>CM029361.1:4183293-4208899 GCA_017140985.1 Hormaphis cornu
CGGCCGGCGGCGATTTGGTCAGAACTTTTTGGAAAGCGCACTGGCGGTGGCATTGTCGGCGCCGACGTCGTTGTCAATTCAGTGTTCTTCAAGAATAAAAACGTGCAGCGATATATTTAATGACTTACCATTCAATTGAGAGAGTTTTGCAACGCGAAGTTAAGTCAACGCGAGTTTTGTTTCCAGTTAAAAAAATGGGAAAGAGTGACGGAGATGAACATTGGGGCGATGTGATCACGACTCGAACGTCGGCTAGCGACTGTGAACTCCTTACACACACACTGGACATGGACGAAAAGAAAAATGAAAACGATTGTCGCACATTCGGGAACCCGTTGGTCATCGTTGGGCTGGCGGATGTAGGATCATGGAAAAGTTAATAACACTACTGTTTTCCGGATGTTATTCTTTCGATCGCGGTCAAACGCGCTAAATCACTGTTTCAGGATAGCACAGAATGTTTTTTTTTGAAACGAGATAGATGAGCGTTTTTTCTATTATTTTTAAAATTTTTTCTTTTTGAATTCTCGGTGACTAGAGAGGAATATGTATTGTTTTTACAATGATGTTTTGTGTTATATTTAACTTTTTGCCAAAATTTCCTATTCCAAAAAAGTTATACCCAAAAAACCAAAATTTTTTTTCTCGAAAAACCGGTAAAAAGTACGGCAAAGTTATGTTGACAAAATCGATTTTGGTTATTTAACTATAACTTCTGGAATAACGATTTCTAAGACTTGTGTAACTTTTACACGATGTTTATAACAATTATATAGATAATACCTATTATATACAGATTTCAAAATATTTTAATCATTTTTTAACTAGGTATAGAAATATTCGTTAAAATTAATTTTTATTTTATTTTTTTCTTCAAGTAAAATTTAATTATTTTTAAGTAAAAACTTTTAAATTTTTCATACAATGTTGGAATTACGTAGATTAATATTAAATTAACTACTAAACATTTTTGAAAAACGAGCATGAGGATTTTTTTTTTTTTTTGTCGTTTCAATTTAGTAAATTGGCAAAAACTGATCATATTTGTGATATTTGCTCAGAGTCGTAAATCGTAAGCAAAACATTTTATTTTCTGAAAATTTAGTATGTAAAACAAAATTTGCCATCACCAGCAATAAATTTCTAAAAAATTCTTCTGGTAGTTTCTAACGGCTATAAAATAAGTGTGTACGGCATGTATTAAACAATTGAATTATTTTGCTTCGCAATTTTATGTTATTCTCGCACGCAGTTATACGGGTTATATTCCCGTCATTATATTAAAATTTTTTCGCGTTTTCGTTTGTTTTTTTTCTCTTCATTTTCAAACCATATACAATCAACATTCGATCCACCGTTGTTTCCTTTTGTTCTACCGCGCTGAAATTTGGCGCGTAGTTTTGTTTAGGATGAAAATGCAATATGCCAAAGTTAACATCAGGGCGTTCTAATAAGATCAAACGAACCCTATAGTGGCTTAGCTCTCTTATCCAATTCCAACCACTTTGCAATATTGAGCTGAGATTTGTCACGAAATTATTTTTAGGAAGACAACGCGACACGCAAAAGTTGAAAACAAAATCGTGGGACTCTAAAGAACTATAATACTCGTAACATCCCTTATTCAAATAACCCACTTCTCGTCGTCCGTGAGGTTTCTCTCAGACCCGTTTTTTCGATCATTGCTTTCAGACGTATAATAAAATACGGTTAAACCACTCGGAGTCGAATGATTTGTTTTATTTTCCTAGGACGTATCAGATAAGTGATATTAAGTAGGTAGTAATTATTAGTAGTTTGAGCCACAACTTTCGAGATCTTGACCTAGGTAGCCGAAGAATTTATTATACGGTGGTCCAATCCAAATCGCAGTCGCTACGCCTAACGCGGAACTACACTTCTCACCCGAATCGAGTGGAATTTGCTTCCCATCGTCATATTATTTTATACTAACTGAGATACGCATTCACTCTTACACAACACAATTTGTACATTGCGTAGCGCACGGGTACACATATACACATATAATCGTAATTCATCAAGTAGTTATTGTAAAACGGACACAGTATATTATTGTAAATTAAAAAAACTGAGGTACAAAATAGTGTTGATTATAAAGCGATTCTGTAGCGAAGTATTGTTATGGCAGTTGAATCGTCCGCGGTCGTCCGTAATGTTAGTAGAAAGCCGCTCAATCTCTGGACGATTCTTTGTCCATCGCACGGACGACGTATATCTTGAATGAGCTGTCGGGACTGTTGACAAACGAAACCACGCGATACGGATTCGGCGAATGGTTTTTCAAGAACGCCGGCGTGCTAAAGTCAATCAACAGTTTCACGTATTCCGGATAACCGTTGAGCTTCTTGATTTTCAGCGCGTAAGCGTTCACCACGCCCGTGCCGGCCGACGTTTCGGTCAACACCAAACGGTCCGTACCGATAGAATCCGCGTTGTCCACGATGTATTTGTCCAGCTCGTTCAAACCGTTCAGCTCCTCGGAAACCGAATATTCGATGATCCCGCGTCGCGTTAGCTCTTTGAAATGAGAGTCCGGCTGCGCGTCGACGGACGTCGGTGGGTTTTCGGGCTCTTCCGAGAGCCTCGCTTTCAGCGCGCCGACGTCCTCGCCGACGATCCCCGCGATCGCGCACAGAGTGCTGTCGGCTTCGACCGTGCCGGTGTTCACCGTGCGAAAATCCTCCTTCGCGATCATCGACTTTTCGTTGGCCGCCAGATAATCGAAACTGTTTCTCAGCGCGTTCACGTCGAGCGCCGCCGACGCGTCGTCGGCGATGCGCGAGTGCGGCTCGTCGAAACTGCGCTTCGCGATCTTCTCCCGGGCGTCCTCCAAACGCACCTCGGCGTAATCGGGATTGTTCGCGACGGAGTTGAGGAACACTTTGGCCCTGATCTTGTTGGCCAGATTCGTCACCAGCTGCATCGTCACGGTCGACTTGACGCGCGGATTGTCCTCCGCAGCCGCACTGGACGACGCTGACGACGCCGTTCGCAGTGGCGCCGACTCTCCGTCTCTCCCGCCCTCGTGCGACGACTCGAGCGAAGTAGAAGAAGAATAAGAAGAAGAAGAAGAAGAAGAAGAAGAAGAAGACCCGGTCGCCTCGGACGGCCGCCGCGCTTTCAGCTCGACGCCCGCGGGACCGTTGCCCCCGTGCTCGGACGGCGCGTTCTTGTGCGCCCGCACCTTCGCCCCCGCGTAGGTGTCCAACGCCAAACCGGCGATCGCGTCAAAGTGTTCGCCCGCGCTCAGTTTGCCAATCTCTTTGACGTAGTTCAAATAGCCGTACGGCGTGGTCTCCGCCCCGTTCAGCGACTTGTCCGCGACCGTTATGACGGCGTCCGTCAGACCGCGGCCGACGAGTGCGCCGACCGGGCCGAGCGTCAAGCCGCCGAGCACTGTTCCCGCGGTGCTCGTCGCGGATTTTATGGCGTCCCACCCGTGGTCGTTGTCGCCGGCCAACAGGTGTATCGCGCCCTTCACGTGGCCCACGATCGGCGCGCCGTCCACCAGGCCCTCCAGGTTGGAGAAGCATTTCTTTTGCACGTCCCACGCTTTCTGTGGCTGCCCGGTGGCCAAAAAGTACGCGGACCGCAGCTGCGACGATCCGATCCCCTCGTTGAGAAAGTTCATCTGCGTTCTCGCCGCACCGCTCGTGTCGCCCGCGATCAGCTGTACCGCGGACTTGAGCTGAGCCGTCACCGGAAGCACGTCCCATATTGACGTGTCATGCGCCGCGACCGTGTTGGTCGCGGCCGCCGCCGCCGTCAGCACTACGTACAATCCGAATATCCGGACCCTGCAGTGTGGGGTGGTAAAAAAATTGTATTATTCTCGTTCAACGACACAAACTACGCGTAATAAATTTTTCATCGGAATAACCGTCAACCCGCTGTCCTATAGATCGAGCCGAGATTCGATACATTAGCTTAAGTATGTTTACAACGAGAATAGCAAAGTCAAAATCAGGGGCCTTAAGGAGCTCTCTGAGAGACAGACTATAATATCCCTTATTCGAATAACCCGCGACTTATCCTATCGCGAGCTGAGATATTTTGCTCAGAATCGTCAAAGGCAATTTTGCGGCAAGTACCGCAATCGCGGCCTAGATAATAAGCAAAATCAAATTTAACTGCGACGTGAGTCGTTATCTACCGCGGCGGGCTAAAATGCACTTTACCAACACATTTACGATTTTTTTTTTTTAATTTGTGACGTTGAAAACGATGGTACAATCGAACTTTGTTGGACTTACTATTGCTTACGAAGTTTCAAGCCATTGGAAGTTTGCAAATATACTTGTTCGTTATCAGTCATAATACAGGTATAAGTAGTTTTTTATTCAATTTCTCGTTAATACGCCACAAATGCCTAAACATCCAAAGCATTTTAATTTTATCGACAAGTTTAAATCGTACCGCGTTTCGTGAATGATACGCCGTTCGATTCGCACTTTAAAGCTAGGACAGAGACGTTTAGCGGTTTGCAAAAAAAACCAACTTATCTTGATCTTTTTTTTATTTAAGAAAATTTTATATTTTTGAAAAAATTTTGCCTTTTCATTTTTTGAAAATATTGAAAAAAGTGTCTTAAAAATGTGTTAAATTTGGTCTACTTTCGTATAAAAAATATAGCGTTTAAAAAAAAAAAACGTGGGTTGGTAAAATGCATTATTTTGTTCCGATTTTACTGTGCATTAAAAAAATATTTAAGTTTTAACTATAAGGACAAAAAAAAAAAACTGTAAATGATGTTTTAAAAATAAATATTATTTATTATGTCCTTATGTCGGCTTGAAAATAAATGGTTTTTTGGCAAGGCAAAAGTAAAACGTATTATATTACGTTGAAACATGTTCCGCACAAAACTGAAATAATACTGAACACCGATTATTTTTTATTACCCATTAAATTCATCTAGGCCGACGGCGGCTGTTCTATACAACAATATATTTAAACGAATCGCCAGTTAATATTGCTTTGGTTTAAACGAGGGACTGTTGTTACCATCGGTCAATATTAACCGGTTAAAATACAGTTACAACAACATTAGTAAATGTTGTTGTAAATATAAATTATATTTACTTAAACCGAGTTTTGTATTGTGAAATTGTATACAACAAAATTTCATTTAAAATTCTGTTCTTCTGGGGTTTTTTTTTAGTAATCTTCGATAACTATTCAAACATTATTGAATTTTTTTAAATTAAACATTCAATACGAGACCGATTATAGTTTCATCGTGAGGATGTTTTAAATTACGATAGTATAGTTTATAGTTTTAAATCACCACGACCAACGAAAAACAAACAAAAATATTGTAATCTGTGTCGGAGATAAGATTTTCACCTGCCATTTGGTATCGTTTTCGCGTACCACCCCCCGAAACCGCTCCTCCCGCACCTGGCGCATTCCTGCAAACACGGTCCCACCGGCCGCCCGTTTTCGTGCCAGACAGAACGGAAAAAATATTTACAAAACGGACAGAAATTATCGTAAAAATACGTTTTATACGCCTGTACGCCAGTTTGTGCGACCGATTCCGATAGTTTTTACGAAATCAATAGGGTTTTTTTTCGGTTTTTTAGAAAAACGTAGTACGTACGTCTGGGACATTATTACCACCCGAGTATAACAACTCGCTTTCGAGCGAATACAAAACGTGGCGTCTGATTTGGTATTTCGAAAATGCGTGCGCGACAGCTATGAAAACGCGTTTTAAAAATTATCCTTTCAAAAAATGTCTTTACCCTTCCACCTCGAACACGCATCGAAACAGTGTAACGATTGAATTGCTCGCAGCATAAAAATCCGAACAAAATATTTCACATCGTATTTATGTTTAAAGAAGGAAAAAAAAAACAATTAAAAAAGACACGCCATAAAGTCTCGAGATCAATGTAGCAGTTCGATTTAAAAACCGACAGGGTCGGTGATAACATTTAAAAGCCATTCATCAGTATGGTTAATACGAGAATTATTTTACTTACGAGCTGTTCATCCTTGTCATGTCTCGACTGTTCTCAAGAGTGTAAATATATAGTGTCACACTAAACCGTGGGGGGAAAAAAAATGTACGAAACAAAATAACGAGGTAAAAAAGAAACGTTCAGCACTGCGTGTTAACTCGAAAATTAATGCGGGCAAGACGTGTAAAAATGAACTCTCCTTTCCTAGCTTGTGTGTCGGAACTACGGTTTAGAGGGGATCGGCGGTACGCACCCTTGTGGGCAATTTTAGTCAAAAAACGATTCCAATGACCCCGGCCGACCACCAACAGTGTAACACACACGCGGGCCGACAGAAAATCGTTGATCGATTATTTGATGATAAGTACCCGAGTGAAAATACATTTATAACAACATTCTTTTACTAAATACCGTTTTTGGGACTTTCGAGCCTTTTTTTCTTCAGAATCGATTATTGAAAATTACATGAATTGTACAGTCGCTGTTCACGACTATGCGAGGACGGTAAACATTTTTTTTTTTAATGTATCTACATTAAAATTAGATTTTTTTTTTTTTTGATCGAGTTGAATCAATTCTGCGGTGAAACATTATTTGTAGACAAAAACAAAAAGATAAATATACTATTTCGGGTCGAAACGTCACGCGTCCGACCTTCTACACTCTTTTCTGTCCCTCTATGCCTGCCATTGTTACCAATGTTCTCTGTTTCTCCGTATTTCTGTCTCTATTACCTAGTTATGTTCAGTGTCGGATTGGTGCCAAAATATGACATGTTTCCATTGCACGACGTGATTAGTTCATAGTTTACCGTATTCTATGGTTCATGTTCATTTGATCGAAAGTAATCATCGGACTGCGATTTTGGTGCTTGCGATTTAATTAAAATATTTTGTTTAGCTAAACTAAAAAAACTGACGTATATTTTGAATACCTTGTATTAACTATTTTGTTTTAAAATTGTATATTTTATAAACTGTTTTACCAACCTACTTAGTTTGTTTTGAATAATTGCGAATAGTGAAAATAGTTACGAGAAATTGTTGTTGGAATTATTAATTATATTTAATTTCATAGCATTGGTCGTTTCCGACGCTCTGGACTGAATAAAGAATCTTTTTTAAAATTTTTTTACTTGTATCTATAGTTCATGTGGTTTGTTTAATGTGTCGAACATTTTAATTAGCATTACATTATTTTCATAGTTATATAGTGCTGGACAATAGCCAAATTTGATAGACAGGTAATTGAATTCCAAATTTAATATCAAAAATTACCAAAGAAATCTCTAATGGAAACAGTTTTCAAAATCAAAGTTTACTCAATCCAGTTTATTCAACGATTTAATAATTTTAATTTATTTGTTTATAATTTGTCTATAACAACCATTTATCTGTACAATGTTATCGGTGATTTCCTGAATTTAATACAAAAGAGTACTTACCTAAATGGTTAGTACAAGATCATTAAACTTATTTTCATAACTAAAATAAAAACCTTTAGGTACCAATTCAAAAAGATTAACAATTCAAAATTAAAATATTGTCACAAACGAATAATGATTTTAATAATAATGAATTTGGTTTTAGCTAGTTTTAATCAAAATCATGATAAAAATTAAACTATTGTGATAAATAAAATTGTTGATTGAATTTGTAACAACGGTTTTGCAATAAATTAGCAATTTTTTCTGAATAAATTAGAAATCTTTTGATTTTGAAAATTGCATCACTAAATTTTTGAAGAACTTAGGATAAAAAACTTTCAACTGCAGAGCATATAAAGCATAATAATATTGTAATATATATATATAATACCTAATATTTGATATTCATATTTTTTGTTTCAAATTAAAATTATAATTTCTTGATTATTTTATCTTTTATAGATTTCACAAAAAATTGATAACTACTGAGAATCTTACAGAAATTTAACCACTTTTTAAAGGTAATATGAATGTAACTATTTTGATATTTTTACTATGTAGCCTGTATGTAAAACATTTGTTTAAAATCATTGACCGTATTATTATTTATAATCATAATAAGTTTATTATAAAAATTTAGCATAATCGGCATATTATTTTCATTTCAGTTTATTTGAAAAATGTGTGTTTATGATTTTTTTTTATTAACTTAAGTAAATAAATAAATATTAAATGTAATATACACGCGATAGATCATATTCTTTAAAAATAATAATTATAAAAATAAATCATATAATAAACATTTTTTAGGTTAATTTACACCTACAAAGAAAAAATAATTACGACATTATCATTAGTACAAAATTGCAAATAAACTGATAATAGTTTAATTACCTACAGTAATTACTGTTAACATTTACCGTTACAAGAAAAAAAAATTGAATTAATTTTATTGTGTTTAAGATAAATTCTGTATCACATTTAACTTCAGTTTAATATTTAAGGGTATAGTTAAATACTATATTTGTATAATGTAGTAGTGACTAGTGAGTGCAATTTTATAGTTTCAATAATGGCAAATTAAAGTTATTCATATGTAAATTAATTTTGTTTTTATACATCACTATGAATTAAAATGTATGAAGATATATATCTACATCGTTGTTCTTAAATTAATTTTTATTTTTTTTTAGATGAATCCTGAAACTTTCAGTGCTCGGCCATATCAAATTGAGCTTTTGAATGAAATTAAAAAAAGCAATACAATTTTATACTTGCCAACTGGAAGTGGTAAAACATATATTGCTACAATGCTCATTAAAGAATTGGGATCGTCTTTAAACAAGTATGCTCACCACAAATGTTTGTTTATTAACAATATGTATACAATATAGATACTGTGCAGTGCATTTTATCGATCTTTTTTTAATAACTATAATAATTTTCAGACCGTTAGGTGAAGGACGAAAATGGACTATTTTGGTTGTTCAGTCCGTTCCTCTTGTTGCTCAACATGCAAATAACTTAAGAAAACATTTACCATGGAATGTAGGTACATTTACTGGTGATATGGGTGTTGACTATTGTTCTTCAGAGCAATGGGCTCAGATATTAAACAAATGTCATGTGAGTAAAGTGTACATTATTCTATCTTTCAATGGGCACGTTGCTAGAATTTGTTTGTTTGGGGGTCAAAAAATTAAATAAATTGAAAAATATTTTGTCGTGGGAAATTAAAAGATTTTTTATGAATTTAGAACTCTTTATACAATCCTTTGACTGTATGTACAGTTTTTCCAGCTGGCATTCAGGAAATTTAATTAATTAGGTATATTTTAAAATTTGTATCGGGCTTTGTATATTGTACAAATGTAGAATACAATTTTTATTTGTAGTTTAAGTATTAGTATAAATAAGACGTATGTATAATACTGTAAATCAAAAATTACTACTTACTTTACTAAATTTTATTTTTACATTAAAATTACTATGTTGTAGTTTTCAAAAGCTATGATTACATATAATTTTCATTTTGCCATATGAAACGTCTATCTACACCTTGCACTCAAAGTTATTCAACATATTTGAAGTTATTCTTTTGATTTATGTTGCAGATAATGGTTATGACTGCTCAGATTTATTTAAACAATTTGCACCATGGATACATGAACATAAAGGATGCTAATCTTATTATTATTGATGAATGCCATCATGCTAGAGCATCTCATCCGTTTAGTCAGGTACGTTCATTTAAACATGTTGTATTCACTACTGACTACAATATTAAATATTGAATTAAGTAACACTTTTATAAATTATTCTATTTTTTTTATATGGTACTTTTTATTTGAGCTGTAAATATATGTATATTACTGACAACCTTGTGCATAGTAAATTACATATTTGTTATAAATAACAGGTTATTTCGCTTAAGTCAATAGTCTGATCCTAAAAAAATTTTATTGCAAAAGTTTTGATACTATTTAAGAATATTATTTTTCATTGACAAGTTATTGTGATGTCTTTTACATCATCTCTTTAATTAAGTGGTTATTGTCAATGGATTATGACTTCAATTTAGTTTTTTTGCAATCCTCATGTTTATTAAATTTATCTAGGAAAAGTAATTCCATGGAAAAAAAGTCTCCAAAAAATTTTTTTTTTCTATAATTTAGATGTACAAGCATTTTAAAGAACTATATTTTGCACATATAGTTTCATTTTGTATGTAATTAAAAACATAGTTTCCATTAAAAAAAAAAAAAGAAAATTTATTAATGTTTGTGTGTTGTGTGTGCACAACACTACCAAATTTAGAATTTTTTTTTTATATTTATCATATATGTTAATTCATATATATATATATATTGGTACGTAAAGGCTAAAAATGCATTACGTTTTGTAATTTGTTATACCTAACTATTTCATTGTTTTGTGCTGTAAAAATTAGATAATGAGCATATACCATGATACTTTTAAGTACAATCAGGATTCTCAACCGCATATATTGGGACTTACTGCAACTTTGATTAATTATAATAGTAAAAATGTCAAAGAAGATTTATCCAAATTGCAAACTACTCTAAATGCTACCATTAAAACTAGACACGACAAAGACATTGAAATGTAATTATTGTTTAAAAAAAAAAAAATTATGATAATTATAACATAGATGACAGTTTTTCAGCACGCCCAAAAGAACTTATAAAAATATATGATGAAAATATTCTGGATAATGAATTATTAAGTATTATTGATTGTATTGAAGTATTCATACACAAGATAAAAATGATTAAACCACCTGTAAAAAAGGAATCTATAATAGAAAATGAAGATATTTTTTACTTTGAATCTTCAAAACCATTCCTCGTAGTTTTGGCAAATTACTTACTTGAAATTGAAGTAAATTTTTTAGTAAATTTTTATGAGATGGCATTATAACGTTGTATTGTTTTAGTTTATTCTTAAGGACAGTGGTGTGTACGCTGCATATTTGGCAACTTGGCATTATATTATAGAAGTGGAAAAAAAGAAAAAAATGAGTAACAATATTGACAATAATCTGGTTTTGTCAATGATGTTATCAGAAATAACTACTATTCGAAAAATGTTGTTTGATTACATGAAAAAGGAGGATAGAAAAATGAAAATATCTTCGGCTTTACTTATCAAGGCATCTCCAAAGTTAAAGAAATTAGTACAAATTCTGACAGATATAAAACGCAGTGACAATTGTTTGGTATTTGTCGATCGAAGAACAACTGCTAAAGTGTTGTATCATTTTATCAAGGTATTCTTGGATATATTTAAATATTATACTCATTACTCTATTAAAGTCATACAAACATTTTTTATTGGGGAAATAGTGCGGAAAAAATGGTCAGTTGATTGTAATATTAAATAAAATTTTATCTATACTATGTAAAAAAGTTTTAAGTTTGAAAAAAATCTGACCAAAAATAATGACCTTTATTTATACTGTCTTCCTCCCTTTAAACCTTCTTAGGGGCTAAATCTAGGTAAATATAACAACAGTTATTGCATTATTTTCATTACAGAGTATGTTTGCTAAATTTAAAAAAAATTCAACCTAGAAATAACACTTTTAATTTTTATGAAGACTGAAATCCTCCTCTTTTAATATTTTCAATTCACACTTCAGATGTATATAGGAACTATTATATTTTAATTATTCTTCTAATTTAATGATTTTTGTTGTAGGATTACATTTGTGAACAAGCTCTACACAATCATTTAGCATGTGATTATATTGTTGGAACTGGCATAATATCAAGTTTTGATTGTACAGAAAGTATATTTAAAAAACAACAAAATAATGAAATTATAAAAAAGTAACTTTATTTGTAGTTATGTTATAAAAAAATTTGATGTAAATAGATTATGTTTTAAGGTTCAATGAAAACATTATCAATGTTTTAATTACATCAGAAGTATTAGAAGAAGGTGTTGACATTCAAACATGTAATTATGTCATAAGATATGACTGTCCTAAAAATTTTCCATCATATGTGCAATCTAAAGGTAGAGCTCGCTCTTCTGAGAGTAAATTCATCGTTATGGTTGATAATCTTTTGAAATATGAACAAGTCATTGCAAGTTATATAAAAATGGAATCAGACATTGATAAAGTAAGTTTAAGTTTGAAAATTTGTTAATAAGATATATACTTAAGGTGTAATATTTTTTTAGATTTTAGGAAAAAATGAAATCAAAGATGATAATATTGAAGATAATGAATGTAATGAATTTTATAAAACAAAATCAGCAACACTCTCTTATGACATAGCAATAAGCATTATTATAAAGTAGTTTATTTTTGTTTTGTTTTATTGTTAAAATTTTAAGTTTTTAAACTTAATACATGATGAAACATTTTGAAAAGTATTTATTTAAATTTTTTAGATATTGCTGTTCTTTACCACATGATTGTTATACTTCCTTGGTTCCAGAATGGTACATTGCTGAAAATAGTATAAATGATGAAAAAAAATACAAATACAAACTTTTATTGCCAATGAATAGTGCCATTAAAACACCTATTGATGTAATTTATTGATTTATTAAAATACATTTATACCTGTTATAAAACATACTAATAAATAGTAAAAAAAACAAATTGGGGTTTTTAATGATAATATTTTCAGTATCAATATTGTTTAGTATTCAATTAGTTTAGTATTTTTAATATTTCACTGTTTTTATTTATACGACAATATATTGATACTATATGTCAATATACCAATATTCTAATGTACAAAATTTTACCTTTTTCTTTTTAGGGAGTTTTTTGTAAGAACAAAAAAAGTGCTAAAAAAAGTGCCGCATATCATGCATGTATTGAATTGTATGAAAAAAATGTGTTGGATGAAAACCTCTTGCCAATATCAATAGTTAATAAATCTGTATTTGATCATGCTAAATGGTTTCCTTATTGGGATGAAATAGATATTGAAGCTTGCAAATCTAAACAAAAACCGGGAACTCATAAAATGAAAAGAACTGTTCAAATTGAAGTAAACTTTATTTCTTTATCATCATTTATAAAATACAATACATTTCAATTTTACTTTTAGAAATCATCTTATTTAAGCGGAACATATCCACAAATAAATAAATCATCATATTTACACATCATTCATTGTGTTCCAAAATATCAACGATTGAACAAATCTAAGTATCAAGCATTTGATGAAATATTAAAGTCAAATAAAGAATTTGGAATTTTGACATCAAAAAAATTACCTAGTGTGAGTGAATAAGTTATTTTACTTAATCTGTTACATGTTAAAAATTTTTGAATTTAACAATTGTTAATGTCAAATTAATAATTACTTTCTGTACATCAATGTTATATCCAACGTGTAACAGTTTACTTTTCTTTTAGAATCTAAATATTATAAAGAATTTATTGGTTTTAACATTGTGTATGTGTTTTTGTTCAATCATAAAATCAAAATATTTCAAAGAAATCTGTTCAGTAATTTCTGAAAGCGTATAAAACCGAATATAACCGTATAAGACCGAATTGATAAAGATTTTTTGAGTTATTACAGTGAAATTATGCACTGTTGTGTATTTGTTACATAAATCAAAATAAATCTTCATTAATTGTCAAAAGATTTAACATTTTCATGCGTTGAACAAATTAATATTTTTAAATGTAGATAAACTTTCAGAATACCACAGAGTAATTACATGTTCCATACAATCAATTATTACGCTGTGGTATATGATATTTTTGGTTGGGTTTTTATATGTATTAGTTTTAAAATATTTTTCTCATGATAAAATTAAGATTGATTTTGAACAATTAAGACAATTTTAAACTATTTTTATCCTTTTAAATAATAGTACCTACCTTATATAAAGACTCTAACAATATATTCTATTGTTACAGCTCAATTTGTATAGATACACTAAGCTTGCGTAGAGTTGTTATTTTTGTAAGCAATTTACAATTGCTAACAAATCTAATCTAAAACTTCTAACTTAACCTTTCATAATAGTAACCCACTGCAAAATCATAGTTGTTACTCTATTAAACTATCCACTCAACCTAAAAGTTTTCCGTTTTTTATGTATTAGATTTACCACATTTATTGTAACCCTTGTTTAATGGATAATTTAAATTTTTTTAGTTAAGTTTGTTCAGTAATTTTTGTTCTGTTGCAGGTATCACAATTTCCTTTATTTTTACATTTTGGTGATGTTGATACACACATAAAGGTAAATGTTGCAAGAATTGAAATCGAGCCAAAATGTTACAAACAGCTAGAACAGTTTCATACAAAATTGTTTTTGGATGTACTGGGTGTAAAAAAGTTTATTGTTAGGAGCTATGATAATGAAAAAAATTCTTATTTGATTGTACCAGTTTATTTTTCAAGTTTGATACTAATTTATACAAAGTGTGTGTGCACCTTTACTTACATTTTATTTATTTCAGATGGTAATTATTGTGTGGATTGGGATATTGTTAATCTAGATACATTAGTAGAAACAAAAGTACCAACTATAAAAGAGAGAGAATCTAAATTTTATGAAAACCATCTAGAAAAGATAAGCATTATTACACCGTGGTACAGAAATAACTTACCAACACAAGTAATAATATAAAGTAGATAAGTAATTTAAAATTCCTGCTAGAAGTAACATTATTAAAATAATAATTAACATGATGTTTTATTTTTCTAAAAATATTTTGTCCCATAGTAGAAATGCTCTGATTTGGGAGTATAATACTTTAAATATCAGGAATCTAGATGGTACCTTGGTTAAAACTTTTTTTCACAACTTAAAATTACTTTAAAAAAATTACTTTTTCAGGGTTTAAAAATACATTTTTATATATAAATTTATACATATATATATATATATTTTAATGTGTATTTATAGTATGTTAATACAAAATTGGTTTATAGATAGGAACATTAGTTTTTATTTTTCTATTCCATTGCGTGCCTTAATTAATTTATAATTTTGTGTTACTAAACTTATTACTTATTTACATTTTGCTCATTATTTTGTACGAAGTCAATATAAAAGTACAATGCTTCTCAATAGGGACAGAGATATAGTCTCCAATTTGTGAACTATGAAATATTTGTTGACTTTTATATAATTTGTAGTTTACTTATATGAAATTGTAACAAAACAAAATATTTTAGCTATTCACTATTATTCTTGACACATTTTTGGTCAACTTTTGCACATCTGCAGTATGCACATATGATTAATACTAGATTTTATTGAAGAAACTTCCTATACTTATCTCGCATATAAAACAACAATAATAAAAAAAATCATTATTTTGGGCTATAGAATATATTTTAAGGGCCTTATGTTGAAACCATTTTTCACCAAAAACACATGTTGCCCAAAAGGACCTGCCTTGTGGAATTATAATATTTTAAGTTCAACACTTTGATTTGAAAAAATTCTTTTGTTTGATTCATTTTAATTTTGAGGTCAATTTGACCCACAATTTTCGCCATACTTTTAAATTAAATCAAATTGTGGATTTAAATTCAATCTACTCAATACCAAAATTTATTTAACTACATTGATTGTCCGAGACTGGAGATTTTCCCATGAAGTCAATATTGTCCATTTTAATGCATATTGAATTATAAAAATTCCCTACATTGTAGTCCTTAATAAATAGACAGATTAATATTACTTAGACATTTTGTGTTATAAAAAAAAAAAATAGGTGACATTTTATTTACTGACTTAAAAGGAATATATAAATATTACAGTATATAATAATTATATTCACAACAAAGAAAATGTTAATAAAATCGTACTTATAAGATTTATGAAAAAACTTATTTAAGTAGATATCAAAAAAGTTAAGGTCCTTCAAAATTATGTATTTTGATTGTGTTTAATATTTTAATGTTATAATTTAAAACTTAAAACTATATTTTATTTAAAATCAACGATAACATAAGTTAAAGTAGTTAATAATACAAATGTCAAATAGTGTGTGAGTGTGTATTTATATAACTCTTGTTCTACATTAATTTTAAAGTAAATTATAATTATTAATTAATTATTTGGTGTGAAATATTGATGTATCCAGTACAAAAATATTTTTCAAATTAGTATGGGCAAAATGAAGTTTACAAATAATTTTATGAATATTATAAGTTAGAAACTTGATATTTTGTGAAAAGCTGCAGCTAGGTAAAAATATTGTTTTAGAGATATGTTGTTACCAGCGTTAACTACAACATGTCGCCTGAAAGTCCTTTTCCAAATGGTGAATATGATACATTTGGAACATATTTTAAAGAAAAGTATGACATTTGTGTGGTGAATAAAAAACAGCCATTGATAAAAGTAAAATCATTAGGTGTGTCCAAAATTAATTTTTTGACTCCCAGGTAATAAAAACTATTGAAAAATTGAGTTTTAAGTCTAAAAATATAACTAGAGTTGTTACTTTTCTTTTAGAAAAATTGCTTATAAAATTGACAATCGAAGTGAGTTTATCGAATTATTTGTACCAGAATTTTGCATATGGCATGAATTTCCATCTGTTTATTGGTGGAAGACATTGATGTTACCAACCATATTGTATAGACTATCTCAGTTGTTGCTTGCCGAAGATCTTCTTTCAAAAATTAATTTGTACTGTAATATTAGAGTAAATAGTACAACAAAAGGTAAATTATATTTAGTGTTAGTTAACTTTATGATGTGTACTTAGTTATACTATTTATTGATTATCAGATGCAATAGAAATAGATTCTTTTTGTGGTTTTTATGATGTAAACAAAAATATAATTTTGCCAATCAATGATTCATTAAAGTACTGCAAAAACTGTCCCGATAATTTGGATGATAAATATAATTCAAATGATTTTCCTTTTGATATTGAAAGACAGAAAAAGATTACATTATTGGATGTTTATAATTATCATACGTTAATGTATTCAAATAATTATGAAATAAAAGAAAATAATTATAACTCAGTGAGTAAAAATTTAATGGATTGTTAGTGAATGTTTATTATCAATATATTTAATAGATTTGGTACTTTTTTATTCAACATTCTTAAATGTGTGATTTAAATAAACATATTCCTAATTTAACCTAAAATATAAATCTATTATTGAGAAAAAATTATGTACATATTTGTTATGATTATGTTTTACTTTTTTAGATTTTTTGTATGTCACTAAAAGCATTTTTACGTAAAGCGTTCAAAAAGTTTTGATCATATCAAAGAATGTATTGATTTTACAATGATGGTGAAATTTACAAAAAACAAGTTTTTAAAAAATAAAATATTTTTTTTTTGCAATTTCTTTCATAATATTCTTATCAAATAACATAAAACTTTTACCCATTTTAAAACATTATAGTCCCAGTTTTGAACAGTTCAAGTAGTTTTCCATCTAATTTATAACTTTACATAATACTTTCAAAATGTTGAAAATTGTCTACATTTTTATAGTTTTAATTAGTTAAAAGTAAAGTTTTCCAGAACAAGTTTTGAACATTTAATACTTAAGTAAGTTGGCAAATATCTATCCTGGGTGGAAAAAAAAAGTTTTTTCTTCAGTTGTCTTAAGTTCGAAAGTTGGGAGAAGTTTGTAATATTTGTGATTTAAAAAAAAAAAAAAAATTTGCAATTAAAACAATTTTATTGTTATAAGACTTGAAATTTCATTATGTTATGTAAAATAAAATAGCTTTCAAATTATGAAGTGTACATTTTTACAATTACCTATTGTTTTATAAAACCTTTAATTCTTGTTGAATGCTGTAAACAGTTAAATATGGTCCAAATAACATTATAGACCATCGTATGATTGAACATTTTTGAAATTTGTTTATGGTTTTGGTCAAAGTAACCCACCCAACATTTTAGTCATAACTTGTGCGATTTTGTTTTTCAATGTTTTGATCATGTTGATATATATTTCACATGACAGTATGTATAAGTAATATACATATACTTAACAGTTTTTTTTTTACAGGAAAACAAAGAAGTTCTAACTCCTATAATTAAGGTTAGTATTAAACTGCATAGTTATTAGTTAGTATTAAAACCTAATTAATTTGATTTTGAAAATAATAATGTTAACTGATAAGTTAATTTTGGCCAATGTTCTAGTGGTTGTTTAAAAAATCATATTATACATATAAATAACAACCCTTTTTCTACAAAAAATTTTGTTTTTATTTGAAACAAATACGTATTTTGGAAACTATGTTTCCATCCTCAGTGTTAACAAACTAATTAGTTTTTTAAATTAGTTTAATTAGCAAAACTGATTAGTTTGTTAACACTGAGGATGGAAACATAGTTTCCGAAATACATATTTGTTTCAAATAAAAACAAAAAAAATTTTTTGTAGAAAAAGGGTTGTTATTTATATGTATAATATTAATTTCTACAAGTAACTCACTACCAATATAAAAAATCATAGTTAATAATATTAATAATAGCTGTATTAATAATAATAGTTATTATAATTAATAATAATATCTGGTTTAATGGGCAAAGAAAATTTTTAATTTGAGAATAGTATGGATACATGCACAGAAGCTACTAAAAACGTGGGTAAAAAATCAAACTCAGTATCATAAATAATATTTAACATCATTTTTTTACAAGAGTTGATATTTTGAAGATATCATATCTGTAAAGAGTGTTAAGATATGATTAGAAGATGAATATATTTATCTCACAAACATTTAACCTAGTTTTGCGTATTTTTTTCAATTTTAATAGTGGCATTTATGTATGCCACTACTCACTTACATATTATAAAGGACAAATTAAACATTAACCAAACTATTACCATTAATAAAACAGTAATTGCAATAACTGGTAACTTTATTTTTGCCTTTTATTTAAATAATTATGAAAGTTGTTTGAACAATTAAAGTTGAACATTATTAAATAATAAAACAATAATAATAATAATATAAAAATCAAATTTTAATTAAAAAGTTGGTAAATTTGTAGTTTTACTATAATATTATCCCTTAGGTATTTAACTAAGGATTTATTTCATCATTGTCATAGATTTAAAAACTGTTTTACAGAGAGTTTTTCATTAGTTTTTATTTTTTTCAAACTCAAATAAAGTTGTAAAAATTAAACAGTAAAACAATTGATAACATTTAGAACTTAATTATTTAGATTTGTAAATTTTTTGTTCATTAAGTACTTAGTTTATATAGTTTAACTTTACAAAAGGTCTTATTAGACATTTTTATAATATTTCTTAATTAATTACCAAATAACTACTCTGAAAGCAAATCCAAAGAACAAAATATCAAAAAAAGTAATTTATTTGAATTAAAATATAAAATATTTATTAAAAGTGTAGTACTTAAGTATAAATGCATTGTAACATCATAGTAACTAATAGTTAACAGCTTAAATATTATATACTATATTACAAACTATAATAAATAGATTTATTTATTAAATAGACTTAATTTCAACTTTGCTCATACATTTTATTCATATTTCTTTATCTATCAGTTTGATTTCATAACTCATAAATATATGAGTATAAGTAATATGCGTTTTGCATTTTCACTCATGTAAATATTAAATATTTTACTCAAAAGTTTTTAGAACACAAATAAATTTTTTATAGGTTGCTTGTTATTACTTGTATTGCTGCAGTTTATTAGGTAATTAAGGATTTTTCAAATATAATTTATATGTTGTAACTTGTATGTTATTGCTTGTTGATCATGCTTATTTAAAATGTTTGTGATTTCAGCCAAAAACAGATGAACTACTAAACACAGTATTGACCGAAATGAATGTATTAACCCTTACAAAAAACAAACCACCTATATTGAGTCCGTTGATTAAGCAACATCCTAATCAAAAAATTGGACCCAATCAAAGTGATATTTTAAAAGTAAACATAACAATTCTAATTTTATGTGTGTGTGTAATATGTATTTATGAATAGTTGATGGTTTTCTAATAATGCCTTTTTTTAGTTATAATAAAACATAAACATAAACAAACTTATGCGCTTAATAACTTGATTTAAATTAATTAGTTTTTCAAGACGATTTCTTTGTTTTGTAACACATTAAACATTATTAAAAAATAATTTAATTTTTTTATGTAAACTGAGAATTTACTTAAATTTTAAGCATAAAAATATAATATATTTTAAGTTTAATTTTATATTTCTTAATTTTTCATAAGTGAATATGTATTTCACTTTTTTGCTGTATTTCATTGTATAATATATAATATAAAAATAATAGCTGTGTACCTCCAAAATTTCCCTTTAAAATGTTCCAATTATCTTCCAATATAGTTTAAAACATTTAATTGCTGATTTATTCTTTAAAATTTGACATCCATTTTAGAAACCCAATTTTTTTGAATGCATTTAAAGTACTCTTTAAAAATTAAAAGCTTATTACCTATTTTAGACAATTTTTAAGTTTTGGATATGAAATTTAAATGTATTTATATGTTTAAATAATCAAAAAATTTAAATGATTTTAAGAAATATTTTTGTAGCCTGTAGATAGTAAACACTTTTTTGTTTTATGAAAAAATGTGTTTACATAATGCCGCTCTTAAGTCACTTTTTAGTCAAAACTTGTTTACCACTTCAATGACCCTGACTAAGAAGCAAAAAACAAAAAACAAACCCATTTTTCACTGTTTTGTCATAACTATAGTCATTTGTTATTCTTTAAAGAAAAAAAAACTGACCTTCTAAACTAAATCGCTATTAAAATATTTATGTAAATTAATATGGAAATCAGTACTTGGCTCTCACCCAGAAGTGAGGCACACACGCAAGAAAATCAAATACATTGCTAGTAGTAGTGTAATATATTCATTAAATTTTAAATTAGTTAATAGTTATAATTTGTACAAAATAACTACAACACGTCATATTACAACCTGGATGTTTATGAATAAATATAATTTATTTGTATGATATGACAGTTGTTTTCAAGCATGATCTAATTTTGTTTTATGAAGTTATGAACTTAAATACTTTATTTAAAATTTTTATACCATTGCATCTTTTACAATTTTAAGCTAAAATGTTCACATTACCAATTATTCATAACTTAAATACTAAATAGTATATTTTGTTATCTTGGAACTCAAAACATAAAATAAAACTTAAACCTCTCCAAAATTTTCTACCATTGTTATTTTTATTTTATAGTTAAATATTCTATAAATATTTAATTTATTCAAAAGATATAGTTTATGTTTGTGTCAAATAATTTTTATTTTAAATATAGGCAATAACACCACCACATGCTAATGATATGTTCAACTACGAGCGCATGGAAACATATGGTGATAGTTTTCTCAAATTTGCTACTTCGATTGCCCTGTTTGACGCATTTGAATTAGAGAATGAAGGAGTTCTTTCCGAAATCAAACAAAAATTAGTGGGTAATCGAAACTTATGCTATGTTGGCCATAATTTAGATATCGGATCTTATATAATGGTATTTATTATGGGGGTACATTAAGTTTTTGGATTCTTAGTGTTTTATAACAATAATGATAATAATTTAGGTGAATGCATTTGAACCTTCCATGGATTGGATACCGCCATGCTTTGTTGTTCCTAAAGTAGTAAAGGATATCATTGCAACATGTGATATGTCATCAGATGTTCTTCATAATATAGTCATCCCAAGAAAAGATCAATATTCTGGTAAAATTAATCAGATTATTACAATTTAGTATTTAATATCTAAAAATAATTAATTATAATAATTGGTTGAAGCATTTATGAATTAGTGAATTATTGTGTTATTTTCTCCAACACTTGTGATGTATCTGAGGAGAAACACAATAGTTAATAAGTAGTTATTATAATTGTACTATATATACAAAATGTGAAACAAAAGTAGACATGTTTTGATATGTATATTGATAGACTTTTGGATTTATAAGTTAGTAGAGATCCCATTTTACTTTCTACAAAGTCCATTTTAGTTGATTGAAGTTACCATAATTTTTGGAATTTGGATAACCGTGTTATCCATAAAATATGTGTGTTGGGAGTGGCAAATTGATTGTAAATGCATTGTTACTCTTCAAGAAAGTTTTATTGTCCTACTACTTAAAATGGAAAATATTCAGATTATTGAAGATTAAAAAGTCAAACAAATTTAAATGCTTCAAATTACTTGAGATTTTTACGCAGTATCATAATAGATAAAACAACACATTTATTGAAAAGTACAGAAGTGTGTTGAGTCAAAGGAAAGAAGTATTTTCATTGCTGTTAGTTTCTGGCTCTTGTTATGCTTTTGCCCCCTCTCCTCATATGACTGCAATAACGTAGGTCAGCATTAAGATTCTTTGCCTGAAACTAATTGTATTTTGAAGGTAAACAGACTTTAAGCCAAGATGTACTTAAAATAATACACAGAAACTATTTAATTTATTTATCTCCCGTAATTCAATTACTACATTGATCAAAATTCAAAATTGAAAAGATTAAAATTGATTTAGATTTTTAAATACATTTTTATTTTACTAGCCAAGTATCATATTAACAACTAATGTATTTGCATTTATTTATTTGCTTTATGACCCACGTTTATGTTTACTTTAGGAAAATTGTGTGATGAAACTTGGGTTGGTATTGAAACTGAAATGATAAAATTCTGCAAGATATCTACTGTACCAGTTGATGAAACTAACAATGAAGATGAAACACCGTGTATAGGTCACTCACAATCTGATTTATTAATGGGAAAACAATCAGTTTCAGATAAAGTGGTAGCTGATTGTGTAGAATCACTGATTGGGACTTACGTATATGTAAGTTGAAATAACAGCTTTATTTTTGGTACTTTGATATTAATTTTTTAAATCAATATTTTTTTATTTTAGAAGTATGGAGTTGAAGTGGGCTTTCAGGTACTTCATGGTCTTGGTATATTACCTAAAGAATACATGTTTGCATACCAACCTAAACAAATCCAGAATTATGAAGCAAACACTAACAACGTAGATTATTCACATATTTTGCCTGGTTATCAAACTCTTGAAAATCGAATCGGTTACACATTTAAACACAAATATCTTTTAGTTCAAGCTCTTACTCATCCAACTTACCAAACAGGAAGTTTTGAATGTTATCAAAGACTTGAATTTATCGGTGATGCTATACTTGGTTAGTTCATAATAATTTATTTGTAACGTATTAAAAATCTACTGAATCTGTAGCAAAGCACTAAGAAATAAAATAGTTTTTTCTATATTACCTGTATATTCTATTTAAAAATTTTGTGTACGACTCGATGAATCTAAATACATACAGTAGTCAATAGTTTTAAAATTAATTTGGTTGTTAACAAACATTTTTATAAAATAGTGTAAAAAAAAAAAAAACAATCCAAGCCTTTTATGTTTCAGATTTTTTGATTACAACATATATAATTGAACATTGTAATAACAAAACTCCAGGAGAAATAACTGACATTAGATCTGCACTTGTAAATAACATCACGTTTGCTTCATTAAGCATTAGAATTGGATTGCATAGATTTATGTTAGCTCAGTCTGTAAAATTGACTGAAGCAATTGGTCGATTTTTTGATCATCAACAAAAAAATAATTTTAAAACTGGCCAAGAAGTAATATTTAGTCTTAGTATTTTTATATACACGGTGGTCGTCCATTCAAAACATAAGTAAATTCATCAAACCTCCATCTAAAATAGCGTAAATGGCTAGTGTATTATTTCTCCATAAAGTTGTACACAACTTCAGGAAAATTGTACAATTTTGAGTTAATTTGTTTTGTTTAAGTGTTAGTTGTAAAGTTTTTTTGCTTTTCATTTTTTATTTTTGTTTGGACTATCCGAAAACAAAAAAACTTTTAACCAATAATTATGTTTATAATCATTTACATTATAAATATATATTTATTTATTATATTTATGTTTATAGGTTCTCTATGTTGTAGAGGAGTCTAATTGCTTAGCAGCTGAATCTGTTGAAGTACCAAAAGCATTGGGAGATTTGTTTGAATCATTGATTGCAGCAATTTATATAGATTGTAACAGAGATTTAAATTTTGTGTGGAACGTATGTTATAAATTAATGGAAAACGAAATCAGTAAGTCGCAAAAACATTTTCTTACAGTTATAAGTGTGTGACTCTGTTGGTCGTTTTCTTCTTTCTAATATTAAGTTAAAATAAAAGTATTTTTCTGCCTAAGTTGTTTTGAGTTACTTAATATTCTCAGAAGTTGGATTCAAACCCACGTTGTATAATTTATAAGGGGTTATTATAAAAAATGTGGGAAAGTCGTTTTCAAATAGATTTCATAATAAATTTAAATCAGTTTTTAGTATCCTTAGTGCATCAAAAGATCAATCAATACATTTGGCAAGAGTTACATCTCAATTCCTATGATTTGTGTGTGATTGATAGAGAAAAATTCAATTAAATAACCGGATTTTTATAATTTTTAAATTGATTATAATTTGTTTAATGATTATTATTTATTAATTTTTTCACAGAAGAGTTTAGTGTCAACATTCCAAAAAATCCTATACGTATGTTACACGAATCTAAATTTCAACCACATTTCAGGTTTGTATTGCTTAAAATTTCGCTTATATTTGTTTATTTAATAATCTTAAGAAAACAAGGTGCTTATATTCAAAATTTTAAATTGTTGATACAGTTTTAATAACGAGATTTTATTAGATTAAATTTTTTTATTGAAATTTCAGTTGCCCATCCAGTGTAATATCTAGTATACTCGTATTTGATATAAATATTACTTTAGTCTGAATAAGACTGTAAAAAATTAAAATTTAATTGAACCCAAAAATCCACTAAAATGTTTCATTTTATTTTGAGCAAGTATATGTTTCAACAACTGTTTTGTTTTTTTCAGTTCTAAACAAACTTGTTACATTAAAGAATTAAAAGTATAGTTTCAAAAATGCATTTTATTTTAGCTTACAAGATTGTATTATTACAATATTATTCTGTACAAAAAATACTAAAATTAGTTTTATTATTTATTACCAATGTACAATTTTATTTTACTGTTAATACATTGTCTATACTTGCAATTACTCTGTAACAAAAACAACTAAACTTTAACTTCATAGAAAAGTAATCATTAGTAAGTTAAAAGTAAGTGCTTCATTTGCTATTTTAAGTGTAATCATAGTCATCGCCCATCGGTCTCTGATCATCAATGAATAGGGAAAGTGGTCACAAGTTTTCTTAATTCAATATGTGTATAGAAATAAAATATTTGTAATACTGTAACTTGTAATAGTTAAATTTTTTCTGTAGATTTCTGTTTATATTCTTAACAATTTAGCCCTCAAATAAAAAAATAATAACATAATAATAATAATAATAATAAAATACATTCTGTTATTTATTAGTTATTAGTTATTACTTAATGCTTTTATAAATATTTATGTTGCAAACGGAGATTTATGGACTACCATAAACATATGTAGGGTGATTCAAAATAAATGTGTCAAACTTCAGGAGATGTTTGTACCCCTCAAAAACATAAAATAAAGTTCTATTGATCCTATCTTATTTTCATTAATATCCTATCTTATTTTCATTAATAAGGGAGATATTTTAATTTTTGTGTTTTTTGTTTATACCTATACGCAAGTTTTTTTCCATTAATAC
>CM029361.1:4208909-4238891 GCA_017140985.1 Hormaphis cornu
GTTTATAATTTATATCATCTGTATTAATGCATGTATAACAAATTTGAGTACATTGCAAAAAAAAATTCTGTTAAGAGTAATTTTACTTCAAACTCTCCATTGTTTTTTTTTTTTTTTTGGGTACAAAAAATAACCCATAACATTAAAAACTTTTAAATTAAATGAAAATTCAATTTTATCTTACTAAATATTTGTTCAAGGCAGAGAAGTTCAAATCTAACAAAAACTTTTGAATTTAGTAAGTTTTTCAACAGTATACTCATTTTAGCATTACACCCATAAAAGGTGCCATTATTCTATTTAGTGTACAAAAAAAAAAAAAAAAAAATGTAATGGGTTAGTGAATGGTTGGTTTTGTTTTGTTTAATGTATGATATGTGAAGCAACTAAATAACAAGAACTTATTCATTAAAAATTTTTGATTAATGATAAAAATAAGTACGCCATTAAAAGACTTAGTGAATTCTTAAGTTTTTCCAGATTTCCACCCCACTGCCTTAAACAATATTTTAATAAGATAATATTGAAATTAATGATTTTTAAAGTTTTTAAATTTTGGAGTTATTTTTTATCTAAGTAACAAAATTTAAAGTTTGAATTAAATGTATTCTAAACAGAAATTCCTAGAGTTTTTTAGCAATGTATTCAAATTACTCGTGTGTGCATTAGTTCAAATGACATGATCGTTGTAATCGAGGTTTAAATGAAAACAACTTACCTTCAAACAAAAAAACTCAAAAATTAAAATATCTCCCTTGTTATTGAGAATAGGGTAGGGATCAAAAGAACTTTTTCTATTGCATTTATGGTTTATAAAAATTTGACACATTCATCGTGAATCACCCTGTATATATATATAAATATAAATATTATTGTGAACTAGGTTTATTTCAATTATGCCAATTTTTTTTTTTTTTTTTTACAGTAAACCTCCAGCCGCTAAAGATGCCATTTTTAAAGGCTTAAATACCATGATTCAATTAGACGTAAATATCAACAAAAAAAATTTGACTATTTATGGGTTTGGTCGAAACAAAAAAGAAGCTAAAGTTGCTGCTGCCAAAATGGCTTTAAAAAGTGTGAACGAATCGCAAACATCATAACGGCGTTTAATATAAATCGATTTCACATATTATGTTTTAGCTTTTAAAAAAAAATCATTGTTATTTATTTCCAATATTTTTCATTTTGTTGTTATACTATTGATTTGTATTTTTTTTTCCATAAAAATATAGTATTGTACCAATATTGTAATAAATTTTTTTGGTCGTATATTGTAGAAATCATTTTATTGTATAAAGTATAGTAAGTGACGTTGGAAAACGTGTAACAACCGACTGTTTCCAAACAAGTAACAACAATCATGCATATGCATATTCTTGACTTAATATAAACTGGTTTAAAGTGGTTGTGCTTGTAATTTCGGCAGTGTACCAAACTTTTTGTTTTCAAACAGTTCATGGTATGTTTTATAAATTTTAGTTGTTAGGTTAATTTTTAGTGGCTCATTGTCTTTTGTCAACTGATTGATATTATGTACAATAATTTGTAGCGCTTGAATCCATTCTTTACCCACAGAAATTCTATACTAGTATAGAAGTCTGTGTCCCTACCAGAAAGCATCAGCAACTGACCGACTGAGCTGTTGTGATGCTAGTTTAACTTTTACTTTCTGTTAGTCATGATAAATGTGTTTTTTACGCAGTTTTGTTTTTAACAAATGGCAATGTTGGGCAAGTTGGTAAAAAAAAATTAACTTTAATAAGTTGAGTTAGTTAAATTAAATCGTATTCAGCTAAAAGTTTAATGTTAACAACAACGAGGAATAACCGTTTAAGTTTAGAGTTAAGATAGAAAATAAAAAAAAAAATTTAACTCAGTTAAAAAAATGTTGAATTTTTGTTTTTGTTCAAATATTCACAAGTCATAAAATGCGCAATCTACAGAGTTTTTAACTTGTGAAGTAAGAGAAACAAATGATCAAAATAAAAAAAGAGTCAACAAATTAATTGTGGTTGTTGGTTCCACTCGATAACAAAAAAAATTAACCTTACTTTGCAACGATGATAAACAACTATAAAAAGTTGAATTAACGCAATACAATTTTACACAGTTTAAAATTGCCTGTACGGATTAAGTAGACTTTGCTGATGTATTGTGAAAACACCTTTGACATAAAAATGGTGAACTTTCCGTCAACCAATTATACTAGACTACATATGGATGTCATCACGTTGTAGCTGGTGTCTTCTTGTCGTCCGATAATTTGGGAAAAAAATATGCTCTTGAAGTAGGTAGCTATTACAGTTAATTTGTTTGTGTTTGTATTGGAACATTTATTATTATTATTGCTATTATAAAATTTACTTTTAGTTGTATCAAACTTATTTTGAACAACCATTTTTGGAAAAAAATAGTGAATACTTTACAAATATATGCAAAGCTGCAAATTGTTGCAAGAACGTACAGTGTCTAAATATATGGTTAAAGTCTTGCAAACTGTACCTTTAATATTATTTTATTTTGTAGTACATATTATAACAAAGTACGTGAACGATGCCGTCAGCATACGGTAAGGTGATCATTTAGATGTTTTACATGGAGAATGTGGAGCAATGGTAAAAGAAGAGGGACAAAACGATGTTCCTGCGTGAAGTATGGAGTACTTGAAAGGCACAAGTTCTTAGGTTATGATTTTCAGAAAACGCATAAAAAAACATGGTATTAGATTGAGTCTTTAAAACCAGAATAAGTACAATTTCAATGAATACATTTAAATATTAACGCTCAACATTCATGGTACCTCCATCATTTTCCAGAGGCGTGCGTTCAATTTGTTGAAGAAGTATTGGCTGTACCTACAAAACATAATTCTACGATTGTTGATGTATTTGACAATAATTTACATTTTAATGGTGTTTTGGATAATTTACAGTAATCATTAGTTACGAGCTAGTGAAAAATCAACCATCCAAGTCCCCAAAATATTTATTAAAATACTGTGACAATTTATTAAAAAAAATCATCCAAAGGCATGCGTGAAACAGAAATAGATCACAAACTATTATTTTTAGTCTATTATCATATTCAAGTACATAAATGGTAAATTTCAAAGATATTTGGCAAAACACTTAATACACCAACAAAGTCAGTCAATGGATGGAGAAGAAAGAATGATTAACAAACTGACTAGTTGATTGCATTATTTAACTTTATTTTTTACTTTTAGCTTAACTTTTACCACCACTGCAACATTAGCCTAACTTCAAGTCCACCAGCACTTCAACCAGTAAGGCCTGTTTATTTGCGAACAAACTATAGTTGGCCATTTTAAACATTCTGAAAAGTCATATAAAATACTAGAGGCGGCTCAGTCTACATTGGGACTTCCAAAACACCGTCTCATACAAGATGAACCGACTCGTTGGAATTCAGCAAAACACATGTTAGACTATGGGAACAAAAACGTGCAAAAGTGTACTCTGGTGCTGACATAAATTTATCAGTAGAATTAAATACTTCTCGGTGGGAATTAATGGAAAATTTTGTATCTATTTTAAAAATATTTGATGATGCCACTTTTGCCATTAGTACTGCCACGGTCACTGTGTCAGAAGTAATTTCTATTGTTAACAGTATCAAATAAAACTTTCAAACTCAAACATCTATGACTGGTATTAAACAAATATATGTTGATATAGTAAACTCTATAAATAGAAGATTTGAACAATTTGAAACAGATCCAAATTACTGTTTATCTACACTTCTTGATCCACGTCTAAAATCATCAATATTTTTGACTGAAGAAGACTTAAAAACTGCAAGACAATAATTAATTTTAGAAATTGATAATATAGCAACACCAAATGAAAATATTCATGGAATAGCTGATTTACAGGTTAGGCAATGATAATTTTTTGTTATTGACTATTAAATATTAGTTATTGATTATTATCCCACCGTTAGTCGCGTCATGGTCAAAACGACCGCACTTAAATATTATGATTTTTGCAGAATTTATTCTTCAACATATGTACTTAACACTTTTTGTACCTTTTTAAAAACTCACTAGCTATTATTACGTATTGAAAACTATTCATTTGAACAATTATTTCTAGAAATAAATAATATTGAACAATGATATATTAAATTGCGGTCTTATAGACCAACCCGCGACTAATCACGTTCTTAATATTATTTAGAGAACCGATAACATTTCAACATCTAAATTTTATAAACTGCCTGCTCTATTTATAATTGAACCTTGATTACCTTTATCGTATGGGAATATTTTTATCTTTTACTATCCACCTATATTTTTCTTTAATATGATAAATTTATTTTTGTGTTCGACGTAATACCTGCCACACGTATTTCTGTCGTTTGAATTCACTAAAACTGCTACGCACTGTTTCATGGATTATACATAGTTTTTATTACTTTCTGTCACAAAAACATTCAAAATTCTTCGGATAATTCAGATTAATATAAAAAATATAAAAAAATTAACCAGATCAATTTTTGAAGTAAATAATATTATTTTCTATTTTACTGCATAATTTTTTTTTTTTTATTGTACACAAAAAAATTAATTTTGTTTATAAAAATACATTAAATAAGTATTAAATATTTTTTAATTATAATTAAAAATTAATAAAATTAATAGATTGTAAAAAATAAGGTTGGTGTAGTTAAAATTTTTTTAAAGAAGAACCGATATCGGAACCGGTAATTTTCTAAGAACCGGCCCATCCCTAGTTAAATTTGCTTAACAATTGTTTGAGTTGTTGAATCGCCTTCAAGAATTTTTCCATCAAAGTTTTCATAAATGGTTTCTTCAGCAAAAAAATCTTTTTCAAAACTGCTTTGTGAAACATCCAGTTGGGAGGTAGTTTTTTCCAGGGGCTTACTAATTTCCTGATCAAATTGATCATACTTGGGAATATAACTATCAATCAAATGTTCAAGAGGAAGAGTTGTAGAGACTATGTCGTTGTTTTGTTCTTTAATTGAACTCATTTTATTTAGGTTATTATCCAAATTTGTTTTCATTTCACGTAAAGGAGCAGCGTTGAGTGTTTCTTGTTGTAATTTTTTTTTTTTGGGGGGGATTTTGAAACAAGAAAGGCTTTGTTTTCTTTCTTTTATATCTTCTATGTTTGAGATTGTTTTGTTCTTTACTAATGGTGTACTCGTTATTTTTCGTTTTGGATTGCCGGTTAAAGTCTTTGGATTATTTTTTATATTATGTAATGTTTTGTTTTTTTGTTTTGCATACAAATTGTCTATTCCACAAACAAAATTTGGCCTTGGTGTATCAACTATTTTAGGAAAAATATTTTTTCCAATAGAAGGCTGAACAACTTGGATAGTGATTTGTGGTAGTTTTTTTTGTAGACGGAATATAATATTTTCGACGTTATTAACTGGGGTTATAGTCAATTCTCTTGAAAGGTTTAAGTTTATTGCTGGAAATGTTTGTGCAAATGGTTTTTCGGATTGAAACAGCATATTCTTCATTTTTCTAAAAAATAGTAAAAAAAAAAAAAACAAACAAATAAAATAATCTTACTAGATATAATTCAAAATCACAACAACAAGTTAATAACCCTAAAATCAAAATATTGTCTATATAATGGTTAGTTGAATTGGTTTTAGTTGATTAATTTACTGCATTATTTTCAATAAATTAATTATAAATAATAGTATTTAAGTGAGTAGTTAGGAATGTATTGTATACATTGAATTAAAATTAAAATTAAATAATCTACAAATTAAATTCACAAATCAGTATTATTAAATTTGAATGGCTCTTGCTGATTAAAATTTTTTTTTGTTTCTTAACTATAAAATAGATAAGTTTATAGTAGTTTTAGTTTAGTTGTTAGGTACTTACGTATTATTTTGTTCCATTTTGTTTGACGCAAGGTGAGGAGTACTTTTGACTTTTTCGATTGACATATTTTTAGCTATCTGTAACAATAAGAAGTAAATATATTAAATTTACTTTACAATTTACGTCTTGTATACATAAACAAAGCAACAAACAGAAATTGGATTCATGTGCAGTATTATATTTTTAAATCAAACTTTGAGCCTATTATAATTTTTAGATTCTGAGCAGAACGACAAAGCTATTGATTTTGCAAAGATGTGTATGTTTTATTTAATTTTTAATTTTTTTGTTTGTGTCACGCATAGCACCTAAGGAATTTCTTTAATAGTAACGGTCCAAACATTTTCTGAAAGTCCAGCTTATATCCTTGGTGTATAAAACGTGTTGCGTTTTCAAAATTCCAAAAAAGTTATAAACAAAAAACCAAAAATAAAAACTTTGGAAATACTGGTAAGAAATTTGTTAAACGTGACTTTGATAAGATCAATTTTGTTATTTTGTCATAACTTTGGTAGTAATGATTTCTAGGGCTTGAAATTTTTACAAAAAAATTATATGTGTAAAATACAATTTTAATACATATTTCAAAATATTTAAATTATTTTTGAGCCAAGTATAGAACTTTAAAATTTTAATTTTTAATTCATTTTTAAAAAAAATCTTCGCTGTAGTTTATAAAAACATGTACATGTTAAACATGTATAAAAAGTATTGATAAAACACTGTATTGTCCTAAACCTATTGTACTAAAAACAATTAACAGTAGAAGAAAGGTTTGGCCTCTGGTAGGTGATTTACACCCATATCACTCCCTAGTTACTCCACTAGTTACACCACCTACCCAAAAAAATTAAAGAAAATAAGAATCTTAACAGGTACAGATTGAAAATCAAAAATGTTGGACACCAAAAATACCTCATGGCAGTAAAATCTGTTTTTATAGTTGTTTTTGTATTCATTAATCTATTATACTAATGGAACTAGTACAAAGGAGCGTGGTTAGGGATTGATAAAAACAAGATTTAAAAAAAAAAATAATTTTAACATGTTTTTAATGATTGAAACAGTTTTAAACATTTAAAATATTGTTTTTATCTAAGAAAAAAAAAGTTTCTAATAGTTTTAATAAAAAAAAAAAAATAGAATAAATATTTTAAGACATAATATATGGTTATTTTATGAATATGTTTTTTATTCAAAAAAGTGTTTAGGTAGGTAATGTTTTAGCCATCAAGTTCCAACAGTTCTAAAGACCTTCAAAAGTGAAAAAGTTACCCATTGATAGGTACCTACCTATATTGCATATAAGTTATGAAAATTAAGAAATTGTAAATACGTTTATTTTAGTGACCTAGCTAGTTAGGGTAAAAATACTCTAGTTTAGCAAATTATCTGAACATAAGTCGAGGAATAAAGTTGTTTTATCATCAAAACGGTAATTTTTTTGTTATGGAACAAACAATACAATTAAAGTTTTTTAGTATCGAAATTAAAATTTACACGTTACACTAAAAAATACGTCTTTTGTTATTTGTGATTTTCTTGAATTTATTAATAGATTAATGTCAATGCATATTTGTAATACTGTTATTTACTTAATATTTATATTATAATGATGTTATAGTATAATTATATTATAATGTTAATACATATATTACTTGTTCCTTATTAGAAATTTACACAACTAAAAATATGAGTCTGAATACGTTAACAAATTTATACCAACGTGTTTAAATTTTAATACATAAATCATATTGGTCTTATAAATAATTTTGGTACAAAATTAGATAGGTGGGCATAGAATATTCGTATGTGTTTTAATTTATTGTATTATGTGTGTTAGTCATATAATAAAAGCCAAAAATTATTACCAAAAAGTTAACTTGAAAATTTAAAATTAAATTTTATTGGTTTTTTATTAATAAATACTTTATGGTTTGTTAATACCTTGTCATTTAGATAATTACATGCTGTAAATAATTGTACTCCTATTACGATTTTTACAAATAAATTATAACTTAAGATTTTATGACATAAATAATAAATTATGAGAAATTAACATGACAAAATAGATAGTTGTGTTAGCAACTTTGTGCTAATATGCATATTCTCTGTGGCACACAACTTCACACCATCTACAGCTGTAGTTGCAACCAATCAAATGAGACGAAATATGGACTAGGGCAGGGAAATACAGGATGGACAATCGGTACAAAAAATTGAACCATTGCTGACATACTTATCTATTTTGTCTTGGAAATAAAGAGCATCCAACTTGGATTTACTTTAAAATAAATCTAAGTACCTATCTATATAAAAGCAATTACTATTTAACTATTAATATATATCGTCTCTTGTCAATTGTGATTTAATTTAAAATTGTTACCTTTTTTGTTTAGAGCAAAAAAAATAAGTTTTGATTGAATAACACATAATAGACTTAACGCATGAATGAAAATTAAAAATTATAAAATAAGTAGGAACAACACGCGGTCAAGCGTGTGTCAACTTTTTTTAAAAATTTGTCCTTAAAAATTGTTGAAACATTTTGAGGTGTTTAACACTGAATTTTTAATTTTTAACCCTGCAAAAGATCCGAGGCGCACTATTGTGCACAATAGGTTTTAGATCAATGATATTAACATGGATGGGAACATAAAGTCAAAATCAATCATACTTACCTTAGAAGTAGTTATTAGTTCACGTTATAACTTTGTCATTAGCAATATTTGATATCATTTACAAAATATAATTTCCATAATTGTATTGAAAACTAAGATTTTGCACCAAGTAGTTATGTTTAATTATCATTTATACTTGTTAGTTTTTTTTTGTTTGAAAATTTACCAAAATTTTTTAGTTGTATACATTGTTTTTAAAAATATAAACTATGTACAATATACAACCTTTACAGGTTGCTTCCAAATGGAAATCTGTAGAAAAACGACCAAGGGGATGTCCCAGAAAGAGGTGGATTGATAGTGTGACCTAAATGCAATGGACATAGATAATTAGCATGACAGAGAAAAGTGGCGGGATATTGTTGTGACGGCTAAAACACTTAGGGAGTAGTATGGCCAGAAAAAGAAGATGTACGTATAAAAAACTAAATAAATACAAAGTAGGTAAAAAAAAAAAAAAGGGTAGTTTAAAAATAAAAACTTATAATCGGCTATAAACCAAAATTGTGTTTACCAATTTTCTAAATTTTTCAACCACGTATGTTAAACTATCTCGTTTAGATTGTATTAAAGTTTCGAGACTTAAACGTAAAAACTAAATGTTTAATGGAACTGCCTAAAATTCAATAGTTCAAAAATTTCAATGTTCTAACTCACTTAAAAATGATCAAAATCGTTTGTAAACTCGTTTTAATTACCCTTTTTAACGACACATATAAATTTCAAGTCGAACGGAGCACTTTTGGGAATTTGACAGTTTTCATTTTTTCGTTAGAAAAAATAATTAAAAATTTTAAAAAACGTTTCAAATAAAATACCATCTCTGATCAACTATCTATCCTTTGAGGTGTCGTACGTTAAAATCGGAGCATTCTTTCTACTGGAAAAAGTGATCACAAAAATCGAAAAAAAAAAAAATCCATATTGACGTGTAAAAAACACGTTTCCCGTAATTATTTGTCCCTCCCATAAGAAATGCACGGCCGCCCAACAACAACAATTTCAAAGTTCCATTTCAAACTCCCACGAAAATGATCGAAATCGACTGAAATTTCGGCGGAACACTCATAAGACCCTCCCCTAAAATGCGCAATTCGAAAAATTTGCCCGTTTTTTGCTGTCGTCAGAACTTTGGAAATAATCAAAATTTCAAAAAACGTTTCGGAGAAAGTACCATCTCGGATCCGTCTATTAAGGTATCGTACGTTAAAATTGGCGCGGGTCTTCTACAAGAGCAAAAAAAAAAACGTCATTGTAAAACTAATACATTCTTCGCTGACGCTAAGAATCTAAAAAGATTGGTCGCCATCTTGTCTACTAGCACACCAGTCAGCCCTACGCGACCGGTCGCGCCTAGGACACCGTACACAGTACACCTTAACAAAGACACGATAATAAACGGTTTAATTTTGTCCGCGGTTCTCAAAATACTCACGGAAGGCGGCAATTCGGCATAAATGTTTTCGCAACTCTCGTTGTCGTCGTTGGCCGACATCGTCGTCGATTCGCGTCCGGTCTTCGAGAATGTTATAACCGATCCGATTGACAGTGTTTTGCGATTTTCGTTGGCAGATTAACGATCAAAAAGCGAGAAAGAGTAATCGAGAACCAGGTACCGAAGAATATAAATAAGACGACCGAAAACGTCGACCGATCGAGTAGAGTACAAAAACGAACAACGCAAACGGTTAACGGTAGTCGTCCAAGTGATCACGATGTCAGTAAGGCGTAATAATATGCCTCTCGCGGCAGGTGTTACAAATTCCAGTCGTCGACTTTCTTGAATATTTTATATCCGGGATTCGTCGCCGATGGCGTCATCGGCGCGCGCGCAGATCCGAGGTCATGGAAGAGCAAATGTTTTCTGGATTTTATTTTTTCGAACGCCGTAAGACGTAATAAGTAATAGTATTAACAAAACAACGTGTCAATTAAAATTGTTAGAATAAAATTTCACTTTTAAACTTGTAAAAAAACCCATAGACATGATTGTGCGTGTAATACATCATACGAGTAAGACGTCGTGTAACAAGGGTATATAAAATAGCGCAAATGGCAACACTGCTATCATGTTTTTGTCGTGAGCAATTTTGTCATCGTTTTCGCTGCACAACGTTTTCTATTACTATTGCAGTCGTCTCTGTAACGTTTCGACTATGAAAGCCGTCCGCGGTGCTAAGGCCGGTGCGGATACAAGGGGGGGGGGGAGGGGGTAAAGAAAGAAAAAAAAGACGCATCTACAAATTCTACAGACTACTAAATAGACATTTTTTATTTTGTCGTAGGCCTTTGGGGCGATCTGCGCATGCGCTTCAGTAGGAGGCCTTACGCGGTGCAACGGCCGCGCCACCGCCGCGATCTTTCTTTCCGTTTCGACCGTCGTTCACGAAATTTCTCCGTTTGGTCAATTGTACTCAAAATTTTGCGTGCACGTAGTTATTTTTTAAGTCTAGTCGATCGTCCGAGCCCCGCGTTGTTTGTTTTGTTTAATTATAAATTTCAATAATTTACTTTCGTTTACGATTTATTTATCCCGGAGGAATTTATCCCACTAACCTCCTAAGCCGCCCCATTGACGACAAGATAAAAACAATGTTAATCGTGCGTGTTGTTGTTTTGTTGGGTACTGGGTAAACTTATCTTATCGCCGCCATAACGGATCGCGAACAAAACTGAACATTTTCGTGTAACGTTTTTTAATAGTACGCGAGTACACATCTTTTTTAGATTCGTTAGCGGGGAAGTTTCGATTTTTACAAAGACGCGCGTTTTTTGTCACGTAGCTTCTATTGCTGCCCCGATCTTTTCGGTCGTACCCAGTTTTCGGTAGTACCGACTTCTTGGTGCCACAAATTTTTTTCGAAATTTTCAGATTCAAAAAAGTTACACCCTGCAAATAACCAAAAAAAAAACCGGTCGTGTTTACGGCAAACAAGATTTTTATAAAATCAGTTTTGTTATTTAGTCGTCGTATAATTTCGGTAGTAATATACCTGAAACTTTTACGCACTATTTATATAATACAGGTTCGGTACTGATTTAAAAACATATTTCAATCATTTTTGAGCTAAGCAGAGAATTTTCAAAAGTTTTATTTTTTCGTATCTACAAGTTGTAACCAGTTACCTATTCTGTTTTGTTTGTATAATAAAGATTCGCCCTCCCTCACGAATAAATGTCCTGGATCCCACCCCCCCAGCGCCTGTGCTAAGGGAGTAAAGTTTGAGAAACAGATACTAATTCTTGGAGCGAAAAAAACAAAGAGTATACGGGCGAGAAGTTGTTTGGCGGAGCGACTGCGCTTTGAAGTGGGGGGGACGTAGGTCACTTTTTTGGGTACGCCCAGTGACCATGTTTTGGAAAATGTGGTACAAACATTTTCTTTTTAGATTTTGAGTGTAACGTATCGGTTTTCACATGACGCGTAGTTAAGATTTTTTTTTTTTCCATTCATCACTGAAATCACGACGAGTGCATATAAATATAACATTTTATACAGTAATGTTGATCACAAATTACAAATCAATATTTTATTTTCTTATATACAATTTGAATTTCAAATTGAAATTCATCACTTTCCACTCAATCGGAAGCATTCATGTTAATGTCAATTAAAAGATTAATAATAGGTTACTTATTGAATTTAGGTTACGACGAAATTACCTAGGCAGTAAAAGTAAACTTTTAGGCAAATTATTATTATAATAATTGTTAGTTTGTTGTTAAATAAAATGTTACGTATTTAGTTTTTATGAATTTGTTAACACCGAACAAAATGTCCGTTACTAAAAATGTATTTATGTTTGATAATCTACATGTAAGCAGTAAAATGTGTATAATTTTTCATTTGATAAAAGATAATGTGAATAAAGACGATAAAAACGTAAAGACTTTTGATAATCAATTTTGAAAAACTTAACAAGTTAAAGCAGTTTTTGCTAAATCTTATGTTTCACCTATAACGACACAGTTTTTGAAGTAACTTAATTTACAGTAGTTCATTTTTTTTTTTTTTTATTAATTTAGTAAGAGTAAATTTTACAATAACTGTGTACTTATCTATTGGATTGCATACGAGTAGGTACATAAATAAGTGGATTTTGAAAATGAAAAAAAAATGAATAATAACAATAAAAGGTGTAATTTTTTCGATTTATTTATAAAAACTTAAAATATACCCAAAAATTATGCTCAAGAATTATTTTTTTACCATAATTATTGAAATAAAATCAACTCTGTATTGAGATTATATATCGTTAAACAACATTATAGGTTTATTTTCTAAACTTTGTAACTACATAATAAACAATAATAAAGTAAAGAATAATACAAATTTATTTTAAAATCCTTATTAGAAATAATGTATTGTAGCTGTAGTTGTAATGCGTATACTCATCTAAAGTTTAACGAAAAAATCAATAATTAATCGGTTTCAAAAATATTGAAAACTTAAATCAATACAATTTAACGTTATTTAAAACTATGTTAAAATATCAGTTTTAATCCGGTTAATAAAGCGTAGGTACCTATTGGAAGCGTCGATTTCTTTGCAGTACTTTTCGTCGTGTGCAAATTAAGAGGACTTTGACAGTTTTTATTTTCAACGTACTAATTGATATGATAAAGTTTCTGAAAACCGATTTGAATTTGTAATGACGTCTATTTTCGATCTTAAATTTAAATTTTAAATTCCTATAATTTGCTGGTACAGAAAAAAAATCAACGCTTCCAATCTCCACTAATTAAAACAAACTGAATTATTATTTTTTACTTGCCGTTTCAAAATAACATATTTTAAAAAATAAAATTCCAACATGACGTACATTTTACAACGGTAGAATTATAGGAATAGTTTTTTTCGGATAAAACTGGTTACTCACGGGTATCTATCAGCACAAAAGCCCGATGGCAAATCCATAACCACTATATCAAAAAAAGACTTTATTAATTAGTAATAAATTTCAATGTTTGCAATAAATTCATTTCAAATATTTGTTTATGGTTTTTAGTTTTAATAAAACATATTAATCGGTTATCACATATTAATCGAAGAATGTTTTGTTTTTATAATGATGTTTTTTTTTCTCTGTGAACACTTTTTAGGGTACAAAGAATGCTCCGATTTTTACGTTCAATACCTTTAATGGAAATTGAGAAAGTTATAATCAAAAAAGTAGGTCAAATTTAGCTAAGAACGTCAAAAATCATGACAAACGTGTTTTTTGACAGAATCGATTTAGTTTTTTGGCCATAACTTCCAAAATAATAGACGGAACTAGCTGAAACTTTTAAACAATATTTAAATAGATAAAATTCAGGTTTGGTCGAAGTTTCAAGTGATTTTGAAAATTTTTGAGCTATAGAACTTTAAAATTTTTGAAAATTTCTATTTTCATTGTGTTTTTTGTTCCAAAAAACTTCTAAAATCTATTGTTACAAATTTTTTTTTGTCGTGTAATGTTGGAAAATGGTCAAAAATTGTGGTCATACCTTTGACTCATTTTTAGAAAAAAAGTTTGTAAATCACACAAATTTGTTATTTAAGAATTAAAATGAAGATATGTTATGTACAAAAAAATGTTCTATCTGATAAAAAAAAAAAAAAAAAAAAACAATCTGTCCAATAGACTCCAAACGCGTACAAAAAAAGTGTTGAAAAAAATTGCAATTCGGTTATCACAATGAAATTACGCGCACTATCATGCAATAGATTCTAAAATCGTATAACCTTTTCAAACAATGGTCCAAGTGGTTTGAAATTCACACAAGTTATTTAAATTAATGTTCTTTACACGGGGATGCGTGGATTTTTGTAATTTTTGGACCATATTTATTGTAAATTCGGTTTTTTCCATAACTAGACAACTGAGCTCGCTCAAAATCGCATTTTCGAAAGCAATGGTATACCGTTGCCTTTAGATATAAAATAATGCGTTTGAACTAGCGACTCACCCAAAGCGTAGTAGCTATTCCGTCAAACTGTTTTTCTTTTCTTTTTGTTTTATTACGTTTACTGCCTGTATAATACCCACCAAATCTTTTAAAATAGGTATCTAGCCACTCGGATGGACGGATACTATGCTATTACTTTTCCCTGATGACTCTAATCATTTCACTGAATGTTGTCATGAAATCACATTACTTATAGATAAGACCACTTCTTCTACGGCCGTCTACCCAAAAAAGTGCTGACAGAAAAAATATCTAGGTCCACCGCTTATAACGTGAGGTGGGTACTGCATAACAATATCGGATCCTATCCCGGTATTGTTGTGTAGTTAAGAAATGTTTTTGGAAAAATAATTAAAAATTTTGAGCGACGTAATTCAATCAACTTATCTTCAGATCGAACCGAGCTACGTTGGTGAAAAAACCGGGTGATTTGGTTTGCGTAAATATTGTTCTGTTATTCTAGCTGTTAATTGGCCTCGAGCATTAACGTGGACTCAGATAACTGTTATGCTAGTCATTTCTATTCATACTAGTTTCGTACGATTTAAAATGAGTTAAACGATCGGTCTATTGATGTATGTAAATTAAGACATTCAACATTAATACATACGAGTAGTTCACGCTCATTTTATTGGTATATGAAAACTAGGTGTGTACAATTTTCAGAATTTTTCGATTAGTACTTTTTGATGAATATTATAATTTGTAGTCTATGCGTGGACTATTTGATTTTAATTATATTTTTGTATGCACCAAAATCAAGAAAAATATATTTTGATTACTTACGGTCCGGTTCAAAATAATTAACAAGAGACTTAAAGTATTCCTGTACGTAATCTAAAACGTCGTATTAAACGTAAAAGGTTTACTGTCATTTTCATAAATAAATTTAAACAAATAAAAACATTTGTACAGTAAAATTAATTTAGACATTATTAGTATTATAAATTACAAATATCTTTTTCATAATGTAGAATAATACTGGTCAAAAAGTTGTCCAAAAAATGTCAAAAAAACTCACATTAACAAACCGAAGGAGTTAAAAATGTGTTGCGAATTTCAAAACTTTAAACCATTTTTTAGCAACAAATTTCCATTAAAAAAAAAAAAAAAAAAATAAATAAATGACGCAATGAGCTCATTTAGAAACAATGTATTTTCTAGATATATATTTACTACCTTTTGAAACCTGGAGGGACCCCACCCATTAGAACGAGTCTAATTCCACTTTGTAAACAACTCTAAGGGTAGTAAAAATGCTCGGACTTTTGAAATCATTACTTCTTCTGAAAGGTCTATATGGACTTTTATGGTGTACTTTGTAAGATCTCAAACTTGAAAAGTTATAATAAAAAACTAAGCAAAATTTAAGGAAAAACTTAAAAAAAGGTTGGCGACTTGTAAATAAAATATATTTATGGTATTAAAAAATTTCAAAAATCCATAGTCACAATATTTTTTTAGTCGCTTAAAGTTGGAAAATTGTCCAAAATTGGTCATACCTTTGACTTATTTTTGGAAAAAAATTTGGTACTCGTACAAATTTGTTATTTAAAACTTGAAAATTAAATATGTTATGTAAAACAAAATTTTCCATCTGAGTAAAAAAGTTAAAAAACATCCAATCAGTAGATTCTGAAAGCGTATAAAAAAAGTATTGGAAATTGGTGTAATTTGATTTGATTTTATTTTTATAATAAAGAAATTACCCACTTTTAATACTAAAATTGTAATAAAATAACTCTTCAACTAATGCTCTAAATGGTTTGAAATTTTCACATGTTATTCAAATTAATATCCTTTATGCATAGGTATGATTTTCAGAATTTTCGTAACATTTTATTGTTAAATTTTGTTTTTATCAGAACGTTTACTAGATATTATCTAGTAAGAACGTTTGAACCACAACTTTCAAACCAGCGACTGACCCAAAACGTAGTCAAATCTACCCACACAAACCAGTGTAATTCCGGTTATTTTTTTTAGTTTGTCATGATATCTAAAAAAATGACTTAAACCATAGGTACTATTAATCAAAAAATAAGCACTAATAATTTGTGGCAAATTTAATACAAATATTAAGAATTTAAGATTATGATATTATTTTATCTACTCTTATGAAGTGCAACACATTAATAATAAGGTCTTACGGTATTCAACAAATTTTTCGAATTCTAAAAAAAATATTTTATTTTAGATTTACAGTTTTTCTAAAATATGAATTGGTAATTTTGATATCTAATAAATTTCCCATAAGATATTGAAAATGGAAAATAATATTTGACTAAGTTATATGAATCTAGCAAAAAAAAAAAAAAAAAATTTCTTATCAAGTACCTATATCAATCTTAAAATTTCATAGCAGATTCTTCCTTAAATAACAATTTACTGCAATCAAATTGTAGGTGTTATTTTTCCTTCTCTTATTTTAATTTTTAGTGACAATAAAGCTTGAAAATATTATTCAAAAATTATGTAACAAATTTTTTTCCGCTAGTGTTTATGTTTTTACTCGAATTTGTTTGAATATTATTTAAATTTACCATATTTATTTGTCTAAAATTTAATAATTACCATCCGCTTGTTAGTCGAAGGAAATTTTCGATAAACTGATAAGTACCTATTTTTGTTCACCCCTTTTTATTTTTACGTCACCCCAATCGCTAATATACGGGTGGCATCAATATTTGCAACAAAACTGTAACTATTTTGTAGATTTTTTTTTTCATTTTTAACAGTAAACATAATGTACGTAACTGCATACTTATATAGTTATGTAAATTTTTAACTGCACATTAGGATGTCCTTAATAGTTACCTATGACAGTTTTCTCTTTTATATCAAAATAAACGTATGTATAAATTTGTAACTATAATAATTAATAACAATATAATGCAATATAAGCGTAGTTAGAAAAGTTCATGAATCAAGTTGACATTTATTTACTAAGCTAATTAATTATTTAGTTTATTCAATACATTTAAAGAATATTAACGAATAATATTTAGTCTAAATATTATTTGCTAATCAATGGTGAAAGTAATATGTAGGATATTTGAATGTTTTATCGAATAATTACATACCCATATTAAAATAAATATACGAGATCATTTCGACGCTGGAGGCTGTAAAAAATATATTTTTCAATGTATATACTTTCATTAAAAAAGCGGATACAATATAGTCACAGCAATAATTATAAATGTCTATTGATTGTTCATTAATCTTTGGTCTTTTATCAAATAATTAGTTTCTTACTCATGGACTTAGCGTCATTATTTTACTTTCAATAAGAACGTTCCATACAGATTAAAACGTGCGAGTTAAGTTTTCTTGTGTATAAAGAATTTAACTCCAAAAAGGGGTAGGTACACAATTTATTTTATTTAAATTGTTTTTATTCTAAAAATCAGCATATTGTGCTATAAAATCGACCATAGATGAGTGATTTATGTTTGTATTTATGAGTGATTTAACATAATATAGATAATACAAATGAATGATTTACAAAAACAGCACTCTGCAGATAAAAAAGAAAACCATTTGAATCCCCGTTCAGTATTAGAATCTTATTTTATAATGAAACGGAAACAATTTTGTTTAACTGCTCTGTATAATCTTCAATCGATCTCGGATTTTTTCAAAACTTTTGGAATTACGTATCTTATTTTTTCTAAACACGTTTTTTGTTCAAAGGCAAACAAACAATCGAAAATCAAATTTAAAGGTTAAATTTAAAGTGCAAGACCTGATATACAAACAATTGATTAAAATATAACTGTTATTCTACCACGCTGTCAGGAATACAGCCGGCGTTGACGAGATCGATAAATCATTGAACGAAAATATTGTAAAGACTCAATAAATAAACAGAGAAAGTGATGATACTATATTGAAGCGTTTCTAATGTTTGTTAAAACTGAGAACCAAAAATAAGCGTACCTATATTGTTTATATTTATTTAACTAGATAAAAACATTAAATGTTTACAACTTATATATAACTATACATACATATAGAATTTAGTCATAGTTATAAGAATCATACCTCATTATATAAGTTATAACTTTATATTGAATATATATATATTCCAAATCGATAATTTTTTTTTACAACAAAACACAACTCACCTGTTTTGGGAAAATAAAATTTTAATTCATCTGCATTGACAATTTTACGTAGTTATTATATAGGTACTTTTTATTTTGTACGGTAATGAATTGCCATAATAGAAACAGTATAATCTGAGCGATTTTTAATTTGTATTGAAAAAAATTGATTCGTAACACTGATGATTTTAAAAACAAAATGAGAAGCTAACGTTTGGCTGAATTTAAAATCTAAAGTAAAATTTAAAATTGCAATGTAAAATAATATAATGATTTCGAAATTTATAAATCACAAAAAAAATGTCAAATAATAGTTTACATAAGATCTGAAATTCGTACACGGATTTTCAATTATTTTAACCCGCAGACATTTTTTGCTGTTTGGGGGTTGGAGACCTCAGACTTTCTTTCTTTGTCTATCACAATGAAATCCTAGGAATTTAGACGTTTCCTTTGCCAAACAGCAAGAACAGGTTTGATCTAATGATGCGATAAGGATTCTGAAAATTGATTTGAATTTGTCATGAAGTTTACTTGAAAACGACTTTTCCTCATTTTCGAAATTAGACCCTACATTTTTACAAGTTGGATTTGAAAAAAATTTGATAAATTAAATTTTTATTTTTAATAACTTTAAGACGAAAAATTCGAAAATCAAAAAAATTTGCTGAAATGTGTGTACCCTCTAACTGCTTTTTAAAATGTTTCAATCTAATATAAATTTTTTTAAACGTTTTACAGATAACCTTTTACAACATCCCGTTGTATTCTATTTTGATGTTCAAGCTTTTCATGTTTACACTACTCTTCAAATGTATTAATATGTAAAAATATTTTTAATTACGTGGGAAAATGTATCATTCTAAACAATTTTAGGCAATATTGAAAAAAAAAAATAGATAAACTAGATTTTTGAATATTTTACAAAAATTTTTTTGTAGGTTCATGCGTTATAAATAAAAAAAACAAAGAAATGTACGAAAATATAGTTCAGTTTAATAACATTGACTTAAAATTGCACGTCTTTTGTGAAAATTATAGTGGTTGTTTTTGACAATGTTGTTGTATGATGATTCAATATTTTACTTACCCAAACACCCTTTATAATCAAATTTGAATAATTTTATTACAAGTTCTAGGTATAAATATTTGTTGTATGCCTAATGCTAACACGATGAGCTTCAGTGAAGATCAAACAACTCGTGTCACGGCGTCAATCCGCAATGAGAGAAATGTCAAAGTTATATGAACGACAAAATGATTATAATATTAATGGTAAATATCCAACGAATGACATAATATCACAAATGGATATTTGCATTGATAAATTAAAATATGTGTATACGACACTCGTACTTTTAGTGTCTTGGTCAACAAACTTGACTTTCAAGCACAGAGTATATATTTTCAAATGTACCGATTTCTATTGTTCCAAAGTTATTTTTTCTGATAAAATACTTTTAATTTTGTGACATGTTATCAATTATGAGCAAAATATTTCTGAAATTCTGTTATAATCTAGTGTCTCATTCTGTAATGATCTACTTGGTTGTCTAATTTCAAAATAGTTATTTATTATTTTTTTTTTATTATTGTATATTTCAAATTTTTAGTCTGGTTTGACTGGGTGCTGCCCCCAACTGAGTATTTAAAAACGAACAGCAAGACTACTTTTAATTAGTATAAATTAATCCTTAAGATTACAAACGAAACGCAAAGTAATGTAAAAACTTAAAAGAAAATTATTGAAATTTAACTTACTTTTTCCTTTAAATTGACATAACAAAAAAAAAAAAAAAAAACATATTTCAAGGCACAAAATAGAATATAAAAATAAAAAAATATGCCATACTACCAGGTACATTGTGTGGGAATAGGAGTAGCAATTTTACATTTAAATAGATCTTTGGAAAAGTTAGTTAAGCAAATAAAATAAAAATATTAGGTATTAGTTTTGTATCAACATTTTTTTCACTTTGGTATAATATATTATTTATGACAACTGTGTTTTTACTAATTATAAAAATAACTAGGAAGTCGAAGTATGTGTAATGTGTATAGTTAAACGCAAAAATAAAATAGAAAACTTGAAATGGCATGTGACAAGGATTTTTTTTTTTTTACGGAGGTCTAAACATTTTTCACATCTTAACAACAAAAGTTTGTAATAGTATATAAAAATAAAATTTTCTATTTTTAACAGATATTGATTTAATATTAATTATAACAAATAATTGTAATTTTACTCGTACATTGCTATTTAAATAATTGTATTGTAGCATATAGGATTTGAATAAAGTAAAATTTTAGGTTCTGAGTGTAGCAAAGACTTTATTGGTTTTAGCATGATGTGTGCGTTATTTTTTATCACTATGAAAACACGATAACTTTTTCAAAAATATGTTCAGATTTAACCTACCTATTCTGAGGGGTCATAAGTCAAAATAAATAATTTTTTGTTTTTCAATTATGTATATTTGCTCACAACTCCTCAAAAGTTACACAATTTTATTGAAATAAATGAATTCAAAACATAATACGAATTTCAAACAAAATTTATAATTTTTAACTAAATATTATAAGACTTTAAAATTTTCATATTTCTTAAGGTTTTCATTAAAGAGTCGTGTAGTTTTCATATTTAAGACTTGAACATTTTACATCAAATTTAAAACGTTTTTCTATTCTTGCTATTAAAAAGTTTTCTTTTATTTACTGTCAATGTTTTGATAACTTTTGGCAATAGCTATTGCCTAATGTATTCAAATAATTTGAAAATTTTCGTCATTATTTAAATGGATGAAATTACAACCAAAAACGTTATAATCATTTTAAAATTTTTCTACCAGTTGTTTGTTAAATTCATAAGCTTGAAATTTACCTACCACTATTCTTAAGTATTTGAATGACTAAGCTCACTCAGAACCGTAAATGAATATAGTAAAAAAAAAAAAAAAAAATAAGGAGTTTACAAAGCTTATACAAACATCAAACTACACCTTCTTAACCAAGAAAATCTTCTTTAACATTTAAGAAATTGCTATATCCATCATGTAAAAATCAACACACTCCTAATTAAACTATGATTTTAAAATATCTGAACAAAATCAAAAAAAAAAAAAAAAAAAAACGAAAAGATTCATTCTTATTTCAAATTTTGTATCATAGACGATTAATTTGCACTTACGTACAACTCGGGAGTCCGCAAGTTCAGAATTTGTGTCAAATATAACAGTACCTAAAGGTAGTAATGTCAATTGTTATTCAAGTTTTTTTTTTACCTTTATGTTGTATCATCAAAAAATGCACTTTGTTTGAATATATTTATTTAATTACTGTACAAAACATAACATTATTGAGCAAAAATCCACAACGTTTAAAAACACCAAATAAAATATGAAAAACGTATTATTTTGAGATTTAACAACAAGAAAAATTGATAACAGTTTAAATTATTACAATCGTATGATATATTATACCTATACAGTAAACATATTATATGTAAAGTGTATTATAAGTATTATAATTTGCAAGGCTGGGCAATAACTTGTTAAAAGTTAAAATTAAATGAAAAAATTAAGCTATTTTTATTTAAGTTGATTAACTTGTTTATTTATTTTTCGGTATTTTTTAACCTATTAATCTGTAATAATCAAAATTTATTTTCATAAACTCTTAAAAAAAAAAAGTAGATATTGGTAAGTAGGGAATTTCAAAAGAAAATACGAAAACAATTTTTAAGAAGGAGAAAATGCCATATTATTAGTAGTTAGTACAAAACCAAATGAATTACAAATATAAACTATATTTATCTTTATTTTATGTTAATTTTTTTTTTTTGTTTGTTTTACTTTGGATTTTATAAATAAAAAATTAAAAAATTAACTTTTAACTTAACTTAAATTTTTGTATTCAACTTGACTTAATGAGTTAAAAAAAAATTGTTTACTTGGCACTAGTCCAAATATGTAATACCAGTTATACATAATATATTTAATTTAATTTTTTTAATTATTATTAAAATTTTAACAGGTTTTTTTTAAGTAAAGTGTTTTAAGTTCCATACTACTATAGATATTACAATATATTATTGTTTGTTCAAAATTATAATTGTACAAAAAAATGTGGTTTTCATGATAGTTTACGTGTTTCAACTGTGTACACATTATAAATATCAGGTTTTATACAATTCAATTTAATACGAAACAAAAACCTTCATTTCAATCATTTGATTATTGGTGCAACCTCAAAATTCCATAAACTCTTATATAATTTCTTAATATTTAGCAACACAACAACTTTTACTTTTTAAAAGATTTTTCGCGTATTTTATTTATTTTTTCAAAGCTTATATACAACGGCCTGATAAAAACAATTCAATAGAAAATCTAGTACGACGTGGAACAAACGTATAGAATGAGACGCACTATATTATAATGTCGACTGTATGATGTACTTTAATATTCCTCAAATCCCTAAAAACCCCGTCAAAATTCAACCAAATTTGGACAGGACCGTCCAGGGATGGCGGTCGAAAGGCCGTGACCAAACTTGGAGGCCATACTCCCACAAAAGGGAAAAAGATGCATTTCAGACCCCTTTAGTGTGAAATAAAGTAGTAAACAATCAGAACGCGATAACGTTTCCGGTATTGACAAAAAATTGGAGATGTAATATTTTATCTTTGTTTTGTATAAAACTGCAAAACTCGGCTTGCGTCCATAAAAAACACACGAAAGTGATAGAGATAAAATGCCAATATTTCTGTATAGTAATCTAACTTTACTGTGAGTTGTGCTCATGACATTCAGCAGTCGTCATTCAGCCCAAAACACGGGTTAGGTTGGGTCTGGCGAGATCCTTCAATAACACAGGCATAATTTTCTAACTACATTTTAATCTTTATATCAACACAGTTTTGAACACTTCAAATGTTTGATTTTTTATAGAGAGTTACGAAGTTACGGCAGTAATTATTTTATAGAATCAATTTGATTATAACCATTTGTTATTTTATTAAATGTATATTTTAATATAAATGTGTTCTAACCTTCAGGTGCGTATCTGATGCAGAATTCATTAATGCTTTCTATTTTATCTAAAAATTCATTGCAAACATAATTTTTGGTAAATTTATTATTTTTTTTTTTTTTTTGTGATCGTTATTTTAATACTTAGTCTACAGCGAGTTACAGGTTAAATTTGATTTAATGGTGTTGATTGATTTCGAATAGGTACTTAACTTAAATAGGTTATAGAAAACTATCGTATTACGTTTGATTAATTTCTCAAAAGTGTTTTTATTGACAAATTTAAGTTTTATTTTAATAAAAAAAAAAAAAAAAATGTACAATATGAAAAAATTTATTTTTATGTTATAGTTTTGTGTTGCTTAACCAACAAAATTATAACTGTGATTTATACAGAGATATCAACGAATGTATTGTTGAAAAAAAACGTCATTATTACTAAGTTTCATATAGTAGGTATAATTGTTAACCACGCGCCAACTAAAATACATTTTTTATTAATGGAAAACGTTAAAAAATAACGTTAAATTAATTGGTAAACGTTCAACAAGATTAATTTACAAAAACTGAAATGTATACCTTGAACTTTGATAAAAGGAAATATATATTCATAGTACGCCTTTGCATCTTCTAAAAAGTTACATAACGGTAATGTTTTAAGTAGACTAGTTTTGCAATTTTATTTTTAAGACAAATTTAAAAATCTTTTCTTAAAATTGATAATTATTGTACTATTGATAGTAATTAGTAATTACCCTTATGTACAACTGTAAAAACAAAACAAAAGCTATCAATTCATCGGCTGGAGTTGGTTATGTGTAACAACGATCACTGATTTGGAAGGTGGGTACATCAAACTACTATTATTCGTATAATAAATCCTTAATCAATAGATTGCCTACAAACATTTCGATTGTAAGCAAGCTCAGCAGGTAATTTATTCGACAATTTGATGAAATTTTATATTTTGATAGTGAAATTTTGCTATTTTTGGACTAAAATGTTCTACAACTTTTATGACCTTTTGATTTTATCTTTTCCAATAATGTGCAAAAATTACCATTTTTTTGATTAATTTTTGGAAGTAATTGCAAAAAAAAAAAAACGAAAACGAAAAAAACGAAATAATAACCACTCGACAAAAATACCATCCATTTTTGGCTGATTTCACCCATTTTAGATAAAGGTACGTATTAATTATAACAAACGGAAAAACTGTACTATGTACTCAAAATAATGTTTCCAGGAATAAAAAAAAAAAAAAAGACAAAAATAATCATTGCATAATCAATAAATTCCTCGCTTCGCTCACAATCTAAAAGCGAGTTTGTTTAAATCATAGATTTCTATTGACTAAAATTCAAAGATTATTCTTGTCTCGCTCTTTTTAAAGATAAATTCATAATTTTTTTTATGCAAAAATTATTATAACTCACCTTTATATGTAGATAAAGACGAAGATGAAGGTTGACCTGAAAAATAAACTAAGGTAATAAAACCAACCTATAGAAATAACAATATTATATAAGCTTGGAGAAGCATTTATTAAACAAAATGTATATAGTATACTGTGGTAAACTACCTGGGTTGGTATCTTTCACATCTTTAAAATAAATGTATACATTAAAATTCAATTTATGTTGGTTACCTATATTTCTTTGCATAAACTTTAAATAAACGCTTATAATATATAGTTCGTTTTTTTCACTCATTTATTTATTCGCAAGAAAGTTTTTGATCAATTATTGTTATACACATGATATACTTGTAGATATGTTTTTTACAGCTTACTGAATGTAAAAGTATCACCTAAAAAAGTATTTAAACCAGCTAAATTAAGATGAAAAATAATTAATACACACAATAACATAATTTTGATGCACAAAATAATATACTTGGAGTTAACTTTTTCTTTTTCTCTCACCAAATAGCACGTGTGCATAAACAGACAGCAAAAACTATAGTTTAAAATATTTGAAAAAACCAATCGTATTTTTTATCTGGATGCAAAAAGCATCTAGGTACCCACATATGTTATTGACATGGTCTGTAGCATTAATGGTTTGACGGAAACGTAAAATTTATGATGTGTTATTTGGTTTGATATATTTTAAATTTCTGAGTAAAGAAAGGTAAAATCAAGAGAAAAATGATACGGACAAAAAGTTACTTAGAAGCTGTTGGAAAATTTTAAAATTTAAATTAGAACTAATAATGGTCCTGAGAGTAATGTCTAGGAATTTACATTTAGGAGTATACGCCGACAGAGCGAACATTTTTTGGACCAGTTTTCTACATTGGTTTATCTTTATTAATAAATTCCTCTCATACTTGTGAAATTATATTCTAACAAACTCCAATGAATTTCCGAAAAATACGTTGACAGTTATTTATGTGTTTTCCGAGATGATAACTTTGTGTGGATGTTTTCGAAGTCACCGGACGTGGTTTTTTTGTTTTAACGGGACGTAAAATAGAAAAAAATAAAAATAAATCGGATTTCAAACAAATTCGGCGAAGAACTCGTGTGCGTTCCGATATGATGGTAATATACGTCCGCAGTATCTTCAAAATTGATGGAACTACTCTTAATAGGTAACAAAAACCAAAAAGTGTGATTTTAAACTAAATAATTAAAAAATATTCCCCGACTGCGTTAGAAAATATCAACTAAAACGCAAAGTATAATCTTAAGAATTTTGTACATCATGTAGCTAGTATAACACTGTGATTCGTTGCTTGTAACGCCTGCATCACCTTTACCAACATTTTATGCGTTTTAAGCATTTACTGCTTTTACAAACGTCTATGTACATTATATATAGCTTGTTTTTCACTTTTTAGTTGATATTTTTATACGAGTCGGGAATTTTTTTTCTTCTGTACAACATAGCTCATTAGGAAAGGGGATTTGTTGAAATTTGTGCGAGAATTTTAAAAATGAAAATGCAAAGAGGTAACAAGTGCATTTATTTTGTATTGAAGCACCGGGAAAATGTATAACTTTCTATTGTCTACTAAAAAGTTTCTCGGGGCACTGCATTTCGCGATTGTTTTGGAAGGTTGAAGTATGTAATTTGTGACTTAAAAATAAACAAAACATACTATAAATCATTCTGTATAGCTTTATGTTGATTGTTTGTGTAGTTAATAAGTACATTTTTGTGCAATTTTAGGCCCGAATAATTTATTTCATATCAATTTGTAATGGCACCTGTAAGAGATTATATCGAAATAACTTACATTCAGGTAGATTTGAAATTCCTGTAGTGTTAACATTATTTTGTAAGTAAAAATGCTTATAAATAAAAATTAAGTAACGAGACACTATCGGGTGGATATTGAGTTAAAGTAGTGACTACGACTATGGAGTAGATAGGTCACTGATATTGGTTAGTTACTGGATTTGTATTATAATTGGAGCTGGGATGTTAAGGATTTTTGCACATTTGTTTTGCGTATTCATAATAGTGTTTCCAAGTAAAATGATAAATATTTTAATTAAAAAGTAAAATTTCAAAAATGCTACCATATTTTGCATAAAATTGCATATTCGACACGTATTCGAGCATGTGCGTGCATATTTTAAGTAGGTACCTAATACATATACTTATTTTCATACTTTTATATTTGTTAAAATAAAAACCACCCAAAAATATTTGTAATTTTTTTAATTCGATTTTTTAATCCCAACAACGTTCACAATTTTCAATTATACGAAAAAGCTTAAAAAAATATGCCTGTATCGCTGGTGTTTTATCTTATCTGATACGAGTAAATATTGGCTGATGTTGTAGGTCATTTTAAAATGTTATTAGTAAAATAATCGTAGTTTAAACGTTCCTTTTAAAGTAATTAAACTTTGTATGCATGTTTATATTTATTTATTTATACAGCTATTATGCTGTAAATTCTTCAAAACAAACCTGCAATTTTACTGTACATACTGTGTATTTGATTGACTGAAAATAATTTTTTTTCATTTTACCGTCCAAGTGCCTAACTAACCAATTACTAAGAATAATGAAATTAATGTTTTTTTTTAATGTGTGTCTATTAAGAATATTAAATTCACACTATCTGTTATTACACACGTCATACATCGTTAAACGAATGTTTGTATGTCATGTATAGTTTTCCAAAGCATATTTTAATGTTTTTTTGGTCATTAACATCCGAGCTCTATTCATCACTACTAAAATTTTTAATAATTATAAATTTCTCATAAAAACAATGATTTACAGTTCAAAAAATTTGTCATAACTGTGATTGTTTCACAAATCACAAATCCCAAAAAGCATAAACCTATAGGAACTTATAAAAATTATATAAATAGGTATTGAACCATGAATACATCATAAAATAGGATTTCAAAAAGTCCCTGATTTTTCAACCGTCCCTGTGTACGCCGTAACAATTTCGTACAAAATAAAACTTTTCACTCCCGTTCTTTTAATAGTTTTGTGTTGCGTATTTCCAATACAATAAATTTCAACATTATAACTGTTTTTTTATTTTTTTGTTGAATATAATAAGTAACGTTGTCTTAAATTAATTTAAGTATACACTTTTTGTTTGTGAAAAAAATAAATAGGTACGATACATCTACCTCAAAGGATTTTTACCACAAGGACTTGTACAAAAAATGTTACTATTGGTTTTGGAATATGTTTTAGCGGAAATAGCCACATACAAAACCAAAATAAATAAATTGCCCAATGTGATTGCTTCTAATACATTTTTAGTTTTGAGTTATAATATACCGTTAAAGGGTTAGTTTTGACATAACGTGTCCTATATTATGTTAAACTATAATTTTTCGATCGTTGCTGTATTATACTATAATAATTAGTTCAATCAATTTACGGCGTTAGACGTAACAGTACACCAGTAACCCGCGATCGAGTTTTGCGCAAACAAATTATATTTACGTTAATTCATTAACCACGAGATAAATAAGAAAAAATTTTATTTTGATTTTGATTTAACACAAAGTTGACTTACGCAAATAGAGGAATGCTTGTTTAGCATAGAATTTACGATCATGATTTTGATTTTCTTCTGCTAAAAACATGACGTGTTTTATACAGGTATCATTATACAGTATTTGATCAGCTTGTAACGCTCTATTTAGTATGAAAACTGTATGCGTTTGATTAAAAAACGGAAAATGCGTACTAATTTTTATCGTCTAACCATAATTATTAAAAGTACTACTTGCCTAAAAATACTTCTTGTATTTCATCTAGTACAACAAACATTGATTATTATACAATTGTCGAACAATAATAATTATTGTAACGTTAGAATCATCATCGTACTTAATCGAATTAATTATCCTATATGCGTAGAAAAATTAAAATTTCTAAGAAAAATTTATTGTAAGAGCACAAAAAACGCTAATCTCACGCAGTCAAAAACGTCATTTTAAAAAATTTGCAAACTTGCGATCGCGATCACTGCTAATTTTATATCAATTGATACACATAAACCAGTTACGTAGTAGAGAGGGTACTTTTTTTCAATACCTTTTATATGTTTACAAACATTAGAACTTGCAACATTTACACAAGTAAAAATTTTTCAAATCGAACAACACGAAACGTGGTACAAAAAACTGTATCAATCATAGTTAACGCGAATTAAAAGAATGAAATTAAGTACAAGAAAAGGAAAAGAACTTGAAAAAACAAATCAATTGTGTTAAGTTAAGTACGCCGATATTTCAAAAAACGTAAGGACTTTTAAAATGGCAGGAGAGTGAAACGAGTTAAGTATAATTTTTGCCTTTAAAGCTATCCCTATCCAATTCAAAAAAGAAAATAATTCCATTTTACGCAATATGGATCGAGAGCCGACCACTCAACTAGAATGTGTTGTAAACTTCCAACACGGAGGTATGACGAGAACAGAAGTGAAGAAAGGATTTTGACATTTATTCAACCCCATTCAACTTTTAGATTGTGAGTGCAGCAAAAAATGTATATTGTTTTTATAATGATGATTTTTTAAATTTTCTTTCGATATCTAAACACTATTTTGACTAGAAAGAATGCTCCGATTTTTAAAATCAGTAACTTTTCTGATAGGTTTATGGACATCACTTTTTGAGTTATACCTCAAAAAACCAAAAAAAAAAAATAAGAATTTAACGGAGAAAAATTTGAAATTTTCAGCTTTATGATGACGTTTTCGTGTAGAAGGAGTGTTCCGAACTTCATGTTGACTGCCACAAAAAGTTGATATTTTGGCTTTAAATTATATTATTTTGTTTGATATTTTGATTATTTTTTCAGTTTTCTGCCGAAAATGAC
>CM029361.1:4239291-4301819 GCA_017140985.1 Hormaphis cornu
TATTTTAATGGATTTTGCGACATATTTTAGTACGGTATTAGATAGGTGAGTAAATCCTGTTTTGTTATTTAAAATTTAAAAAATGTAGTAATAAAAGTGTGGTATAAATAAATATAAAAATATAAATACAAAGGTCAATCGGTGAGTATTACTTGCTTCTAATTCAGCGATCGGTGTATTGTTTAAAATTACAGTTTTTGTTGATTCCACAAAACTATTTTGAGTGATGTAAATCAACCAAAGAACAATAATGAACAAATGTAATTTGAGAACATCCATGATGCCCGTTACACTTTAATAATTGTACGTGGAGATATAATACGTACAACAAGATGTACGGTTTACTGGTAACAATTTTGAGAAACTGAACATTTTTTGCGATTTTTTCGATGTCACTAACTCACACCGAAGAGCGAAAGACATGCGGTTGGCATGTGTTTGTTCTGCTTGTTTAGTAAGTAATATCAAACAGCTGCGCATCGGCACATTTGAACACATAACATCGTGTAATGTGCTTTGGCAAAATAATGCACTTATCTTATAAAAATTTTCTTAAATTTTGATTTTAGTTAATTAATAAATTTTTAGATTCTGAGTATATCGAAGAATGTAATGTTTTTACACTGATGGATTTTAACTTATTTTCGGTGAACACTTTTTCTGGTAGAAAGAATACTCCGATTTTTCAAGTCAATAACTTTTCTGATATGTTTATAATTAACTCCGGGTCCTAGTTTCTTTTTTTTAAAATTTTGCTTACTTTTTGAGTTATACACCAAAATCAAAAAAAAAAAAAAAAAAATTGAGAATTTTACGGCAAAAATGTTGAAATTATCAGGTTTGTGATGACTGATAACGTTTTTGTATTGAAGAAGTGCTCCGATGTTACAAAAAAGTTGAGATTTGGCTTAAAATTATAATTTGTTTGAAACTAAATTTTCATGAGTATTTAAATGATTTCCTCATAATGATAAAATTAAGATTCTATGGCAAAGCCACAATTATTGTTGGTAAGCTGAGCGCACTCAGAATTATTATTTTTGTAAGCAATTTACAATATTGCTTACAGTAATTATAATATACAATTTCTAATTAACGAACTACCCACGCGACCTAAAGTGATTCCGGTTTTTTAAAGTTAGTGTTTTTTTAATAAATAACAAATGAGTATGTACCAATTCATTTTTAACAGGTATTTATAGTTGATAACTTCAAAATACTATTAACCAATCACCTATATAATATATATTATTTTTTTTTAAGGACTATTATCAGGCATTTTGTATACCTACTACACAGGTAGGTATTATAAAAGTATAACGGTTTCCTCCGTAGTGTCTCAAGAAGTTCACTTGGGTTCAGTTATATATTTATTACTTAGACTTGGCAAAATCGTGCGATTTTTGTTGTTGATTTACCCGATCATAAAACACTCAAACAAGAGTTAAACATAACATTTTTTGAGTGGTGTGTTTTAAAGGGCTTATCAGTTAAAGCCTCTTAACGTATGACGACTATAATTCATTGCTCTAATAGGTCTATTGCCTCACATTAATTATAGTATTTGTGGCATTCTTATCAACGACTTTTTCATTCTGTGGTGACGATGTATACCCAGTGTTGTAAAAAATACTTTCGGAAAGTGTTATTTTAAGTAGGTACACCGAAAAAATATTCTTTAAAATATTACTCAAATACATACTTCTAAAAAAGTATTGAAGTATATTACTTTGAATAATTTTTTTTCAAACAGTTCAATCTGTAAAATACGTTTTCTTCGCAGTATGTTTATATTGTTTACTAATTAGTAAATATGTATATTAGGTACATGCCGTTGTATATTGTGTCGTTGAATCGTGGCGACCCCAAATTTTGTTTGTTAATGCTGGTACACATTTATTTTTTAAACAATATTAAATTTTTTTTTCTACTTAAATTAAGTTAAAATAATTTTGAAACTAATTAAGTTCAACAGTCGCCAATTTTTCGATGATAATTCGTAAGTCTTAACTGTAGACACTATTTAAAAATCAACTTAATTTATACAAAAGGAAATATTTTCAGCAAGAATATACTTAGTTAGTTTTACAATAGCTGTGTATATATTAGATAGTACTTTCTACAATATAAATATTATATCATACATGATACATTATATACAAAGTAATATATATATAAGAGCAATATATAAGAGCATACATTAAAATTTTACAACTGGATTTTAGAAAAAAAGGGAAACAAATAATATCAATATAACTGTTATTTTTGATTAATTATTTATTAGATATGCACATGTATGAAACATTTTTTTTAATATTATGAGTTAAACAATATAGAATCAAGAATTTTTATCTATTTCAGAGTCTTAAAATTCTTTCAGGTGGTACGGGTTCATTATGATTATTGATACCTATTCCTATAATAAATTGAACATTTTTTTAAAATCATATATAATAATTAATACATCTTTAGGAAGTCTAAATGCAAGTAATAATTTATTATTTTTGAAATAAAATCGATCCTGATTTAAAATTGTATTTTTGAAAACAACATTATATGTAGGTACGTAAAAAATTTATAAAAATATTAGTAGGTATCTACTAACAAAATAAAGAACAATGCAAAATTACTTAAAATTTCTTGACAGTAATTAATGTAGTTATAATATTCGTCTAAAGTAAAAATAAAAACAATATTTGATCGGTTTTTACAGTATTAAAAACAATAATCAAAACATTATCAATTTTTAATTAATTTGAAACCGTATTCCATCATTCAGTACCTACTACCTACATACAGACTGCTGATAAGAGTAAGTATTAGAGACGTCATTTTTTTTACCGTTTATCTCACGCTAATTAGAGGAATTTGAAAGGTTTTTAATTCCAATTTATCGATTGATTAAATGAAATAAAAATTCTCAAATCTGATTTGAATTCATCATGGTGGCTAGTTTGATTTAATCGTCTATATTTTCACAAATCAAATTTTAAAAATATTCAAAATTTTAATTCATGAGAACCATGATAAAAAAAAGTAAAAATGTGATAAGACCATCTAAAGTTGCCGCGTCATAACGTATCTAAATAACTCTAAGAATCCATATCGCATGAATAATAGATCATCAATTGGTGATAGACAGAGATATTCCTATCTCCTTAAATAAAAACAAACTTAATATTTTTAATTGAATATTTCAAAATACTTTTTTCTTATATAAATTCCGAGCTTGAAATCAATTTAACAAAAGGAGATTTAAAAATAATGAGTTCCTTTTTATGGATAAAAGTGTTACTTACGGGTATCTATTAGTACAAAATTTCAACGGCAATTCCATAGCCACTTTATAAAAAGAAAATTGTATTAATACATTTCAGTGTTTATAGTAAACTTGTTTATGGTATTTTTGATTTGATAAAAAAAATAATATTTACTAACCATAACTAGGTATATCAAAAAAAAAAAATTATCGAACAAAAACCACAAAGAATACGGAAATGTTTTAAAATTTTAAAGTTCTATACTTAGCTCAAAATTTTTTGAAATAACTTGAAACTTGTACCAAACGTTTATCTTACATTTTTTGATACTGTGTAGAAGTTTCAGATAGTTCCGTCGGTTATTTTGAAAAATATGGCCAAAAAACTAAATCAAGTATGTCAAAAAACAAGTTTGCTGTAACTTTTAACGTTTTTGATCCTGGTTTTTTTATAGTAACTTCTTCAATTTTAAACTTTCAAATTTAAAATCAGTCAAAGTCAAATTAGAGCATAAAGATCTTTTATTAGTGGTACTGAACGTAAAAATTGGATAATTCCTTATGGCTTATACCCTTAAAGTTGTTCATAGAAAAAAAAAAACAATAGGTACATTCTTCGCTGACACTCAGAATCTTAAATATTCTATTACTTACTATTAACTTTGAAAAAACTAACTAGTTTCTTCATGTACGCCAGTACATAATCTTAAACGTAATGGGATCATTATTATTTTCATATATAAAATGTAATTTTACTCCAGTGAAAATAAAGTTTTTTAATACAATTGGTAGTATTTGTTATTAGTATTACTAAGGTGTCAACGCAATGTCAATTTCTCTTCTTTTATAAAGTAATACGCATTAATTAGAAGCACTTACCATATGCATAAAATTTATCGTACTCTGAACGGATGAAATGTAAATAAATTTTACATGTAACTTTCACAATTTTCATATAATTTGAATTGGTATTGTTATATTTTATTATATATTCCTTGAAATAATATAACATTATATTTGACCGAATGATTTGTTCTCAAAAAAATGATTTGTTGATTTTTTTAAAATTTTTTATTGTAAATACTTAAATTGAATCATCCTTAAACAATAATTTATCAGTTATCAAATTTTTTGCTTTTATATTTTTAACTCATATTGCTAATCGAACTTTTAAAGCTAAATCAAAATTAAAAGTAAAAAAATGAATTATTTTTAAAAATAAATTTCTGTGGGTGTACTAGGAATAATAAAAATAAATAAAAGACTATCGTAACAAATTTTAATTGAGCTCATTTACAGACTATTATTATGTAAAGATAACAAATCTAAAATATCAGCAATTTAAATGGCAAAATCTTTAACTACTGAATGATTTATTGTAACTATTTTAAAAACGATTGTATTTCTGGTAAGTGCGTATATGAGAATCAAATCCAATTGCTTTTAAAATAGTTGCAACAAATTATTTAAGTTTCAAAGATTTTTTCTATTTGCCGTAATTTTTGACGTTCTTCCTTAGTTTTTATCGTAAATTTTTCAATTTTGCACTCTCAAATCTATATGACCCTTCAAAGTACCATGCGAAAATGTAAAGGAGCTACCGAAAACCGAGTATGAGTGTAAACACCGGAGCATCATTAAAGAAGTTATCGTGATATCATAGTGATATAAAAGAATAAATAAAAAAAAAAAATAAAAAACACACACATATCATATTGTGAAAACAAATGCATTCTTTGCTACACTCAGAAACTAAAATATTAAGTGCAATTTATAATTTCAATTTAACTTAAACAAGTCGTGAACTACAGTAGAAGGCCACACAGTATTGTTCAAGCTATTTTGTCCATTTTAGTTTTGTTTGTGAAAGAATACGATTGACAAGCAATAAGCCTAGCACGCTTAAATTGAAATCAATAATTTTTTTTAATACTACCAAACGAGTACCTATGCTTTAGATTTTTTTTTTTTAATAATTGACTATTTAGCAATTCAATTGAAAAAATGACGAATGGCCTCAGTATACCTATAATATTTTCCATATTTAATTATAAATACTACATACAATTAAATGTGTTAGTAATCAAATCAATGTGAAAGACCTGACGTATTACCTAAATAAACCATTGTGTGAGTGTTAATAGTATATATCTCCCTAGGTGTTCTATCGTGTAAAAATACATACCAACGTTATAATAAATATGTTTTATCAACTCTTCATTTGTATCTACAAAAAAAAAAAAAAACATTTTTACAATATTTATAACCATCGGCAAAAATATACGTGTAAAATGTTCAGGTAAAAGTCACAGCAAGTTAGTGTCGGTTTTTTGTTCTTAATTTATTTTTGGCCTTATAACTAATAATTAATAACCTTGTTTATTACTCATACACTTTACTGTCTTAAATGGTAAAGTTACTTTTGGAAAAAGATCCACGAAGATTTAAACGCGTGAATATAGTGTTCTTATACGTGAAGAACTTAACTCCAAAATGAGTTACATAATTTCCGTACGATTTGTGTAAAATATTCGAGTACCTAGAGTGTTTTATAAGACAGCAAATCAAATGGAAAATCATTTAAATCCACGATTTTAGAATCAAAGAACAAATTTTTTAGTTTTTTTCTTTATTTATATGATAAAAATAGGTTTTTTCAACAAAAGCAAATTTTTTTAAGTACATAAGTAATTTCATAAAAAAAAAAAAATAATAACTTACCTAATTTTGGTATAAAAAAATATAATTGATCTGCGTTGACAATTATTAATTAATATACTTAAAAAGTTACTAATATGTTTATGCAAATATTTTTATGATAATTCATCGCGACGGAAGAAATAACATTGTGAGCTTTAATTTTTGTGTTAAAATGTGTGTGGTACCTACCTAATGATGAAACAAAACGAGAAACTGCTGGCTTTACACAACAGATTTAAAGATAAATTTCGATTTGTATTGTTACGTCATCGGGAGTTATAAATCTGTTAAACTAAGAAAAATTGAAAGTAAATAATGTTATATTTGGCATCGGTCGTCGTTGAATAGTTCACTGAAGCCTATTAAACTGATAATTATTCGAAAACAACTAGGTAATATACAGCATAATTTCGCGTGTAGATTTAATAAATCACAAGGGCAAACTCATGATAGAGTTGGTTTATTATTTATTAGACACTACAATATTTGGTCGATATCGTATTTGGCGTTCTCTTGCTTTCGAAGAAATTAAGACATTAAAGTATCTGTAAAACATATCACTATACCCGAGGAATGTTATACGTGGTTACCGATAGGAACTTATTTGTGGCGAAAATTGTGTACGCTTAAGTTTTGGATACAGGCTATAATAGATAATAATAATTATTATTTTGAATATTAAACTTGTTAAATGGTAAACTATGTATAATTTCACAATTTTGTTTTGTTTTTGGTTTTTTTTTATTGCGGGGTGGGTTGATAACAATCTATAATAATACTCTCAAATAGTGACCCACTGCGTAGCCACCCAGGCCTATAGTTACTTTTATGAAACAATATATAAATAAATAATTTTTGCACGCAAATTGTTTGTGCTACTCTATTATTGTTATAGTATATGTTATTAATTTTGTGTTAATGTTGAACTGTATACATTTAAAATGTATAGTTGTAATCGGATCATAATATTATAGAAACTAAGTAGAAATTTAAATCGATGAATAGATATAATTATCTAGTAGCTATAATGTGCGTCACACTCATCTTTGTGAAATCAATATCTTCCTCACTATGCAGTTTGCTCAGAAATTTTATAACACTAGGGAACGCGTATTTTAACGAGGCGCGTAATATTGCAGGCCTTCTCGTCGTACGGCCCTGGCAACCGACTGAATAAAAAAAAGTTAGTTCAAAGACCAAACACATATTTTATACTGGAACAAAGTGAGCTCCAGAATTTATAATGTGCCTGGCGCCCTGGAACACTCAACTTTCGTAGAAAAGGAATCGGGATGTTCTTGCACGTATCACGATGGCCTCATTTCGCGAATCTTACAATTTAACGACCGCGACTGTAGGCAATGAACGATTGAACTGCGAGTGAACTGAATGCATTGTTTTTTACAAATAAATTTTTTTTTCTCCTAAAAACACTTTTAGGGCACCTAGGTAGTAGTATAGAAATGCTTTGACCATTACGAGTTACGCCATAAAAAATATTTACATGTATGTATAAGTAAAAACGGTACAATATTTTCTTCGTTTAGAATCTAGAAACATAATATTATGTTTTGGTATGTTATCATAATTTAATGATACAATATTTTACTTACTCTTACACTCTTTACCGTTAAACAATTAAATAGATTTTATTACTAGTATTAGGTTTATCGTTGTGACATATCACGTATTTTACATAATGTATTTTAGTCACCTAATCCGTAAATTGAGAAGGAACAAAGTTACCTACATGGAATTTCTAGAATGCTATTGTTAGATATACAATTAAAAAAAAAAAACCCCACAATTGGTACTTACTGCCTACTCTAACTAACAAAAATTTCACTTTCATACGACTGTCTTGATCGTCAAATTTGACTTTCAAGCGCTGATTGTATTTTAAAATTGACTTCTTTGGATCCAAAATTAGTTTTTTTTAATGAGCCACATTTTTTGACACTACGGTAATATTATGTGCAGTATGTTTATTTATTTGTTGCCTAATTTCAAAATTGTATATACTTTATGTTTTAATATGTTCAGTTTGATTTAAGTGGATACGGATAGATTAGCGCAAACGGCGAGATTACGAATCGTTTGACATTCAATTAGTATCAATAAATCCATAAATAAACTGTCGAAACGTAAAGTAACGTAAAAAGAAAATTATTGAAATGTAACTTACTCGTTCCTTTTAGATAATGATTTAAAAAAAAAAAAATGTGCGAATTATAATATGCAATAAATATATAAATTAAAATTTGATAAAACATTTTGATAAGGTACCACCAGGTCGGGTGCAAAGCTTGTTGGAGAGTAGCGACGTTGCGTTGGGAAAGATCACAGATTTAGGTGGATCACTGGTTTGGCGTTAATGTTAAATTTGTAAGCAATAGACGGTTTAAGAAAAGTAAATACTCAGTAAGTTCTAAATATTAAAATTTTATAGTTGGCTCGTACTTTTTTTAGAAATTTTTGACAATATGAACTTATTCATTCTAATAATAATGTGTGAACATTTAAAGGAGTTGATTCTAACAATTTTTGTGTGATGATTTTACCCATTCTAATGATGTGTCAACTTTTCGAGTCGTTTAAAGCATTTTTAAAAATATTTTAATTTTTGGATCATAATTAAAAAAATAAACGAAATTAAAAAATGCTATTCTTAAAGTATACAATTTTGGGCCAATTTCCTATTTTCGTTAGTTTTTTTTTTTTTTTTTTTGACATCGATAGTTCTTAAAAATTATTCTCAACTTTATTAAGTAAATTAATCAATTATACTCATTGACGTGATAACGATCAGAAACAACACAACTATCTAACTATTATTATCTATAACTATTTATATAAAATTCCTTATTTATAGTGAGAATGTTTAGACCAAAGTGGTCGTCAAATTAAAAATGAAGTGATTTCAATATATTTTGGAAAAGTTAGTTATTGTTTCGAATTATCAGTCTATTTGATCTAAATTTGTCTAGCCCCCACCCAGCCACAGACCAAGTTGAAACCGCGCCTATATGCAAATGGATATTATAGTTTTTCATCAAAATGTTTTCTCTAATAACACAAAAAATTGTTGTTTTTATAATCACCTAGGTGTCTATATTATATAGTTGGTAGTCAAATAGTCAATAGGAAATAATATGGCGTGTAAAATGTAGTAAAACGCAATGATTAATTGAAAAACTATGATTCAAGAGATTCAAAATAGATTCTCTTTTTTCGTTAATACCTAAATAAAAATTAGTTTCAAGTAAAAATGTCAATATACAGGTCGAGTGAATATTTTTTAAATTATTGAAATTAAGACGATAACATAATATTATTATATTATGTAGTACGTAACTTTACAGTAACTATATAGGAATTTTTATAGCAGTTGTTGTTTTATAATAATTTCTATTTCAGTAAAAAAGTTGGAAATATTAATACAATCTAAATTTATATACATTATTGGAATAGATGAATTTGAAACGTCATTAAATTTTCTAACAAATTTTATCATTTTTAAACCAATTTTATCATTTTTAAACCAAATACCTATTACTTATAAGATGTTAAGAAAATAGGAAGTATTGAAATACATTTAAAATTTCACTCGTTATTAAAAATAACTGGAATTTAAAACCGAATACGCTATAATTGACAATTATTACAAAATATTTCTGCCATTTTTAAACTAAATATAGAGGCTGTTTACAAATTATCAAATATTTTACGGAATAAGCTCACTCGAACCGTAAGTGAAAACAATAAAAATTAATAAACAAACTACAAACTTTATAAAATTATTAAATTCCACCTTCTAAGCCAATCTTTAACTTTAAAACTGTTATAATTTTAAAATTGCCTGTCTGCAATGTCTATGCTTTTTTTACACAAATTGACACGGACCTAGGTAATCTATGATTATAAAATACCTGAAAAAAAAACCATCATTGATAGCAATATTTTTTCTACTTTTATATATTTTTATAATTTATTCGACAAAAGCTAAATAATTCTCATTTACTTAGTTTCTTATTTTCCTTGGGACTTAATTCTGGATCCAAAAGTAAACCTAAATGTAAATTACAAATATCAATTGTTAACAATATTTTTTCCAAAAGTATGAAACATTTTAGAAAATTGTCCAATTAAATGATTAAAAAAAAAAAATTTTATCAAAAGATTTTCAAAATTTTCTAGTTACATATGGATTTATATGTTGGCAACCTCGTATTAAAATTTCGAAATTTTTTCTGGATAATACAACATTTTATTGAACATAAATTACAAAAGAATAGAAATAAATAGAAAAAACGTCAGTTCTATACAGTATACTTGGCTCAACATTTTTAAAAATTTTTCAAAACTTGCATCTACTTGTACATATCTTCCTTACTTCAATATAATGTTTAAATTTTATCGCATTTAAATCATTCTTTTGGAAGTTATGGCTCAAAAACTGAACAGATAATGTCGAAAACAAGTTTGCCACTATTTTTAACGTTTTTTTCTAAGTTTTGTAATGTAACTTTTTCAATTTTGAACACATATGACCCCTCAATGAGTACCGTGCGACAAGAAACTAAGAAGAGCTATTAAAAATTAGGTATGAGTGCTTGTAATGTTCGGAATATTATTGGAAAAGTTATTGTGATTTCAGAACGATAAAAAAAAACACATCATGATAAAACCTATAAATTATTTGCACCATTAAATTCAAAAATTAAGACAATGATCTTTGTAAAATCAATACCGAGAAACTTCCGATTTTTTGATCTTTATACATTATATTAAATATGTTTTATGTGTCGTAATACTTATATAAACCTATAATTCATTTTCATCGAATCCATTCATTTTTAAAAACTTTAAATATTTGACCTCCTAAGAAGTGCTGCAAATAATAACGTAGGTAGGTATTTATTTTTAATATTTTTTTTAGCCTTCATTTAATGGGACAGACGATCAAATTTATTTTATATATTATATGAATTTGTTAGATTGGTTCTAACCTTCAGATGAGTAACTCTTGCAAAAATGTTTTCTACTTTCTATTTCATCTAAAAATTAGTTGCCGTTTTATTAGATTAACTTTAATTTTTAAAATATGCGTGGAAAAATTACGTACCACGATACCTTTCAATACACAATCAGAAAAAACAATTTTAATAGCTATTATAAGTCAAACTTTCAAATGCGTTGTGTTTGATTAAACTTTTAAAAGGTTTGTCAATTTAAATTGTAATAGATTCACGTTTTATTTTTTGTAGTGCTAAAATGTAAAGAATTTGTTATGTTCAATAATATGCAAGTTGCGTTATTAAATATTTATTATAGGGGTTTGCCTATTAGTTATGTGTTGCCTAAACAGTAAAATTTCACTTGGGTTCTACCATACATACGTATATCCAGTGCCGGATCTAGGGGGGGGGGGGTGTGAGCGGTGGTTCTTTCCCCCGGGCGCCGTATATTTTGGGGCGCCTCATTATCAAAGGCTTTTGACTACGGAAAAATTAAAAACATTATAAATTTATTTCGGTTTAGTACAAAAATTATTCAATCTTTTTTCTGGTTCAACTCAGAGGTGGGATACTTTAATGAATACTCTAAAAGTTTCATTTAAAGAATATAGTACCACTAGATGGTCAGTCTAACATCGCGCTATAAGGTCGTAAAATACACAACTAGATACAGTTTTTCAAAGTTTTGATATTCTAAAACAAGAAACGTTGTCTGAAGAATCTAAATTTGATGCAGAAACTTTGATAAAATCTCTAAAAAAATTTTCGTTTTTTGTATGCTTAATGTTTGGGATAAAATACTTAGTGTCATAGATCGAATTAATATGATTTTACAAAATGCTAAACTTACAATTGACGTAGCTGTTAAATATCTTCAAGGTCTCATTGTATTAATGATAGAAAAGTTTCGAGAGGAAGGAATTGATGATGCATTATCTGAAGCAAAAAATAAAGCAGCAATGTTAAATATTGAACAAGACTTCCCAATAGTCAGATCAAGAAAAAAAAATGTGGTCTGGAGAATTAATTGAAGAAGATAAGACTTTTAATCTAGATGCAGAAAAAAAAGTTATTAATATTTTTAAGAACGTTGTTGATAACATTTTAACATCTTAACTGGATTACGTCAAAGATTCAAATCAATGGAAACAATAATTGCCCAAGACTTTACATTTCTAAATCTCACAAATATTCATTCTTGGCCTATTGGAGATTTGAAACGTCATGGGAATGATTTATGCATCAAATACGAAAATTATCTCGACAAAATTGAATTTATTTCCGAATTAGAGAGTTTCAAAGAACACGTGTACGTCTTGGACGAATGTTTATAAAACGCTAGCTCTCTTGAAATGTTAAACTTCATTTACAAGAACGCGTTACAAGAAACGTACCCTAACATTTCAATAGCTTTCCAAACATTCCTTACATTGCCAATAACTTCATCAACTTTTGAACGATGCTTTAGTAAATTAAAGCTAATCAAAACATACCTCATATCAACTACTGAACAATCTCGGCTCAATAATCTATCAATTATTTCAATGGAAAATAAAATTGCAAGACAAATCAACTATCAAGATATCATTGACGATTTTGCAGAAAAAAAAAAACACTAAAAATCATGTACTTATTAATAGCATTAATCATATTTTTTTTTTACAACAGTATGAATAAATATTTAAATTGTATACACTTTATATAAAATTCTAAATTTTTTCAATTGTTTAATGCTATATCATAAATTTATTTTGTATTTTATGTACCTATGTAATTCCTTTTTATAGTCTATAATAGTGTATCAGTTGTATGTACCTTAATTATAAATTATAATAATAATATTAAAAATAATAAATAATAACGTTTTAATAGAAGTTATTTATAATGTTTTTAAATGATTAACATGAAACTGTGAGTATATTTAGTAAAGCATTTGTAAATTTAAAGAAGAGAGTATTAAAGGGCGCTAAAATTGTATTTGTCCGTTCGACAAATACTCTAAATCCGGCACTGCGTATATCAACAGATAGTACAAAGAACTAATTTTTAGTAAATTAAATATATAATCACACGTAAACTAAAAAGAAAAAGAATTCTTTTATAAAAAGAACAATTCAATTTTTACACTTTAAAACAAAGACTAATTTAAAAAAACTGTATTTGTATACCACAAATTTCGATAAACTGAAATATATATTCATAGAATGCCTTTGCATCATCTAAAAAAATTAATATTGGTAGTATTATTAGTTACAATTGAAAACTTTGTTTTTTAAGAAAAGTTAAAAAAAAATTTTTTAAATATGTATAAATAATAATCACTCTTATAAATAACTGAAAAAAAAAAAAAAGTATCAAGTTACTGTCTATAATATGTGTTAGCTTTGGGTGGATCAGTGTGTAATAATTTTTATTTTTAATTTAAATCAAGTTCAGCTAGTCAAATACTTAACAACTTAAAAAAATTTAAACGTTCTGTACTTGGTTCAAAACGTTTCAAAATTTTGATGACGTTTTCTTTTATCTATTATACAAATTTCAATTTGTTTGAAAAATGTTTGGAATAGTTTTTGGAAAAAAAACAAAAAGAATAATATAATGACCATAGCCTCTACCCGATCTTAATTATTTTTGGAAATTTCATTTGTAAAGATTGAAGAAATTCTACTACCTTCCCAAAATGTTATTTGTAATGATTAATTCGTCGTCTTATTAGTGAAAAAGTTGTTATGGTTCACCCCTATATGAAGATAAAAATGAAGTTTGACCGGAAAAATAATCTAAGGTAAATCAATCAAGATCTAGAAATAACATTACATAATGTTAGAGAAGTCTAAAATAAAATATGGTTTTAAATTGTTTCCATGAAAAATTATATATTTTTTTAACGCAGTTATTGCTCAACACACAGTTTTTAAAACGAAACGTTTAGGTGCTTCAAAACAATTATATACATGCACCTCACATGTTGTACTACTTTAAATATTACGAAAATGATTTTTAACAACTTATGTATATAGATTATAAATGTTCAATTCTATTTATTTTAATTAAAAAAAAAATAGGTATGTTCAATATCTTATTTTTTAACTTATCCTTGTAATTTTGAAATAAATTACCCTCAACGGTGTCTTTCTCGCCTAAAAAATACATTTATAATTTAAAATTAAAATTTTTTAAATTACATTTCCTCGCATAAACTTAAATCAAATATTTTCAATCGTAAGTTACGCATATATGGTAAAGTGTATTTGTTTTGCGCAATAATCTAAGCTCAAGAAATATAAGGATTTAGGTATTATGTATTTACAATATGCACATCTGATATTTTTGTGTATTATATTTAGTCATAGTAAGTATAGCTTACTAAATGTAAAAGTATCATCTGAAAAGAAATTAAACTAGCAGTTTAATAAAAGAGCATTGATAGATAGTGAAAAAAAAATAGCTCTTTAAACACGCATCCAAAAATAATATCAACATTGTAAATCATTTCTATATACTATTATGTAATATTAGAATTAATAATTTCATTTATATCAAGTTACCAGCTACCTATATAGCAAATAAATGCTGTGAGAAATTTTGAATATTTATATTTTCGGTAGTTAATTATATTATAATATCGACCTGCTTGATAATTTTGAAAATCGGAATTATTTTGCAAAATTTTAGAATTAATAATCAATATAATATAACGTATTATCAAATACGAGACTTTCATAAACATAAATTAATTCGTTTGAGTTTTATGTATTGTATATTTTAATAGTAAAAAAATATAATTTTTAAGTGGACATGGATGTTATATTTAACATTAACGTAATGATAGTTGTTTGTTATATGAACTTACCTTGAGGTACACTTGATTTTCCTATAACATCGACATTTTATAAGTGATTTCGTTAAAAATAAGGAAGTTACAAAACGCGATCAGATGGTTAACGCGTTGAAATACTGATTGATACTTTGGAGTAGGTCACAGATTTGGGTTATTAACTGGTTCGGAATGGTAGTTCAAAAATTTTTAAAAGCACTTGAAATCACTTATTAAACTTGTATCTTACTTATTTGAATATTATCTAAAAGTTTCAGCTTGTTCCGATCATTATTTTGGATGTTACCGACAAAAAACTAAATCTGGTGATTACACCATTTTCGTCGGTTTTTGCAGGCACATAACTCAGAATATAATTAAAATATTAAAAAATGTTTCAAACAAAACAAAATTTAAATCCGAAATCTCAATTTTTATGTAATATTTCACGTAACGATTTGAGCACACATTCTACCCGAAAACGTCACTACAAAGGTCTAAAATAATTTTGAATAAGAATTCGTACAAGAACTTTAACTAATGATAACATGTTTATACATTGGTTTTTTTTTATTATTATTTTGCAAGGCATTATCCATACAATTTACGAGCAAATACGAAATGTTCAGGAGTAACAAAAAAACTATTCGTAAAATGTTAAAATTAAATTTTGATAATACCTAATTGGGTTTTTTCATAATCTGGAAAATCCTATATTTTTAAAACCATTTCCAATAAAAATTACAATTCTTAACTAGGATAATGTATTTTTAATATTACTTAAAAATCCATCTTTGTGGCTCACCTATTTTCTTTTACTAATTTAAAATTCTATATAAGTCTTTTTAAAATTTTTTCGTTTGGTGTAGATAACGACGTTCTATCATTTTATATACTTATACGTCATTTTATTTAATTCATGTACGTATTTTAAACGGTAGACGCCCTTTAATAAATTCAAAATTATTCAAGTCTTTTAAACTATAACAGATAATTTATATATATATATATATATAATTTGATTCTTCAATCACGGGCTACTTAAAACCGTTTTAATTTGTGTTTTATACTAAATACACAAATTTACTTACGCAAATGGAGGAATGCTTGTTTAGCATAGAATTTACGATCCTGATGTTGACTTTCGTTTGCTAAAAACATAACGTGTTTTACATCATCAATGTTATATTTGATCAGTTTATATCATAAACGTACCTAGTGTTTAGTACTCGTATTGTACGTATAAATAAAAAAGTGGAAAACAAAGACAAGTGTATGACGCGTACCTAATAATTTTTATCTAACCATAATAAAAAAAATACTACTTGCCTGTAAATACTTCTTGTATTTCTTCTAATACAACAAAGATTATGACTATCATACAATCAGTGTTGGAAATTATATAGATTAATTTATCTAGATAAAATGTTTTGTCTATTATCTTATCTAGATAACTTTAATTCCATTTAGCTAAATCTCATCTAAGATAAGTTTTCTGGTTGTCTACATAACTAAAAAAAGGTCGGTAAACAAATATATACAGCGAAAAAGTTATAAATAAAGTTTGTTAGCTATGTATGCCGTAGGGGTGTACCGTACCGTGTAGTCCATTCAATAATGTACATTATTCTGTGACTGTACGGTAAACAAGACACATTTGTGTTTAAAAATTATTTTGTGTTAGTCTTGTTGTTTTAAACTAAAAATAACAATTACCTATATAACATTAAGTTAAAGGTTAAAAAAAAAATTGATTATAAATTATAAATTTGAATTAAACGTTTATAATTTATAATAAACTATAAAATAACGGGGGCAAGGAGAGCTTCCTATTTTTAAAAGCTTTTATATAACTTGTTTAGTTGTTTGCCTGTCTGCGTGGAATCTTACATGTCAATTTTTAACTAGTTCCCGATGAGATAGATGCTCGAAACTTTAAATATAGCTCAGAAGTAGATGACAATGCAATATTAATTTTATATTAAAAATGTTATATTACAATATCTGACGAGACGAAATAGACCTACGCACAACGCCATAACCGTAAATGTTAATTAAAATTCTCCAAATTCGTTTGTTTGAGATTTCATTGATAAAACAAAAAGTTTAATAAAATAACTTTTTGATTTTTTTTTCAATCATGTGCCTTTTTAAGACGTACTCGACAATATTGTGAACAATAACCACATTCATTACACTGGCTGTTATACTCCTACTTATATGTCATCTTATACAATTTTAAAATGTTGATAGTTACAAGACTTTTATGATGCAAAAAAATGAAGACAAAAAAGTTAAAATTAATTTAATACAAAAAAAAACCTTTAATTTAAAAAAATATACATTTAGGAAAGAAAAAAATAATTTTTTTCCTGTCAGAGAACAACATAATTGGTGATGTAGAAGTAAAATAGAATTATGAATATATAAATAGTATAGAATTCAAAATCTAGAAAGTAAAAACTTCGAGAGTGAGCTTATTATAACACTGTTGCATGTTAATTTAGCTTAATCGATCACTCCAAAAGCCTATAGTTTCCAGATTATGAATTCAATAAATCACTGTTCTATTTATTATTCTATTTTACTTCTACATCACCAATAACGTTGTTCTCTGGTATGAAAACGATTATTATTTTTTAATTTTCAAGTATGATTTTTTTTTAAATAAAAGTTTTTTTTTTAAATATTTTTTTTTTATCCTTAAAATTAAACCAAACACGTCATTATAGATTACGAATAAGTCACACCTTAATTTTCCATAGGCCACGTCCTAATCTATATTTATAACTAATTAGTTTTCCCCCCTTTTTTTATAAGTAATAACCTTGGTTGGTCATGCTAGAATATGAATAATAATTATAATAATAAAAACGATTATTTAAGTATTCCCGAAACAGTGGCTTGTAAAAACTAAATATCAACGATTAACGTTGAAATATACTTTTTATTTTATACACCTACAACTTATGAAACATTTTGTAAACATAGGAAACATAATCGTATTGTATCTCTTTATCATAGTTTTTGAGTAACAGCTAACCAACTGCGAATTACAAACAATACGATTTTTACTTACTTATACATGCTTTTCTTTCTAAATTAGATAGTTGTAAAATGTTTTTATTACCAACCCATACGACACATATCGCTGCGTTCTTTGATTCTTTATCGATTTTATGATGATCCAAAATAATATATACCATATATGGCGTAAGGTGCAAGTAAGTTTTGATTCTTTGATTGAAATTGAAGTGGTATAGTTATAAAAGCGTGATCATTTAATACAGATGTATAAATTATAATTTAAATATAAAGTTCATTGTGAGCATAATATATTACTTCCTGCTAATTCGGTATTTAGCCTTTCTTTAGAACTTCGCTTTTTTGTTGATTTCACAAAACTATTTTGAGCGTAGTAGATCAACAAAAGAAGAATAATGAAAAAATGTAATTTGAAAAGATCCATGATGTTCCTTATAAATACTTAAAACGGACATAAAGTTGTGTAGACAGGTAAACTATACAGATAACTGCTACACATTTTACGAAACTCCACATTTATCGCAAAGTCTTACTAAGTAGGTACTAAGTAGGTACTAACCAACGCCGAATGCAATAGTTGTGTGTTTATTTTGCTCGTCTGGTTTAAGTAAATACCTATGTATCATCGGTAGGTAGATACACTTGAGCACACAATACGTTACAATTTATATCATAATATGGACAAATAGTGCACTGTTTTCATAAACGCGTTCTTAAATAGTTGCGGTTTAAACGCATTATTTAATTTCTGAAAGCAACAATAAATCATTGCCTTCGAAAAAAAGATTCTGAGCGAGCTCAGTTGCCTGGTATATACGTCGCGATAAAAACGGATTTCGGAGCATTTTTTTCTACTAGAAAAAAAAAAACAAAAGAAAAAACTTAACCCTAGGGTCTCCCTTTTCTGACTCTTCCATAATGCGTTGTCGTCCTAAACAAAGCTGTATGCGAAATTTCAGCTCGATAGGGCAACGGGATGTGGGTTGAATGTTAATTACAAGATTTGAAAATAAAAAAAAAATATTTGGAGAAAAAACTTTTTCCCGGGAGTGGGATTTGAACCAGCCCAGTCGACGAACAATTTATATAGTGTGACACACCATTTTATCGATACTTACTTGTACGCTCCTGAAAACTACTGAGCGGATTTCTTTGAAATTTTCGAATACGTATAGCAATTTTTGTTTTACATGACGTATTAAATTTGTAATTCTTAAATAATAAAATCGTGTAAGTTACAAATCTTTTTCAACAAATAAATCACAAAAATTACAAACTTCGGCCAATGTTTGGAATTAAAACGACTATAAAAAAAAGTCGCGACTGCCGATTTTTAAATTTTTTTAGTTACGAACGAAAGTTATGTATGTTGTTAACATTGTATTAAATTTTCAAAAATTTTTCTGGTATATTTAAGTTTTTATTGAAATTAAATGACAATAAAATTGGAAATTTTTGAAAATTTCAAAATTCTATATTTAGTTCAAAAATTTGTGAAATTTTTTGAAATTTGCCTCACGCCTGTATATTACCAATGTTAACATCGTGTGAAAATATCAAGTCATTTCAATCATTATTTTGGGAGTTATGACCAATTGACAAAATTGAACACGTTTTACGTACTTTTAGATTCTGAGCGAAGCGAGGAAGCTATTGATTTTACAAAAATGTCTGTTTTTTTTTTTTATTTTTGTGTCTGTGGCACGTGCAGCTCCTAGGGAATTGCTCCGATCTTCAACAACAGTACCTCTTTGCTAAGATTCTCAGCTTTGCTTTGCTCAGAATCCTAAAATATACCGATCAAATTCTCTGTTTACGAGTATGGTCTTACGAATTTCTTGAATCAATTATTTACCATTTACCAACGTAATATAATAGTATCACTGAAATAACCGGTTCGTTTTTCTTCCATGTAAAATTTTGCACCGGTGTAATTCACTGAGTTTTGTGAGTTTTTAGCTTAAATTTATATCGTGGAATAAAAACATGGACATAACAATAATAATATTATGCCTACCGGCCTACAGATTAAAACGATTCGTCACAGTCGCCTCAATACTCAAAAGTCAATCCGCTAGCGAGCAGAGACGTTACAATTTGCAGTCGGTGCTCTACTTCTCTACACTTTGTCATATTGTCTTATTTAGTATATCTTGCACAATTTACATCAAAGTTGGTACAGTTCATGAATTCATGAGGCACATTGTTTTAAAACAAATAAATAATAATAATAATACTTGATACATTTAAATGTTTTTGTATTTGTATATTTAAGTGTCTTAATTTTCTGTTTGTATTGCTACCTATTATCTTAGCTATTAAATACTTGCGAACGCAACCTTGGTTTTATTTATCATACTACCTATACCTAACCTTAATGAATCGCCTCCTATTTTTCTGTTAAATTTATCGAACTTGTTTTATTTTTAAACGTTAGGTGTAATGGATGACTATAAGGAGCTTAATGGACCAAGTGTTGAATCCGGAGTTCCGAGTATAACTGGATTTGAACAAAAAAGAGTCGATGGAAAATCTAAGAAAGTATTGCAACGCACTTTGGAAAAATCTAACTTTCTGAAGAAAAATCTTTCTGGAGTTCCAAAAATTGATGTATGCTGTAGAATAAATAGTCGACAACATATATCACACCAAAGTTGTATTCCGACCGGGGTAAGTTATTTTAAGTTTTAACAAAATGATATTCTGCGGGGATTTGAACTAAATTATGATGAAAATGTTAACATTTATATATTATAATCCTTAAGCTCCACATATTTCATCCGAGGCGTAGTTGCTTTGTAACCAGGTTTTTCAATACTATAGGGTGGTTAGCCCTACAAGTAAATAATATATAATATTTAGTAGTCTTATAATAGGGACGCGCTGATTTGTTGTTCTTTTAGAATTAATTTTTATTGGTTCTAATTGCTATGGGTAACTATCAACACCGGTTCTATTTTAATGTATTTCTCAGTGGTTTTTAAAATATAAAATACTTTAATAACTAAAAGATTTGTATTTTATTAAAATTATTATTTACCTATTATTGATTTATAGTTATTATAATTAAATTACATAATAAATAAATTATTTATGTTTTTACTATGTTTACAAAAATGACCAAAATGGAAGTTGTTATAATTAGACAAGTATATGTACCTATATACCTTTATATTTCTGATGTGTGTGTGTGTATGACTTACATTACCTATTTAAAATTTTATTTGTATCAATAGGACAATACTTTATCAATTTTAAATGACAATACAGTAGCTTTAAGGAATACAAGTGCACATGATGATGTTACTAAGTATGAAATTTATTTGTTACTATCATATATTTTAACTTATAGGTAGTTTATGATGTTATTGTATTTTAATTTAGGTACACATTTTCTACCGTATTTGGTCCTTATGTAGATCAAAAGAAATTTTTTAATTATTTTGTTTATGATAAAGTATTGAGATTTTTAAATGGAAGTAATGAATTCTTTTTTGCATATGGTACGACAAATGTAGGAAAAACGTATACTATTTATGGTAATCAATCAAAATGTTTTTAAATAATTATCTTAGTTAAACAAACAGATAACATTTACTTTAATTTATTTAGGAAATCAAAATGAACCTGGTATAATTCCTAGAAGTTTAGCGCTTGTTTTCAACATTTTAAACGATAGTATTACTTCAAAATGCAATTTAAAGCCTTGTAAAGTTTCTGAAGCTTATATTTTGGATACATTTTGGATGGAAAAAGAAGAGGAGAAAAGAGATTATATTTTAAGTAACTGGTGTGATGAAAAAATCCAAGTAATTGCTTAACTTAATTATATTTTACTTACATATTGGTACTATAAATTTCTCTTTTTGTATAGAATGATTTTAAATCTCATACACATCCAACTGATGGAGGTCAAACACTACATAGTATAAAAAACCTTACCTGCAGCACTATTACTAAAATGTTTGATTCATTAAAAGATGATAAAATTCCGTCTTTGAAACATGGTGATGTTTTTTATTCGATTTGGGTCACATATACTGAAATTAACAATGAAACTGTCTATGATCTTTTGACTAGTTATTCTGTTAATCAAAAACGTTCTGCTCTCAAACTTTTATTTGACAAAAATAAAAATGCATATGTAAAAGGTATGTACAAAATTGATTGAATAGGTACATTAATGAATTGGTATTTCTTAACCTGATAAATAATTTAATGTTATTGCTAATTCAAGTATAGTAAACAAGTGGATATATAATATATCATATAACAGTCAAAATTAAATGACTGCTTTTTATTTAAAAAAAGTTAATATATGTGAGAATATTATCTCAAATAATAATTTACTTACACAAAAATAATTTTTATTTGAAATTGTTTGTCTATCATTTGGTTAATTTTAATTAAATTTTAAAATCATTTTAGGTCTTACTCATATTTTTGTACAGTCTGCTGCAGAAGCTTATAAAGTGATGTCTTTTGGTCAAAACAACTTAAAAATTGCAAGAAATAATTTAAATAGTTTATTTAGCCGTTCGCATTCTATCTTTACATTGAAACTGATGAGAATAAAAAATATAAACTATCCCGAAAAAATGACTATGAGCCGGTATAACATATTAATATTATGTCCATTACATTAATTATGATGACGGATTTTATAGTTTTTAATTTTTACTATTTAGCATATCTTTCTGCGACATGGCAGGTTCTGAACGTCTTCAAAAAACTTTAAATATTGATGATCAACCTACGGAGTCTGAACACATAAATTCTTCACTCTGGGTACTTAATAAATGTTTATCTACTTTACGGTATGTAATTATATACTTTATTTAGTATATATTTTTTTGTTGTCTTGGTTGTTGATAAAATCTATGTATTTTTGTTAAAAGTGATAACCAAAAATGTGGAGAAAATCGTTTGGTTCCATTTGGAGAATCAAAACTAACTCAAATGTTTCAGACCGCTTTGACTGGCAATAATATTAATAGTGGTATTTCAATGGTTGTTAATGTTAACGGGTCACTTAATTTACGTGAAGAAACTAAACAAGTTCTATTTATTTCTGCTATTGATTGTTTAGTTAATAAATCAAAGTCAACAGCTGCTCCTAAACCAAGTCCTAGTTTTGCTGTTTGTGGAAATAATCAGAAAAACTTACCTAAGTTTAATCAAAGTATACTTACCTTTAAAACAAAACTATTTTTTGACAAATAAAAAAAAAAATGTGTTTATATCATTGCAGTAGAAGATAAAAAAAATCTGGATAACTCTAATGATGAAAATAACTGCAAGGTACTTTTAGTGTCAAAAATAATTGTGAAATAGTTCATTGGATGAAAATATTTTAGTTAAAAATGATTATTGAATTAAAATACAATTTAAAAATCGAGAATTTAAAGTTGGTAGTATAAATGATAAAGAAAACACTAAGAGAAAGAGTGTAATGAAAAAGTATGAAATTCAAATGGGGAACTGCAACGACAAAAAGGAGAGTTACTTACTCAGTTCAATGTAACCTATAAACATTACTTTTAAAATAGTAATTTAAATTTTTTAATGATGAATAAAAAAAATGCATTAGTTTCAAAATTTTTTGCAGAAAATTTAATTATTTATCAAACAAAAACTACAAAAAAAAAAAAAAAATGAAAGTTTTTAAATTTTATACTTTGTTCAAAAATTTTCGAAATCACTTGAAACTTAAAATAAACTTGTATTTTACTTATGGTAATACTTTCCAAAAGTTTTAGGTGATACTAATTATAACTTTGGAAGTTATGGCCAATAAACTAAAATGTTTATGTCAAAAATACATTAGCCGTAATTTTTAGCGTTTTTCTTTAAATTTAGCTTAGTTTTTTTATTGTAACTTTGTCATCAACTCTCAAATTTGAGACCCCTTAAATTACTTTAGTACTTAGGCCTTTCAGAAAAAGAACTAACTTTAAAAATTGGAGCATTTCTCATACCCTAAAAAATGTTCAGAGAAAATACAAAAAAAAAAAAAGAGAAAAAAACATCATTGCAAATTCTATACATTTTTTGCTGCCCTCAGAATCTAAAAATTAATGAGAAAAAATTAAAACTTGCCAAAAATATATCAATATTTGAAACAACTAAATAGAAATAGTATTTTAATTTTAGTTATCTATTATTTTAAAATTTTCAACCAATTTTTATAATTAATAATATTATGTGTCATTATTAGAATAAGTTTCAAGAAGTTAATGCCAATGATCATCCACTACTGTCCAAAATGCAAGGTATTGAAGCATTTTTTTTCTATATTTATTCATTGTTAATATTAATTATTATATAATATATATATATATATATATTACAGTAAATGATTTGAATATTTTAAAACCTCATGAACATTTTGAAGATTTAGAAAATGACTCAAGGTATTAATTAAAATGATATTATGTATGATGACAAAAAATAATACAAAACTTGTTCTTCTTTTTGAATTTTCTAATCATTATTATGATATATTTTTTTTAAGGATTTTTAAAAGCACATTTGAAGAATTACAAACAGCATCTATTAAACCAAAAACGAATTCTGTGTCTGTATCAACAGACTTATGCGACATAAATTTGGTATGTTATTTTATTGTTGTATCTTATTAGTAATAAATAAACTGTTCTTCTTCCCAACTATTTGGATCGGCCACCTTTGTAACTAAACTATAATTTATTTTTGTTTTAGCCATTATCTTTTGATTAAGATGCTTAAGACAATATAAATATAATAGATAATAAAAATATAACTTATATCATTATTTGAATAACATTAGTATAAAATAATTAAAATTAATATTTTCAGTTAAGTAAGTTGAAATGTAGACCAAAGAGAAAACATAAAACTACGGCTACTCTTCAAACATTGGATAAGTAATGACCATATTATATTAATTTGAGATTGTAGTATTTAATTTAAATATCCACATTTAAAATCCCGAGCTTAACAAAAAATGTATTGTTTTACATTAAGGTTTTTTTTCTTTATTTCTATAAAAACTGATGGGCAGAGCGTCCATTTTAAAATGTTATAAGTACTAAAAAGTTTGGAAACTGGACTTAGTTTTTATTTAAATTTTGATTATTGTTTTAGTCATTGCCCAAAAACAAACAAATTTTTGTTGAATATTTTTGGCAAACGGCTTGAAATTTCCACATTTGCAATTAATATTTTGGGTAGGATAAGATTCCTGTCTTAACATTGAATACCAAAAATAAGTTTAGCTTTTGATTTTAAAGTATATTTTATTTATATCTAAACAATATTTTTAATTTTACATATTTAGCAAGTTTTGATCCAAACATACACACATTTAGACTAAAAAGCCCGGTGGAGAGAGGCGTGTATTGGTCTAATGGGTTTGAAACTGATACCATTCTATTTCTTTAAGTTGTTGAAACTGGTAAACCGGCAATAATTGGTTATATCACTCATATCTGTTATTTATTTTCCCAAACAAATTTTGTAGCTAACAAATACGTAAGGAGTGCTCTGATATTTTCATGCAGAACTTAATGTTATACATTGTTGGACATAGATTACTTTTCTGTTGTTTTGTGTTGTCGGCTTAAAGAAGTGATCTAATTGATTAATTATGGTTTGTGAGAATGTTAAGTTAGACAATGAAGTACTTAGAAAAATTAGGGAAAAGTGAGAATAACATGCTGAGAAGTTGGGCAGGTCACTCCCTTGAGTGGGAGACTATTTTTTATTGGAAAAGTGTGGGAACAATTTTAGAAAATATATTTCTTTATATTCTTTAAAATATATTTCTTACCACTATTATTTTTTGTTTGACTTTTAACAAAACAATTAAATCAATTTTTAGAGATAGTCAAGTATATCAAAAATATCAAACATTTTTTCATTAGAACATGATGTAAAATAATAGTTTACGTTATTTGTTTAATTTTATTTCATTAAATACTTTTATTGTGTTATGTTAGAAAAAACTGAGAAAAAATATTTTTTGTTAAAAAAATTGTCCAAAATCTCTTCTAAAGTGGTTGAATAAAAATAAATTCTACTAACACTAAAAATACATGTTTTATGTTATTTGAATAAAAATAATATAGATTCTTATGACAGTTGTTCTAACATTGAGTGTTTGATTTTTTCAGGAACACAAGAAACACAAAAAAAAATATAAAAGGTAGGTACTGTAGTTTATAATTTTATTGAAGTGGTTGATTTACTTTTTATTACAAAATATGTTTTTGCTAATAAAAAGTATATCATTTAATTTTAATTTTTACACCATTGTACTGTACACAATACTATGTAGTTTCTATACTTTTTTTTTATAGTAAAATAAATATTAGATACTACGATATTTTTATTGAGCTTTTAATTATTTCAATTTTACGTACCTAAATAAAATTAAAATTTTTAACAGATGATTCAGATTTGTTTGATAAACTGATTGAAGAAACTATTGATAAGATTCCTACTAGTACAAAAAAAAGAAAATTATTTAATAAAACCACATTCATCCATAAGCTTCCATTTAATGACAGCAACCTTACAGTAAGTGTAGAAATCTAGCATACTCTAAGCTATACTTAAACACATTTGATTTTACATTGTGCGCATTCAAATAGGAATCCAGCAACCATGTTCCTCCTCTCTTGATTCTTCAACATTTAAAAAAGCGTGTCAAAAAATCATGTTAATTACTAATTATACCTACTTAAGTACAATAATTGTACCATAACATAATTATTATGTTGTTATTTATGTGATTAAAACTTTTCATTATATAAATTATATAGATATAAATAATTATAATTATATTATATAAATTTTTAATTTAATTTGTTATAAATTGTTAAATTTTAATTAAGGAATTATTTCCTAAGAGTTCTTGTATTGTAAATTATTAAAAAAGATAATTACTAAAAAATAAGATAGATGTTAATAAGAAGATAATTTTATAAGAAATAACCAATTTGGTACATATTCATTTAGTACAAGTTCTTTGTATGATCATTAATTATTAAAAACCTATATATTGCCCTGAGTACTTTACTCTTGCTTATGAAGTCATATTTAACTGATATTATGTACAACTATAATTTTTTTTTTTTTTTTGAGAATGATGTATTTTTTTCGTAGAAAATATGTATAATTTTTATTAAAGGGCATTTTTTATTCAGATTTGTAATGTTTATTTCTTTAAAATATAAGATGTAACAAATAACAATATGAGTTACACATGCATTTTTACAATTAAAGATAACTTTTTTCTTAACAAAATTGCACATTAGGCTAGTTAAAAATTTTATAGAAATATCAATATTTTCAATAACAAACTTGTAGTAAGAAACATCAAAAAGTGGTAAGTATACTATCATAAAAATCAAATGAAATCTGTTACTTTATTACATTGCAGTCTCTGTTTCTTACAATATTCTTTGTACTTAATACTTTTTTGGTAGGTATACTAAAAACTTATATACAAAATTGATTACTTATTTTAACTGAACATTCGAGAATGAAATGTTAAATTTAGTTGGTATTTTTTTTTTTTTTTTGCAACAAATCAGACTACTTTCTCTGTTATTAAACGTCTGTATAAAATTAACACTAGCCAGCATAGTATGCAAGCCTGGATCAATGAAGACATTTTGAGGCCCACGGCCAATACTATAATGAGGCCCATAAAAAAAAAAAATCATAACTATGCATCAACAAACAACTCATTTTTAGATTCTGAGCGTCAGCAAAGAATGTATTGGTTTTACAATGATGTTTTTATTTTTGTTTTTTTTTTCAAAAGCTCTTATAGGAAACCTGCACCAATTTTAACGTATGATACCTTAAAAGAAAGATAATGGATCCGAGATGGTACTTTATTTGAAACGTTTTTTGAAATTCTGATTATTTTCGAAGTTCTGAGGAAAACAAAAAAACGACCCAATTTTTCGAGTAGCTCCGATCGACTTGAAATTCATATATGTCATTTATGAGGGTCTTATGAGTGTTCCCCGAAATTTCAGTCGATTTCGATCATTTTCAAGGGAGTTATAGAACTCTGAAATTTTCGTTATTTTGGGCGGACGTGTATTAGTTGTGGAAGGGACAAATTATTACGGGGAAACGTGTTTTTTACACATTGATTTAGATTTTTCTTTTTCGATTTTTGTGATCACTTTTTCTAGTAGAAAAAATGCTCCGTTTTAACGTACGATACCTCAAAATATAGATAATCGATCCGAGATGGTACTTTATTCGTAGCGTTTTTAAAATTTTTGATTATCTTTTAAGTTCTGAGGAAAAAACGAAAACGGTCAAATTCCCAAAAGTTCGACTTGAAATTTAAATGCGTCATTAAAAAGGTTTAACGAGTTTACTGTACATAGTTTTCAAACGATTTTGATCATTTTCAAGGGAGTAATGGAACTTTGAAATTTTTGAATTATTGAATTTTACGCAGTTATTATTTTATAAAACCTTTAGTTTTTACGTTTAAGTCTCGAAACTTTAATATAATCTAAACAAGATAGTTTTACATACGTGGTTGAAAAATTTAGAAAATTGATAAACACAATTTTGGTTTATCAGTTGTTATTTTGTCGTAAAACTCGTCATTCCGGGCGGCCGTGTATTTCTTACGGGGGGAACAAATAATTACGGGAAACGTGTTGTTTCCACATCGATTTAAAATTTTTTGATCATAACATCCAAAATAAAGATTGGACCAAGCTGAAACGCACACAATTCCAAAGTAGGAGAGATACAGATTTGATAAAATTTTATCACGTTAAATTTGTTTTTACCACGTCGTATACTAGCCAACTGAGCCCGCTCAGAATCGTTGTATGTTCGAAGGCAATGATTTATCGTTGCTTTCAGAAATTAAATAATGCGTTTAAACCACAACCTGTAAACTAGTGGCCCACCCAAAGGGTAGTCGCTACCCCGTCAAACTGCCCACGCGAACTGGACTGATCCCGGCGCTTACTTTTATTTTTATTCGTTTCCAAAGCAATTATTTAGCGTAGCTTTTTGGACTCCATTTTCTCTGTCTTTTTCACATATAATTTTTAATGCTTTTGTTATTTGTTCGTAATTACAAGTACCTAAACGCTTGACAAGATCTCGCGTGACATATTATGTAGTCTCACTTGTTATAAATCACTTGTGACTAACGACCGCAATAATATTGATTGATGGAAGTCTTGATTTTTTTTTAATTTTACCGTATTATTCTAGTGGCCTAGGTATGCTATAGTAAATAAATCAGTGGAAAATTCAGAGACCCCTAAAAACATCCTGTAACTACGAGTTGACCCATGGCCACGCTGGACTAAAAGTGACGACATTCCACCCCTGCAATATGATTTAATTTGTTCTTTGTATATTGTTCGAAAATAAAATATTAGTAGCTGGTATTTCTAAAATACGTATGTAGTATATCAAGTAGCGCGACGAGGAAAACGTGTCTCTGAAAAAAATCCTTACTTTTATAGAATTTCGACTTTTGTTCGTACATTTTTCCGATCAGGTCGTGACGTGTGCGAAATCGCGTACCCGTCCCGACTACCGCGATCGGCTGTTTTTTTTTTTGTCGCGGTCGCGTAAACGGCGAAAATTAAAATTTTACGTTTTCATGTTTGGGAACCACTGGTTCAACCGCTGGGTCGCGTCGTACAAAAAAAAAAAATTCAAAAACAGCGTGATGTGGTCATGCGATTTCCATGGTTCTAGTTTTTTATATTTTTTTTTTACCGCGCACGAACGTCCGTCGCCCGCTTTCCCCGAAAAGGGCGACACAGGGCCGTGCGGGTCGCAGAGACGTCCCGCACGACCGCGGGCTAACGGACGCCACCCACCCACCACCAGCCGCCGAGTGGAAGACGGCCGTGCGGCGGCGCATTGTTAACCGCTGACGAAATCTTTTTTTTTTCTTCATCAGCCGGCATAATATACCAACCGCATCCCTCCCACCCACGGCCGCCGCTCGCAGGACGACATCGCCGCGGGACGTCCGCGTTTCTACATAGTTTCACTGTGCCACGTCGTTTGTCACGCTCGGGCACCACCACTGTAACACACCACCGTCTACTCAGTCGCGGACGTCCGGATTTTTTACTGTAACACACCACCGTCTACTCAGTCGCGGTCGTCCGGATTTTTTACTGCAACACACCACCGTCTACTCAGTCCGGATTTTCTCGAACGGGTCTTAAGAATGCCGATCATATACATCGATCGTTCAGCGGACGAAGAACGAGCTCCGCCGCAGTTGCCGCCGGAGCCGGAGAATCTCGGCACGAGCACGAGCTTTCTGTCCAGCATCCACGCGGCCGTCGACGCGTCGCAGGGTAAGAACTCGTCCGATCGTGTTTTTCGGACGCACCTAACCGTAGTAGAACTGTCCGAAAAAAATCATCTTTTTTTTGTTTTCAATTACCATAAAGAAGAAGACGTTTCGCGTGGTCCGCGTTGAAAAACTTCAATTTTATCGCCGATAACCACCCGAAAAATGTACCTATTATTAAAATGCCTACTCGTAAAACATATAGGTCTGTAACTCGAACCTTACCTAGGACCTTGGATTCGTTAAAAATCAACTCTGCGAAGTCTTCTTGGAAAACTAAAAAAAAAAAATGTTTTGATATCGGATCTTGCGACTCTGCGAGGTGCGAGAGTTTTAGATTCTGAGCGAAGAATGGTTTTCACGATATTGTGATGCGTGTTTTTAATTATTTTTTTTTTTTACCACTGTGTGTGGTAATCACGCGATAATACTTCTTCCGTATAGTGTTCCGATTTTTAACGTCAGTACCTCTAACGATAGACACAGATGGTACTCCACAGCGTCCCAAAAATTAAAAATTTACAATAAAAAAATGCGCTTTATTGAAATAATCGATTTTTAGACACAACTTCCACAATTATGATCGCTAAAGTAAGCTGAAACTTTCGCATAACATCAAAATTGGTGAGACGCACGTCTGATTAAAAATTTCAAGATGTTTTGAAAATCTCTGAGCTAAGTACTGTAGATTTTTGAAATTTTCATTTTCTTCGTTCGATAAAAAATTTAATTTTCCACAAAAAGTTTTGAAAATTTAATATTATGTTGTGTAAAACTAAATTTGCCGTCTGAATAAAAATATTTCGAAAAAATCCGTACTGTGAAAGGGGAAATGTATTGAAAAATTGTGTTGTTTTGATTATAAACAACGAAATTGTACTCGCTGTTGTAGAGCGATTCCGATTACTTTTAAGAAAATTCTAAAAACAGAACCAGAGGCAGATTTATCTTTTTTACGGCTATAGGCACTAAAAATTTGCCGCCCCTATAATGGGTGAAAACCAGGGGCGGTGCGTCAGGGTAAACTTTGAGACGGCGTCTCCCCAATAATTATAGCCGGGCAAAAAAATTGTCTAAATGTTTTCACAAATGTTTTAAATAATCTTAGAATATAAATATACAATATTATACATCTATTGTTGACTACGTTCAGTACAAACGTTCTGAGCTATTCTTAGAATTGCCGATAACGACGATAACGCGATACCAATCTGCGGTGTGCCGTAAATTACGGCCCGTAATAATAGATGTAATATAGAAGAGACGATTGAACGACAGTCTCAATTCTAATAGGTAGGAGGTTATTACAAAGTTGGGGGGGAATCATTGCCATAATGGTTTTATACGGAGTCCTGGAGACTAGTCTCCTTCAACGGGCGTCGCTATAATCGTTTTTCATGTGTACTGTGCGTTTTACTTTTTTGCGTTTTATACTGAATAATTGTTTAAATTATGGAATCGAATCATTTTATTTTAATGTAATATAAAATATATACATTTTTCAGTAGTTTAAAATAATTAATATTGCAGTTAAATTTATAAAAATAAAATTAACCAAAGGTATTATTTTAGTAAGTAAAATGTATCCAATTATACCATTGATTAAACTCCAATATTTCAAAAAAAAGTATTTGAAAATAATAAAAAATTAAGTCTCCCCATAAATTTTATGCACGCACCGCTACTGGTGAAAACAAGTTACAATACCCACCCCCGTCTAAAATACCTACTCTAAATATTAAATATATAGACCAGCGGTTCCCAACCTTTTTGAGACTATTACCCATAAGTCAGGTTAGATATTAACCCCCGACACAAAAAAAAAGTTGAGTAAAAAAAAACAAAATATATATTATGATAATAATTATAATTTATTTTATTTTTTCAAACAAAGAAAATAAGTGTTTTTATTACAACTAATGAACAACGAACATTAATGAGACGGTTGATATTGCTTTTTTCTAACAATTTCTTTAATATTCGCGGTTCGATTTCGGCCAATGCGCATCTTAGGTCGTGTTCCAAGTTGTTTAATCGGTTTCTTGCTTTTGTTTTCGTTGTTACCATTGTTGAAAATAATAATAGAATATAAAATGTGTAGACAATTGTACAAGAAAAATAATTCCAGGAAATTCAACATAATGTAATATTCTAAGTATTATTTGAAGATAATAAAATTATCAGTGTCATTGGGACATAAGATTAGGTATTTCTCAAAACTATTAACTACAATATTATATTATTACAATTTCATTTACAGTCATAATACACATGAGTAAATGAGAGATAATAAGTACATAATAATACAAGTTAAACTTTTACCCCCCCAAAAATCGTGTTTTTACCCCTTAGGGGGTAATTACCCCCAGGTTGGGAACCGCTGATATAGACAACAGTAGTGGACATCCGTTTGAATTTTTAGACTATTTTTTTCGTCTATAGTTGCACACTTTGAAAAAATTTCAATGGATGTCCACTGAATTTTTTAATAAAAACCTACAACGATAATTTTTATTAATAAACCATCAACAATATATATTTGTAAAAATTTTTTTTTGTACTTACCAGTACTTACCTAGGTACTTTCTTGCAGATTTGTTAAACGCACGCAGTACGGACACACACCACACGCGACACAGATAGCGAAATAATAATATCATCAATAATCAAGTTTTCGATTATTATTATCGTTCTGTGTTCGTAGGATAACAGCATATAAGATTGTCGAATTTGTAGTAATATAATTTGGCGAATATTTATTTTTACCCGAAATTACGACGACGTCGATGCCCGATAAGAATAATATTAATAACCATCGTGGATATAATATGACCCACGATAGTCGACGTATTTTTTTACGTGGCGACGCGAGCTCTGGACGGACTATACCAACAACGTGTTAAATATAGTATTATCGAAAACTGTTTCCCTTACGGACATTACGCGCGTTGTTAATTATTTTTCGTAAAGTAATTAATTTTCCAATTTTTTTTTTTACACGTTTGATGTTTTTTTGTAATAAAACGCTACAAAATTTGCCGCCCTGCCCACAGTGCCTCACGGGAAATCCACCTCTGAACAGAACGTTTAATTACTCCGCGGTATCCGATATTATTCGTTGGGATTGTTTTTTTTGGCATCAGTTTGAAAATTATTTTCTCATAAAATTTAAGATTCTAAACAGTTATAAACCCTCCAAAACAGTGACCCACAGCGTAAAAATTACCCCCGCGACCTAGAGCGATTCCGGCTTTTTTTTTTTAACGAGTTTTTGAGCAAAAAACGCGGGTCTCGCCCCTTAAACACGTTTGTACGTAGCGCTGCTCTGTGCGTCAGTGTATGAAAAATACTCCGTGTTGTTCGCTACCTACGTTATTTTTCTTTGATTTTTTTCTGTTTTTTACAGAGAATCTAAACGACGACGAGTGCGACATTACTTGGGGCGGTAGACGACAGCGGTTTGTGTATAACTGTGTCGTGAAGTCGGACAGTTCCAACGATTCGTCCTACGATTCCGATCGCACCGAAAGCGTAGTCAGCGGTCAATCTCGATCAACTGGTAATTTTTCCACGATTATATTTTCGCTCTGTCATTGTGTTAAGTTACCTACTTCAAGTATCATGTTAAATTGTAGAAGTTGAACAGAAACAATTTTTCTGTTCCCGTTTAGATATCAAATAAAATAGTCATTCCCCCGCAAGACTGTTGAGTTGGTAAAAGTGCACTTAATTTCTAAAGCTAATTACTAAAAGTACACACTTGTAACGTAACTGACATAAATGCAACTATTATTTAGTTAAACCGTTCGAAATAAAATAAATAACGTCCCGAGTTATATTGGTATCTTTTCATAATTATTTTTTATATCTTTTCTCTTAGGTATAATACCAATAACAAACGTAAAAACTTTACGCAAGGCCACTTTTAGTGGCGCGTTCGACGGCAAAGGCAACTACTGTCATCGTTTTTGTCGTATGTCATTACAACAGTTGCTCTCTCTTTTTTTAGCTCCCTGTAGAAAGGGACTTCTGCGTCTTTTATTATTTGTCTGACGTACTTTTGTAGGTCGTGTTCTTTCTACAATGAATAAACATTTAATTAATTGTATAAAAGTGCTCAAGTTCAGAACCATTATAGGTTGGTACTCAACTTTTAAGGACTATATAAACAATCATATCTATCGCTACATTAATCATTTAATAATTTGTGTTGTTATTTGTTTAACATGTTACCACCATTATTACTGTTAAAATTGATGTTTTAATTGATTGTTTTTTGTCAATAAAAAAAGAAATTAAAAGATGTCTAATTAGGTACTTACCGACTTTTCTGAAAATTTCAATAACATTTTACTACATACTTGTAAATACCTATCACATAAAAATAACAAAATATCGATATTAAATCTTATAAAAATATATTTTATAAAAGGTAATATACCTACCACCCATTCTGCTTCCATGACCTATCACTAGAGTTTGAATGTTATTGATTTTTCACATTTGTTTAACACAATCATAAGTGTTGTATGATGAATATTCAGTTTAAAAAGACTTGATTTAAAAAAATGCTAACTTATTTCACGTACAATTGCATATTTGACATTTTTAAGCACATATGTGTTTTTAAGCATGTTTATATTGCACGGGTATTTCAAATAGTTCTTTTTATTGTTAAATGTTTGTTTATTTTCTATTGCCTAATATTGTTATTGAAATAATTGTTTATAGTATTCAATTACCTAATACGAAAGTTGTTTAAAATAATATATTCTCGTATCTTAACTGGTATATATTCGCTGATGTCATGTAAATTAAAAAAAAATATTAGCGAAATAATCGTAGTTCAATGCGATTCTGATACTTGAAACATTCATTTGAATATATTTAAACTGTGTACATATTCATATTATGCTGTATGTTTATAGTTTATAATATGCTATAGTTTTTTGTTATTATTGTATTTTTTTTTTTTATTTTACTATTCAAGTAACTAAAAAAATAGTAAGTAATGTGCTTTGGCAAGTGTATTATATTTTTTTTATTGTGTATGTTTAGTAATACTAAATTTATACTCAGTCAAAGATTAATTAGCGTACACGAATTTGCATATTTTATCATTTTCAAAAGCATATTTTATTGTACCTACATACATTTGGTCATTAACACCCGTTATTATATCCTTATTCTATGATTAACACCCGTGCGCTGCCATATCATAGTGTACAAATTTAATTTACCAATGATATCAATGATTTAATTTTTTGATTGCTTGGGAAATTAAATTTTAAAGATATAAAACTAGCAAAGACAGAATTTATCAGAAAGTTACTACTTACATTTATTTAAAAAATACAGAACTTATAAGTAGATACCTCATTTATATGTACCTTCTTGCTGAGATTTGTTCTTTTGAAAATGAAAATTAATAAGTAATCATACCTATATTGTATTAATTTTAGCGCCGTGTATAAGTGAATCTGACATGTCCGTTGATGACTGTGACTTATGTTGCCAAAACTTTGTAGAATTTGATCCAATTAGTGGTTCAGATTCTAGCTTTCATGTGGATGATTCCAATAATTCATCAGATTCAGTTGAATTATTTAATCACAAAGTAAGATTTGAACATTTGTTTAGTGTATATAATATTAAGTTATAACTTTAATTTTTTTTTTTTTTTTATATAATATTAATAACCTCAAAACTAGGAAACACCGACAAATACAAAAATGTAGTTATATTACTTTTTTGCAATCACGCTCTACCATTCAATTTGTATGTAAAATCAATTCCATTTCTTCTGAGTCCATTATGAATATTTAATAATTTTCTTTCATTTTATTATTTAATAATCAATTATATGATGTACTTGTAATAAAGCATTAAAATCACTGGATTTCATCTTAATTAGAAAGATTTAATATGCCTAACTCAGAATACATTTTTAAGTCAATCAATGAATATACTCACAAGATTTTCTTTCATACTATCTCAACTTATAAATATTAAGTAACCTTTAAATTAGAAAATCAATTTCTTGTCATTATTTATGGTAACCCAAACACTAAAGCTCACAGCAGGCATAATGTTTTAAATGAATTGCTGAATGATCCATCTTTCTGCTGAATGATCTATCTTTCTGTCTATATTAGATAATCTAATTTTTGTATCATTTTCTAAAAAGGTTTGTATTATAAATACTACTTTATATCAACATCGACCAATCTGTTAGTACCGAACAGGTATTTAAATCAATTTAATACTTTTCTTTGAGTTTGTTAAACATTTAACAGTGGTTTTTACATACATTTTGCATGTCAATTATTATATTTTAATATATTAGGAAATTTATTCCTATTTTTCATACTGAACAACAAGGTTAACATAAATGCAGATGTAAAATACATCTACATATGCAATATATATCATTAATTATTACTTTGACTTAAAATTTTTTTTTTTTTAGTTACCTTATAAAACAATTGCCGCCAGTGATACTGGATATTTTCCTGAAAGTAACAATGAAGTATATACTGAAAACATGCATGAAAAAACTTTTTCAAAAAAATTACCTCCTCCAGCATGCTTTAAAAAATGTGTACAGTGTTACAAATTAAATTCCAACCCCTATTTTCAATATTGTGTGAGATGCTTTCAAGTAAGTCATCAAAAGTATTTACAAATTACTATATATATAGGAACTTGTCAAAAAATTAGTAAAAAAAAAATACAGAAAATTAGTTATAAGTTATAATTGTTTTTTATACAAATTTAATGTACAAAGTATTCTGTAAAAATCACATGTATGTTTATAAAGTTTTATAGTCAAAATATTACCATTGTCAATATTAGAAATAGTTAAAAGTACCCTTTTTTTTTTAAAATTTTTATTTAAAAAAATATCTGCTTGTTGACCGCTTTTATTTGTATTTGAATTTATTTAGAGAAGAAAGGAGTTTTTTGCTGGCAAACCCAAACCAAAAGTCAAAAGTTTAAAGGAATCCTGTCTTACTATATCAAGTGACTCATCTAAAGATTTTGCAATCCCTGGCCCATCTAATTCTCATCAATCTAGTTTATTCTACACGGATGAGAAGCCTCAGAAAAAAATTGACACATCAAAAAACGATAAAAGTACTATAATTGGTAACTCTAAACGATGCAGATTTTGTTATACCTATCCATTGAATGGAATTTTTAACCATGGAAAAATAAGCCATATATACTGTTGCTATGATTGTTCAAAAAAACTGTTTAAAAATTCAAATAAATGTCCTGTTTGCGGCCTAAAAGTGCAAAACGTTACCAAAATGATATTTGTTTAGTTACATTTTAACTTTGTAATTTATCACCCGGTGGATTTTTAAATTATTTATATTTTATAGTCAATTTAAGGGGATTGGAAGTGTAAATTTTTTCTCTGTAAAGTGATAGGAATTTAAACAATTTTTATACCCAGCTTACCAATTGATTTAGTGAAGTGATTAGAATTGTAAAAACTTATTTGACAATTTTTGATAATGTATACTTTTGATTGACTTTCCCACATTTTCTTTTCCCCAAGTTTTTCAAAAATTAAAAATTTGAATATTACAATTTTCTTTAATGTAATGGATAAAATCCAAACTGGTAGAATCTGAACTCTAAAGTATACTCCATGACAGATTGAAATCAGTTTTTAAAATTCTTTTTGCATCATTTGGTCAATCAGTTAGAATGAAAACTGTTTAAATTCCTATAATTTGTGCATGATTGACAGAGAAAAAAAATCAACATTTCCAATTATTTTAATGCATTTTTGATGTCTTATTTATGTTTTAATTATTTATGAATTATTCAATTTAGTTATTTTTTTAACACATAATGGAATCGTAACTTAATAAACAATAGGGCTCCCAACACGAACTTGTTCAGTTGGGCCAATTATCTATTTATAAAAGTATACAAATAATAATAATAATAATGTTGTTTCTTTGACTTGAATTATTACATTAAATATACTGGCTTATTTTATCTTTGTGTGATACCTGTCATATGTTAACAAAACAATTTCAAATTAGTACTATAAATTGGATATTTTTCTACTAATTGTTTTGATTTTGTAGGTGTATTATTGTGATGTTAGGTATCTACGTTTAGTTTTAGTTTTAATAGAAGACCTGTAATATTTTGTAATGTTTTGATGTATGATAATTTGTAATTATGTATTGCTTATTTGAAGGACAAATAATGGATGTTTGGTAGATTATTAAGTGAAATCATAGTGTTGTTTGTTGTGGTCCTAGATTTACACATGTATTTGAATTTTTTTTTTCCAACTATGAATTTAAGCATTTGTATATTTATGGTATTAATTTTTAGATCTTAAAAATGTTTGTATTATTTTGTTTAAACAGCTTGAAATAAAAATTTTTTTGTGTGTTTTTAACGATCCATCATACTTATTTATTGTTTTAAACAGTTTTATAGGACAAAGCTCTGTAAATTTATTAAAACTTTTAAACATGTGTTGTTGTATTGTACGGCTATGGGTTTATATTATTATATCATAAGGTTTATAAACCTTTTTTTTTTTTTTTAACACAATGTACAATGTATTATACAATGTATAATATAGGATCAGCTATTAGAATAAAAACTAGTTATTAATAAATTGTTTCACAAATTTATAACATTGGAACAGTTGAAAAACTCACTTAAAACAAAATTAATTGGTAATATTTTTAAAAAAAATTACATTGTATCTACGCGCACTATAAATAGAGGTAACTGTGTTTTCAACATCAATATTTTAACCCAAAATTAAAACAAATGATACAATAAAAAGATAATAATGTTTACCGTTTTACTAAAAATAATAATTTATTATACTCAAATAATATATGTAAGTTCATAATATGAATATATTATATTGTATATTACAATAAGTAATAACAATGGTAAAATTAAGAGTTGATTAATTTCTTATAATTTATTAATTTATTATTTATAGGTGGTTAATTCATTAAACATTGAAATAGCTTTACATTGAAAGTAGCTTCAATAAGCAGTAATATTTAATTTAGGTACAGTCCTCCATTCTTCTTTTAGAAATAACACTTAAAGGACTCATTACATTGACCATATTAAATACAAGTATTTCTTAAACCCCGGTGTTGCGCGCACATCAGTTAGGTTTCCGCGAAACACAAGTGCTTTTTTTTCAAAATGTTCAAGAAAAATTAGTTTGATAAATCTAACTAAAGATTATAGTAGCGACTAGTGGAAAAAAAATGGAGAAGTGTGTACAATAAATAATTATGTTTATTGAATAGTTTGCCAAACCTAACAATATGACAGTTCAACTTTCATCTACAAAGCACAAAATGAGTCGTACAAAATTTATTCTAAGTTCATAGCAGATAATAATATTAGATATTTTCAGTGTAAAATAATTAAATAATCAAGGGGAAAATGTTGGTGCATCAATGATTATGTGCGTAACACGCAAAAAACATTTCGATTTTTTATTTTGCTGCCTTGAGAATACCTTTATTCCACCAAAATCTACCCATAAACATAATATCGTCACGCACGCGGACCGGAGAATGCACTTTTTGAGCGAACCAATAATTTTGATAATTTGTTTGTTCGTTAAACGGAGAAAAAAATATTCTGCAGTGCGCTCGTTGTTGTGATTTTCAAGAGGATTAAATGTCATAAATGTCTCGATTTTTTTTATTTTCAACTAGTCAACTCGTTAGTGTATTTTTCGAAGTTCAAAATCGCATACACGAGCGCCCTATAGTAGAATATTTTTTCTTTCTAACGAAAAAAAATTGCTAAAATCCGTTCATCGGTCATTTTAACCCTTCAACGCGTCGTGTTGCTTACTTGCAACAATCTTTTTATCATTTTTCTTTATTCCATTTTTCATAATTGTTGATACTATAGTGACTTCTAGCAGATAAATATACAACTATTTTATGAAAAAAAAAAATTATTTCAGCTGATATTCAATGTTTGGAAATGATATCATCCGATTTCCGTTTGAGTACGTGATAGTGAATTTTATACTGTTATATTTTCAAATATTTTATGATATTAGCATAAAAAAAAATGTATTTTCTTTTGTTGTACACGCGTTGATTGATATTTAAATTGGACCGGCACAATAAAACTATTTTTTTGTATATATTTATAAACGTGTTTAGAATTGTTGCTGATTTGCAACATTGCGCATCATGAATAAGTTTTTGAACGATTCAGAAATTGGTCTTTTATTGACCAATTGGAATGAAAGTGATGATGGTTTCGAGTGTTCTGACGACGAAGATCAGTTGTTTATGTACACAATTGAAACGCATAATAATGTCGATCGTGATATTGATACAACGTTGGACATTAAATTGATTATATCGAAAAAAGAGGACTAAGCAAATTTCCAAACTGTAAAGGCTGCACAAATTTTAAACGCAGTAAATGTGAAGTCTATTTATGTGTAAAAAAGAATTGTGTTTGTCTTACCAATTATCATAGGTATTATAGGCAACTATTGAAATTAATGCGACTGTTATATTATAATCAAAAGTTATGATTTATTGTAATGTAGGATTAAAGAATGTTGATAAAAGTGATATCATATTGCGATAAATAATAATTAGTAACATAAAGTGAGAATATCATATAGTTTCTATAATAAATAAAATGTTGTAATAGTTTATATAAAGAAAAACATAAATAAAGTACAATTATGTGGAAATATTATTTATCGTAATTCATGTATGTGTTTATGTGCAATGTTGCATGTATGCAACAATCAGACAATCCTAATTTTCCAACAAAATATTATAAATATATTTTTTTAAGTATTTTTCCCGTTATCTACGTCTAAAAACACCTAAGATACAAATTTTTTTTTCTAAATTCAGAAAATCGCGCATTGAAGCACCGAAGTATTAATTTAATATAAATCCCTCTTAAATGTAGTGGGTTTTATGTTTTCCCAGATACTATATAGACGTAAAATATAATATGTAAGTGTATTAATATTTTTATGCGTTGGCCAATGACGTGATGAAAATAAATAAATGCCGAGTCTGTTGCTACACGCAACGCTTTATATAAAATAATACTGTTTTTTTTCCCATAGTTTCATATAAAATTAAAAGTCCTCTTCTCTCAAAATTATTTGCCAACAAAATCTCAACGAAAATTTTACACCGTCACGCTGACGATCGTAGTTGTGATATTTTGAAATACGTAAATACTCAAAAACATAACTCTTAAACGCTGAAATGTCTAATGTTGGGTCGATGAACCCAAAACTTCAAAGCAGTGACGATTCAACGATCTCGAAAAACAGCGCAACGATCAATAAGTAAAATAAAAATAATTACCTACCGATAGTGTTCAACTATTTTAATTCGAGTGTTGAAAATCCAACTTTTACAATGTTTAATATAAGTAGGTATTTATAAGTACTCCATATATTATTGTGAACATGCTGCTTTAAAGTTTATGAAATTAATACCTAGGCGTGTTGAAACGACGTTTATTTTCTTGTTCGGTTTGACCCGCAGCGGTCAAATTTGTTGATCGAAATGAACACATTTATTGATTTATTTTTCATTGAAAATATTATTAGAAGGAGGAAGTAAGTTTTAACAAATAAAACCAATAGTTTTGATGCGATTTTCCAACAGATTGTTTGAAGAAGAAAGTATTTGATATTTTTTTATTTTTTGATTATCATTTATTTGAGGAATTCAACCCCGAAAAGAGGCTTAAACATGAACTTTGTCGGTACTTACTTAAAATTGAAAATTGTTTTTTGTTTATTCTTGCATGTCAAAAAAAAAAAAGAAATAAAAGTCACTAACGATAATCAATGAAATGATATGTAACATAGTTATATAAATGTTGAGACTTGGCTAGGTAGTTCAATATTCGTCTGTTAGAAATTGTTGGGTATATGCTTAGGTATATAAAGTACCTACCCACTTTTTGTAAGAAGTAGTATTGGTTTTGCGTCAATAAGATGAGGAAAATAGGCCAAGATGGCTTGGACTTGTGATGGAAAGAGAAGAAACCGAAGCAGTAAAAGCATTGTTATAAAAATGAACGTGTTTGGAGGTGTTCTTTTTATTTTTGATTTTGAAAATCATAAACTTTAAGTTTTTACAGTGGAGGCTGGGGCGAGTTATCGATATTCAACTGCCTATAACTCTTCAATTTGTCCAAAATCACTAAAATTGTGTATAGAAATCCTCTGGAAACGTGCAAAACATTTTACGTTGGTTTAGAAGTACAATTCATGGTAGTAATTGCTGTCAACCTATAGCTGCCAAATAATTAACCTGCCCCGGGTACGGGTATGGTGACTCATTTTAAAAAAAATTTTAAACTTAAATTATTTTTTATTGACTAAGAATTAAAACGTGTTTAATTTAACGTAAAATGTTTCTAATGACTTTTAAAAACGTCCGTAAAAAATTTCAATAATTTTAATCCGATAGGCAGGCACTTCAAGAGTTATAGGGGGTAATTCATTGTGAACTTGCCCCACTCTCCCCTGCGTGAGTATAATATTAGATTGATCGATGGTATCGATTTGCAATAATACGCAATATTTTCGTCTCGTTTAGACGTGTTCCACGCAGCTCGATCGAGTGGAAAGCCGTCAATTCCGAATTTTCGTACGTTATATATTATAATAGCTCTAATTTTTGTCCGGCTCGACGTCGAATTTTTAACGTTATTTCGTTTTTTTTTTTTTTTTTATACCTTAGGAGTTTGATGAAAAAAAGGTGTCGCGAACAAACCGTATTGTGCGCGAAGCTATGCGAGTGCCACGAGGGAGACGGCCTTTTGGAGGGCAGCGTGACTCCGCGGGAAGAGACGTGTGTCGACAAGTAAGTGCGCGAACCCCCCAGCTGCTTGCAAGTCTCTTGTCTCATCTCTTGTCCCCGTCTCCAAATCGTTGGCAAATTAACCAATCAAATTTCTTTAAAACGAGACAATATAATAAAGTGGTGTTACTGGTTATGGAAAATTTGTCGAAACGACAAAATAGACTAGCTCTCTCTATTCACCCGCGATGTTGTGCAAAATATTTATATCGTACACACCTCGCTTAAAATTTATAAATACTATAGGTATTATTTATATTATACTGTATTGTATATTATTACAAAAGCCTGAAATGTGTGAAACGTTTCAAATGGGATAGTTCACTTTGTGTCGAAATATTTCGCAAAATCGTGAATCATTTCAATTCGTTTTGATTACGGCCGAGCACTGAATGCGGCAGACGCGTTTCCCCCCGATTAAAAAGATATCGCGGCATTTTGTATTATTGTTTAAAAACATTGTTCGTTATTGGCAAGACGTTTTTAAATTTTTTTTCAATGTGCAGTACAAGTCGTTTTTTTTCAACTGACTCTAAACCAAATTATCACGGTAGGTACACCTGTTTGCGTTAAACTAGTGATTTCGTTTTTTTTAATGGAATCTAAAAGTTTCACATACAAATGTTGTCGACTACCGTAACCGTCCGCCGACCTTACCCCGGGAACTCATAGGGGACTCTGCTTGAAAGTACCGTTTTGTCGTCGTTCCCAAACGAGTCAGCCGCCACCGACTGCCGGCACGGTCAAGCAGTTCCCGGTAGGCGTTTCCATCGGCTGGGGGGACCGATGTGTCGCGCGATGGTTCCCGAGACCGTGTGCGCTTTCGTAAACGATAAAAACTCGCGGAAAAACCGTCGGAATAATTATTATATCGTTTTGTCGTATGTACGTGTGTACATAATGTACAGCAGTAGTGACGCGTCGTGCCGTCGTCACGAGAGAAACCAGCGGTCCACCAACTCTGGCGGACGGACCGTCAACTTGGCCAACAGACTGTATCCCGTCCACGCGTCCCGGATGGTCCTGCAGGACTCGCGACGCGTGTTCGAGGTGGTGGCCGGCAACGGCGGTGTTGGCCGGATCGACGAGGAATCCCGAGACCCGAACGTCCGCGGAACCGTTTCGAAGTTCGACGCGTCCGCACGTAAGGGCACAACAGTAACATCGTCACGCCGACGGTCGGTCGTGGGGCGGGGGAGAGTTTAACTTTGTTATACCTACGAATTTCGTTACCCACGAATGCTCTCGAACTAAAAAAAATTGTAGAACTGTCTGAGGTGTGCTGTCTCGTAGTCTGTAGTGAAGTCAACAGAAATTTGACGCTAAAACATTCTGTAAAAATGAAGGGCACGCCGTCCCTCATACCCAGAAATTAAATTTCACTTGACGGAACGCAGGGGAGAGTGGGCTAGGTCGACGCGTGGGGCGAGATGACGAATCTAATCTTTTATGTATTGGTAATGAGTTACTTGTAGAAATTAATATTATACATATAAATAACAACTCTTTTTCTACAAAAAATTTTTTGTAGAAAAAGAGTTGTTATTTATATGTATAATCTTTTATGGTTTATTTATTTTTACCGTGAACACTTTGACGCAAGTACTCGATACGTATAGTAAACGTATGGTAACAGTTGCGTGAAAAAAAGGAAGGAAAGAAAGGGAGTAGTAAATATGAAGTCGGCGAGATGTTTTGTTTGGCGTAGCGTAAAAACTAAAAAGTCATACTTCAGGCAGATACTACCTACTTAGTAATCGAGGTAGTAATTGATGTTTTTTTTTTCGTTTTACCAGGACATAATTGTGTACCTACTACTAGACAACTGAGCTCGCTCGTTTTTTTTTTTTTTTTCCAACGATTGCTTTCAGATAAAATATTAAACCACAACATTCGTGCTAGTGACCCTAGTTGTCGAATCGAGGGAATCGGGGACCCCGAAAAACCATATAAAGTATAGCCGAAAAACTCGGTCGAATCCTCCAAACGTGTTAACGACTATAATACACGGCAATAATATTATGCCTCCACCCACGCGTGTTCTTCAGGTCAGAGTCCGGAGAGTGACGCCACCGAGACAGGAACGGCCGCGACGGCGGCCGCCCGAGCGGAAGAACGGTCGGCGGACGGAACAGCGCCGCGGAAGACCCGCGGCGCGTCGACGGTCGCCGGACCGAAGCGCGTCAACACGTCGTGGCGGCGGATCGTGTCCGCGTGGCTCGAACGGCGTCCCATCCGTCGTCGCGCAGGACGGGCGGCGGCGACGCCGCCAAGTCCCACGGGCCGCTCGCCGCGGATCAAAGCCGGTAGCGACTGTCCCCGCAAGAATCCGGGGCGCCACGACGGCTGTCACCGGCGGCTGTCGTCGCAGGCGCAGCAGCCCGTTTTGTCGGGTCAACAGTTGCCGCCGTTGAGGACGGCGTTCCGGAGAAACGCTCGCGGCGGCGCCTCCCAGCCGCAGCAGCAGCAGTGCTCCTCCAGAATACCGGTGCCCGCGCCCGCGCAACCCCGGAGGCACGCCTGTCCGGTGCAGCTGTACGGCGGCTCGAGGCTGCCCGTGCCCAGACGTCCCGGGCCCGCTCCCGACCGGCTTCCGCGGCCGAACCGCGGGCCCCCCGCGCAAAACCGTCGCGGTTCCTGCGACGCGTCGCCGCCGCGGTCGACGGCGTCGCGTGGAAGCATTCAGCGCGACTCGCTGCCACCGCCGCGGTCGACGGCGTCGCGCGGCAGCATTCGGCGCGACTCGCTGCCGCCGCCAAACGCGTCGCGCGGCAGCATTCGGCGCGACTCGCTGCCGCCGCCGAACGCGTCGCGCAGCAGCATTCGGCGCGACTCGCTGCCGCCGTCGAACGGCGGTCGGCGCGATACGTACGACGACGCGGCGGCGCCGCGCCGATCGGTCAGCGAGCAGAGGCCCGGACGCTCAGGCACGATCACGGTGTCCGGGAACGCGACCATGACGATAAGCGCGTCGTCGGGCGTCGCCGGACAGCGACGAGCGGAGTCTGTGGCGGGCGCCTCCCGGTCGGTCGACGCGGAGTCGACGGTCTCGTCGTGCGGCAGCCGTTCCATCGAGAACTTTCTGCGGAACAACCGGAACCGGAACACGACGGCGCCGCGCAAGTTAATCGCGCCCGGTCGCCCGTACGTGGACCTGGACACGGACGTCACGAACGTCACGCCGGCGTTCATGCGGGAGGAGTTGGCGAACCGGAGCCTGAACATACGGCCGTGGCGCAAGCCCTTCGACAGCCACATCGACTGCAACAGCCCCGTGCGCAACGCTCCCGCCGCCGTCGCCGCCGCCGACGACGACGCCTCCGTGTACAACGGCGAGGAGGACTGCGACTACGACGACGACAACGGTTACAATCGGTCCGACGGATCTGCGCAGCGGTCCCGCCGTCGCCATTCGAGGAGCGCGGATCACTCGTGCGCGGAACCCGGGGGCCGCAGACGCGAGACGTTCGACCGGAGCACGCGGTGATCGTCCGAGCGCGCGCACAACGGTTTTGCCGCGACGCCGGAGTGTTTTTTTTTTTGTCAAGTTTTCATCTCAGATGTGCCATCAGTTCGTTGGCCGTGTAATATACATTCCGTAAAACGGTTCTGTCGATTTTTTAGTAGACTCGTTGTAAAACGTTTTCATCCACGACGGTCGTACACCGACGTGTTTTGACGAAAACAGAACGACCGAGATTGACGGGTAGCGGTGAAAACGACCGAAGGTATTATAAAACCCGCTCGGACGGTTCCAGTGGTTTCACTGTTTCACCACGGGCCAATTTTCTTACAGACTATATTAACTGCCGGCAAGTCGGACTTTATTTATCGCGAACGCCTCATACCGACGCTACATTAACTTTTCGACTAGTTTTACGGCCACCTTTGCTCGCACGATACCATGGAATGTCGTACCGGTGCATTTTCCAGGCACCTAGGAGTTTTTGAACTAAACTAGGAGCCTTTTTTTTTGTGCTACGTTTGTGCTGGTTCGTGCCCGAGTTTGTTGGGCGTTTGTGCAGCAAACCCCGCGATTTTTTATGATTTTTTTAAGATGGGGGTGCCACGGAAACGACAGCACTTTGCAAATTTTTTTTATAAACTAATAATCCAAATATCTCATATTATTATTATTTATTTAATGTTTTAAAATTACTTTCGTTTAGAAACCAATTTAATTATTTCACGTTTTGCATGTTAAATCATTTTCAAGCAAGGTTGGGCATCATTAGTTAAGTTGATCTTGAACTCCACGAACTACTTCTAGTTTTAAATTAACTTTTAACTAGCCTTATACATTCTTTAGTTAGCTTAAAATAAACGTAATTTACTTTCGAATCGTTTCAACTAAGTTGATTTGGATTTTAATTTCTATAGTCCGGTACAGGGAAAACAATTTTTAAAAATATATAAACATAAAGTATTGGTTTTTTTTTTAAAAAAATAAATTTACTAAAGTAGTGTTAATTTTTTTTACCGACTTAACTTGTAATTTCTTAGAGATGTATTTCTTTGGATGTCCAGCAGTGCAGAAAAAATCTGTCATGCCCTATGTCTTGAATTGCTTGATTCCCAATGTTCCGAGGTGGAGGTGCTGTCGTTTCCGTGGCACCCCTACCTTAAAAAAATCATAAAAAATTCGGGGTTTGCTGCACAAACGCCCAACAAACTCGGGCACGAACCAGCACAAACGTAGCACAAACAGTTGGCGCGATAAAAAAAACTAAATCTGCAAATTGGGGGTGCTGTCGTTTCCGTGGCACCCCCAACTTAAAAAATTTATAAGAAATCGGGGTTTGCTGCACAAACGCCCAAACTCGGGCACAAACCAGCACAAACGTAGTGTAAAAAAAGGATTCTAGTTCGATTCAAAAATTCCTAGTGGGGGGCGCCAGGGAAATACACCTTTCCAGTTCATCAGTTTTGTGCGAACATAATAGTTTCGACACTTTAATCAGAATTTTACAGCTCCCACCTTTTTTTTATCCTTTTCAATATTTCTACTTTATTACATATTGTGTGTGGGTGTGCGCTAAATTATTATACAATGGACACGAAAATTTAACCGGTGTTGTAAAGAATATAAACAGTACTTAAGTAAGTAAGTGAGTAAGATTGTTTATTTTCAAACAATATAGGTGATTAACAGAATAAATAAGAAAAAGTTTGAAAACCTAAGACTGCGCAGTAGAAGACAAGAGTTCGTAATATTATGTTTCACGCATCTTGTTAACATAGTTCAAATAGGTATCTATTTTTGTTTACAAATTAACTAATGACAAATGACAATAAAATTAATATAAAAACAAAACAAATAGTAATAATATATTTCATTAAAAAAAAAAAAAAATTACACATTGATAATTTGTTACATGTATTACCGTAATTACATTTTTTTCCTTCAAATTTCAAATATTTTTAACTCATAAATAACATATTTTTTTTATAGAATAAATATAATTTTATAAAAATTTCTAAAGCCTTTATGATCGTAGTAATAAAAATTGCATAATATTTCTCTAGCATGTGGTCGTTTTTGGTTAAGTAAATTAAAATTATTATAAATCATATCAGTATATTATGAAGTGTTTTATACGGTTTTTTGAAAGCTACCCTTATAAGAGAATTTATCGTTGTTACCAGTTTTTTTAAATTCGTATCATAAGCTCCTCTCCCCCAATCTGCTATCCCATAGGAGAAGATCGATTGATCAACTGCACATTCGATCATTCGCATGGCGTTAGACGCTAAAATATTGTTTAGAGTTTTGAATTTATAGAACATACTTCTAACTTTTTTTACTGTTTTCACAAATACATAAATATCCCATTTTAAACATTGATCAATAGCCACACCAAAGTATTTTACAGAGTCTAAAGACTTTACATGAAAACAGTGGTAATTAATGTGATTAGAATTTAAAGTTTTCATTTCAAAACACTTAAAATCCTGTAGGTACCTACTTTTGTGTCATTATATATTTGAAATTTAAAAACGAACACAACATGTTTTATTGTAATTTATTTCAAGAAAATTAGAGTTATTGATATCTGCCATAATTTGGATCGCCTTAGAAATTAATTTTGTTTTATTTATATCGTTAAGAAGTGATATAGTGGTGTCATCAGCAAAACAGAAGATTGAACCTTCACATTTTATTTCAAGCAAATCGTTTATATACGTATATAATAAAAAATAACGGACCAAGAACCTGTGGAGCATCGTAATTCAACTTGTTATGATTTCTGTATTATACATTACTTATTATAAGTACTCGTTGGCTACGGTTTGTTAGAAAGCCGCTTTGCCAAGGTTATTAATTGTGCTACTCCACGAATGTCATATGTATTTAATTTTTTTGTCAACAAATAATGGTCTACCGAATCGAAAGCTTTTCCCACATCTAACTTCTAAGAATATACCAAGTACTAAATCACTCTCATCCAGTTAACCGTAAATAGTACTAATACGATTTCGTAACGTTTTGGATACGATATAAATACACAAATACTTCTTTTTAAAAATTACTTTTTATCTAAATCACTATTTGTCGACGAAATATTTGAAATATTATTCAAACACTTAAAGAAAAGTAATATACTCTCTGAGGAAAAAAAAAAATTCAATTATTAAAATTGTAAACAATCAAACACGCCCGTTGATTGTGATGTTTCACACACAACAGTCTTCAGAATACTTATGAAAATTATTGTTCTTATCGCATAAATATATCAACGTTTTAAATAAAAACCGTTTAGATCTCATTGATTTGTATGTGCCATAAACAACGAAAAAAAAATCTACGTTCCTTCAACCCCATCAAATTACTAAATCACTGCTTAAATATTTATAAAACAAAAGTATTTAAAAAAGTCTTCAATACTAACAAAATTATTTGAATTCTTTTACTCAAATACTTTTACCCAAATATACTTACAAATATCTACATTATGAATGAATTAACCATTTAATTTACAAAGACTCTTCCGATCCGAGACCGTTTAAATAATTAAGGTCTCTGATATACAGTTATCACTAAAGTAATACTGAAATATAATGCGCTTGTAATGCAAATAAATTTCATTGCATTTTTAGACTCTAAGCCTCAGCGAGAATAGAAGAAATGCTCCCAAAATTCAAAGTAAGTACTTATATTGATAGGTATATTGACTCCGGTGATACTTTGGTTGAACCTTTTTTTTTTGCCTACTTTTATTAAAATTTGGAATTTTGGAGAATTTTACGGTAAAAAATTTTACAATCAAACAACTATGTGAAATTTAAGGAAAAACGTTAAAAATTACGGCGAACGTGTTTTTTGACATAATCGGTTTAGTTTTTTGACCACGACTTCCAAAATAATAGACGGAACCACCTGAAACTTTTACACAATATTGAAATGAAAAAAATAAAGTACAAATTGGATTCAAGTGATTTTAAAAATGTTTAAGCTAACTATAGAACTTAAAAATTTTTGAAAATGTCCATTTTTTTTTTGTGGTTTTGTTCGATAAAAAATTTATTTTTTCATAAAAAGTTTTGAAAATTAAAGGTTTGCAACACGTAAATACATATGCTTCTAAAAAATTTCGAAAAATCCATAGTCACAATTTTTTTTAAAGTCGTTGGAAAATGAAAAATGTCGTCTTTGTATACTTGTTTAGGTCTATACTGCGTACCCAACTAAAAAGGTTCAATTGTTTACAAGCAAACGTTTGTATGATTATTCATTTGTTGTCTTTTAAAAAGTAGATTTAATTTAAACTGAAACGAGGTGATTTTTTTAAAAATAAATATGATCTAACTCTGTGTTTGGATAGGATAGCTCAAATGTGTAGAAAAAAGATGTGTTATACTAAGGTTATCTACTCGTGTTAAGAAAATTAAGTTTAGTTATAATTCCAAATTATATTGAAAGGGTATACAATTAGTTGCGAATTGTACTTATTTTTAATTGCAAACTCTAACATTGACTTTATTACTCTCACAGTACCCACCTAAATGATTGATTTTCAATAAATTTGGTAAAAGATAAAAAGAATAGTAGAATATAATTATTTCAATAATATTGCTAAAATTAAAAAGTCCGAATTCGCATTAAGCCACGGTTGAATTACTTAGGTCGTGATTGTACACCTTGTTTAAATAACTACCTACCTAAAATAAAGAATATCAAAACATTTAAACTCATTTTGAATACTTCCAAACTATATAATATACGGAATACTGGAAATGTTGACGGCCAGTAATTTTTGTTGTCTTTCTCGTGCGATCAAAACTGACTGTTAGAGCAACCCTTAAGCGCCCTCGAACTAACTATTGATAAAAAAAAAAAAAAATAATAGTATCTTCGTAAAATGTAATGTAGGTAATCGGGTTTATTCTGTTCTTGTGTAACTATAGATATGATGTTGTTATTTTGGCAGGTAAATAAACTCACACTAGTCAGTCATATTATTGATTATCCAACGAAACATTGTGCTGTCAGTTTATAGCAACGGTTGTTATGTTTACACTCGCATGAATCGTTAAGTTGCGATCAAAATATTTTTAGAGTTAATAGAAAAATATAAAATTAGGAATTTTTAGAAAATATCGTCAAACATGTCGGACAGCGATAAAAACAAAAAAAGTGACGACAAAAATGACGAAAAAAATAATGCCGGCGCTTCCGGAGCGAACGACAGTGAAGCGGTGACTCCCGAAAAAGCGAAGAAAGATAATAAAGACAAAGCTGCAGCAGATGCAAAAGGAAAGGACGACAAGCCCGCGCCTGGAACCGACGACAAAACTCCGACGAAGGTTGATGATAAGGGGGTGAATAAAGAGGACGACAAAGCCGCGAAGCCGGATCCAAACAAAGCCGCGGAAGGGACAGAGAAGAAACCTGACGACCCGTCCACGAAGAAAGACGACCCATCCGCGAAGAAAGACGACCCATCCGCAAAGAAAGACGATCCGTCTGTGAAAAAGGACGACGACCCGTCCGCGAAAAAAGACGATCCATCCGCGAAAAAGGACGACGACCCATCAGCAAAGAAAGACGATCCGTCCGATAAGAAAGACGACCCATCTGAGAAAAAGGACGATCCGTCAGCGAAGAAAGACGATCCATCAGCGAAGAAAGACGATGCAACTGCAAAAGCAGACAAACCGTCCCAGGCGTCAAAAGCGATTAAGCTAACCCCGTCTCAGGATAACCTAAGCCTTTTTACAAAAAATGAAACGTACTTTCCGAAATGCGTGACGAAGGGTAAAAACGAACAATACGCTGACATCCGCGAATCGGTCAGAATGATGATGTATTTAATAGGTAAGCGAAAACTTACAATTATCCAGGTAGATATGGTGGTAGTATTCGAAATATGTGACCCCTATAAGTACCGTGTGACAAACTAGAGCTACCAGAAACCGGGTACGAGTGTAACTATCGGAGCATTTTTGAAGTAGTTTCATTTCAGAAAAAATAATAACAAGTGTAAATCGTGTCTTTTGCGTTCAATTCCCGAGAGTATAACTACCTGTTAACGGCATTTGATCGAAACGTAAGTACGACTCGTAACGGAGTTCTGCGAGGAAAAAAACAATGCCTTATGATCGTTTAAGCTTCAAGGGTTGAAGCTTTAAATATATAGGTATATAGGTATATATTTTTTTTGTAAGTTACCTTTTTTATTTTTAAAATATTTTATAATAGAACATTTGAGTATTATGTTATTGTCGTTCATTGTACACGTTAGTCGGTAGTACTTAATCAAAAACGATCAGTCGAAACCACGTAGACACAAAATACGAACGGTTAACGCAACGTGTATACTGTAACATGTTTGAGGCCATCTGCGGTTTTCACACGGGAAAACGAACTTATCAGGAGCGTAATTCGGTTGGGGCCAGCAGCATGTATTTGCCCGTTCCTAATGATTGAAAAAAATTTTGAGTGGCTCCGGAAACGATGCGGGCCGCTTCTGATAAAAACAGGCCGATGGAAAATTTATAATTTTTTGCCTTGCCCCCCAGACAATATTGCAATTGAGCTCCAGACAATTATTCGTCCATGTGTATCAGGGGCGGATATGCCAACTGTACGTGAGATTGGACGCACCCCTATTATGGACGTCAAAGTGTTCACAGAAAAAAAAAAAAACATCATTATAAAAAATATAAAACCGAGAACTTTTGTAAAAACGTGCTTACGAAACCCCGTATTTGTCAGTGAATTATTTGTTACGACCGCGGTGTACGGTCGATATACGGTTCCGAGTTGAACGAGTGATTTTTAAGTTTTGGGAGCTCTTTTAAAAATATCCCAAATGACATATGTGGTGCCCGTTCGCCCCGTAACTCGTGTTAATAATATCAATAACTATCAATCGGCCATTACACAACTCAAAGTTTACGACATTATTTACACCACGTTTTCGGTAAAACCGCGGATTCATAAAGTAAAACATGACATAAACATGTAATTCCTGGTCAATTTATCCGTTGTTTAAATAGGCATTATGAGGCAGGGACTGGCCTAGCTCATAGTTTTCCGGTTCCGGTACTTCCTTTTTTCTATTTAGATACTCTGGTTCCGGTTTAGTTGTACGATTAAACGCGAGGGTCTTCGAAAATTTCCATTTTTCGTTTGTTACAATCTGTTTTCGATAAAAAATGAAACGGTATCGAAAATTCAACGAAAGGTTTTAGCGAAACCGTTTAAACAAGATGTGCACGTTATTTCGGTTCCGGTTCGGTTCTCAAAAACTTTCGGGTTTCACCGGTCCGGAACCGATCGCGTTCGGTACCGTTTAACGACGTATGAGGTAACTACTACGGCCTACAATTTCCTCGGACACTCGCGCCTCGAACTGTCGCGTCCTTTCAGATAAGCGGGACCGCGAGAGGGTGTCCGCCTGGCTGGAGCGGCTGGAGAAGATGGTGGACGAGGACGGCCAGTACGAGCGGCTGCTGTACATCAAGTACCTGGCCATCACCCTCAGCGGGTCGTCCGGGATGATGGAACCGTTCAAGTCGTCGCCGCCGGAGGTGATCAGGCCGCTGCATCTGGTCCTGCCGTCCGTCGTGTTCGCGGACGTGATGGACGAGAAACTGAACGAGGACGGGTGCGTGAGGAGGCGGTTGGACCACGTGACGAGGGCGGGCATGACGCCGGCGAAGCGCACGCACCAGGAGGACTACCAGTTTTACGAGCAGCAGCTGTACCCGCCGGAGGGCATGTACTGCTACGCGGCCGCTTTCAGTGCGCGCACGTGACGGCGATGGCGGCTGTCTGCTCGGTGAACGTCTCGTCGTCATCGACGACAACGTGTGTCTGATAGGACCAGAATTTTGTAAAAAAAAAAAACACAAAAAAAAAACACAAAACGTTTTTTAAAACTAAACGCAAAAACCATAAAAACCCCCGCAAACCTCGCAGTTAGGCAGGTTAGGAACCAAATCGGTGGATTTCTTTGAAATTTTCCGATGTAGACACAAGATTTTATTTCGTATGATTCATAACCGACAAATTCGACTTCGAATCTTTGATAAAAAAAGAACTTAGTTACTTATTTCTTTTAAAAGACGAATAACAAATATTTTCGTCAGTTCCTTGATTTTAAACGACACTTAAACAAGTGTGAACAACGACGTCAGAATTTTTTTTTTTTTTTTTTTGCGGACGAGTTCTTAAGGTTGTATTTTCAATAATTTCCCTGGAATGTTTTCAATATTCAATTCCAAAGCTCAAGATAAAAAGTTAAAAATTTTCGAAAATTAGCGAAACTTGTATTGTACTGTATATGGTTTTTTTAACGATTAATCCGTGAGACTTTGTAGGTTTTTTGTAAACTCAAAATTACTAGAGAGAAATTCTCAAAAAAAAAAAAAAAAAATATGTATAAATGTGTTAAAAACCAGTTTTTACGGTTTTTATTAATCGTCTTTGGCTGTCGCCTTTCATACTTTGAAAATTTAAAAAACGAATCGTTAAAGTACGGTGAAAAGAACAAAAACTATCAGAAACCGGGTATGATCGTAATAATCATTAGATTTTTTATGAAGTTATCGGCGTTTCAAGACGAGAAAAAAACCAACATTATGTTATAATAACCAATAAAAATTAAAAAAAACACGTTCTATTACTTTTATTTGTTTATTACATCAACAGTAACAAGCATCAATTATGTATTATATTGTAGATTTTAGTGATAGATAAGTAACAATACTGGAACTAATTGCATATTATGTTCACAGTACGAATAAAAAATGGGCTATATCGGTTCGGATATAATACAATAACGTTCACAATGATTTGACTGCAATTGTTCCCGTGAATCGAAATAAAAAATAAAAAAAAACATAGAAATGGCGTTTTACATTTTCGGGTCAACTAAAAACACGAGCAGCGACAGTGTCAAGTGGAAGTATCTAGGTAATCTGACGTATAGTTTCCCAGAAATTCAATGAACAGCGTACTCGACTTTAGATTATTAAAAAATTGACTAAAGCCAAATACACCGTTTCATGAAGTTTCGGGACTCCCTGAAACAGAACACAATATGACTGTTTCTAAACAAAGTTGAGATAGGTAACAAAAAAGTAAAAGTCCGTCGTGGAAGCAAATGCCTAGATAGGTGAATGATTTACACTGGGTATCATCAAAATTAGACTGACATTTTTCAATCGAATAAAAAAAAAAAAAAAATTAAAAACAATGAAACAATTAAAAAAAGCCGGGATCACTCTTGGTCGAGAGGGTAGTTTGACTGAGTGGCGACTACGCTTTGAGTGGGTCACTGATTTGGTAGTTGTGGTTTAAACGTAATATTTAATATCTGAAAGCAATGATAAATTGTTGTCTTTAAAAAAATAGATTCTGAAAGAGCTCAGTTGTCTAGTGTATATACGTCCTGGTAAATTTTTTGAGAGTTTAAAAGTTCTATACTTAGATCAAAAAATTTTGAAATTACTTAAGACTTTAACTAAATTTGTATCATACATATTTTAATACTATGTAAAAGCTTTTTTTGTATTTTATGGCCGAAAAAACCAAATCGATATGTAAATAACACGTTTTCCGTAATGTTTCTCCGAAGTTTCTATAAAATTTCACCGAGGTTTCAAAGCTGTTTAAAAACATTTTCAACTTTCAAATTTGGGACCTTTCATAGTACAACCATACAAAAAGAGTTCAGAGACCTTCAGAGTTCAGGTGCTGAATTTAAAAATCGGAGCATGCTTTATACCCTTAAACTTTTGTTTAATTAGCTATTCCCAGAAAAAATAAACATAATTTTAAAACAATACATTATTTGATGACGCTCAGAATCTAAAACATTCCTTGTTTTTCGTTCAATTAGCTTAGATAACAACAAGCAGCAGTAGTCTCGATTTGATCGACGTAATTTTCCAGAAATTCAATGAACAGCGTACTCGACTTTAGATTATTAAAAAATTAACTAAAGCCAAATACATCGTTTCATGAAGTTTCGGAACTTCCTGAAATACTACATATTCGTGTTTCTAAACGTCTGTTGAGAAAGCAATGCGAATGATTTACACGAGTAAAAAGTAGACTGAAATATTTCAGTTGCATGAAAAAAAAAAAGTTTTAAAGCAACCCAAAAGACATATATTATTAATTATCGTTAACTTTGATAGCAACAATAGCATCAATAGTGTCAAAATGAAGTAATATTCTATGACGTAGTTTTTCAGTACATCCATATGCGCAGCGGACTCGAATTAAGATTATAATTTATAAACAAACTAAATCCATAGATAAGTAAGTAGTAAGTTATAAGTAAATAGTATTTCGTCTCCATGAAACAAAAGGTAGATATTACGTATTATCTGTGTTTCTAGACGAAGTACCAAAAAAGGAGTATAAATACTTGTTGAAAAAGTGAATACCAATGTAAAAGTACGAAAGACACCAATCGTAAAATATTGTAACTAAGGAAGATTAATTCCCAAAAATAACGGGCCCCAAATTAATTATTATTTTAGCTTAATCCTAATAGATGTCAAAGCTAAAAACGATTAAGTACCCATAAAGAAAAAATATAAACACAGGGGTAAACTGTATAATCCTTCGACAAAACAATTGACATTCATTTGAAACTCACGTCTGTAATAAAATTAAAATTAATTATTATTGTATAATGTATAAGTAACCAATACACTTTTTTGACATATGGTTTTTTTTTTAAGTTTCAAAACAAGTAGAACTTATCAGTTTAGTTAAAAAGTAATCGGGTTTTTAACTCTTAAACTAGTAAACGCTCTGCTTTGTGAATTATCAAGACGTGGTGTTATCGAAATAATTAACCTTTGGGCGGTTTGAACAGTTGCCGTATCCGGTCCGAACTGCGAACTGTATTTTCGTTTTTTTAAGTTTGTTATTAAACTATGTGTTTGGCATAACAATATCACATGTTCACTTATGTTGTAGAATAAATTATGTTGTATTACAACGATTATTAAATAATATGTGATTAACCTTCGGTATATAGATTATAATATTATAAAATAAGGTACTCTTTGGTTTGCACAGCTGCCATCCGGTTCGGAATTCGACCCGTCTATTTATTTGATTATGAACTTATCGGCACGGTCAGCATATTATAAGTTGATAGTTGCGTACTCAAATAAACAAATGAAACAATTTTAAATAATAATATCATCTTGCTTGTCAATAATTACAAATGGATAATAACTATTTACATCTATACAGTAGGTACTTGGTACATAATGCCGGAAACGAAAATCGGTTAAGGAACAAGTTTATGGAGACTGAAACATATTTGCAATGTAATTCAACGCGTAAAACTAACGTTACGGGATAAGTTCTCGATATGAATTGACAGAATATTTCGAGTTGATACGTGACCATCAAGTCCTAGAATATTTATTCATAATTATTTACATTTTAAAACAAATTCTTCAATTGGGTATATGCAAACATTTTTTTTAGAGGGATTCTAAAGTGTGTTCAGAAGATGAGGTCTTGGACAAAGTTGGCCTATCCCACGTAGTTGGGTGGAAGGCGAAAGAGTAGAAAATAAAGATTGAATCGTATACTTGTCGTTAACTCATGTGTCTAAACCAGTCTGAAAATATAGGTTAGAATTTAAATATCACTAACCTGTATAATTCTAGACTGACTTTGAGCGCGTGAATACATAAGTGAAGATTTTAAATTTTATAGCAATGGGTAACACTTGAATATTACAACTAATAATTGAATTTTAGTTTTATTAATTGAAATCAAACACATCGCAACACAGTTTTTTGAAGGCGGTATTGTAAGTCAGTGTTACAAGTATAATTATTTAATAACAATAATAATAATAATAATAATAATAATAATAATAATAATTTACTTCATTTTGTTAACTAGTTACGTAGGTAGAATTTTATATTTATTACATTTTTGAAAAAATAAATAAATAAATAAAAATGAAGTCTCCAAAAGCAAAGTTCGAGGTGGAGACTTATTTCTAAAAAGTTATAATACAAAATTTTCTTAGTTTAATATGTTAATCTAATTTAATAGATATAACTTAATTTTAATGACATAAAAGAGAGAGAGAAAAAAATAATAGTATAGAAATACATTTAACAACTATAGTTTATTTTAGAACACTGCGTTTAACAACAGAATAAACAATTTAAGTTAAAATTAATCAGTATTAATTGTTTTATAATTCCAATTTTATTTTATTTTTGAAAAATAAAATTAATCAACTTAAGTAAAGGGAATTTTCGAAACTTATACAATCAAAATTTTCATTGAAAAAAAAAAATATTTAGCTAACTCGATTGAAATCAATTGCAAAAACAAAAACAGATACTTACCCAGCTGCCAATCGAGTAAAAAAATAATCACTTTAAGTTGTAAATTATGATTGTATGTGAGACACTCATCGTCCACTCCGCCGGTGTTCGGATTCCCGCTGTAAGTTTGGTTCAGACTTTCCATGAATAAGATCGAGAAACTACTGACACACGTAGAAATTGTGAATTTGCTCAACGCCTCTCTTCCCCCAGAAAAAAAATGTGTACGAATTGATAACCGTCAGATACTGCGGCTGATAAAATAGTGTAAGTAAATAGGTTCATAGATTGTTTGAACATCTATTTACAGTCCGATATTGACTTTTTATTTTTACCTAGCCATTAAGTGATATATAACGTACCTTGTACGACTAGTTCAGTTTAGAAATTATCTTTTAGGTACAATGTGTAAAAGTCAAATGATAAAATACCTAAAACCGGAAACCTGTCGATAAAATGTTGTTGTATAAGTAATTTAGAATATTCTCATCACACGTCTATTGATTGGGGCCAGTTAATGTTATTATTATTATATATAGTTCAGTTAAAAACAGATTACTTTAGAAAATATAATGTATAACGGTACGATTTTGAGTTTAAACTTGCAGAAGTCTGTTATTTATTGACATTATTGGACACATTTTTTTGCAAGTTGTACCACGTGGGTAAACGCGCAAAGTTGACTACTTACTTGTTCTTTTAAAAACGTGATTTAATGAATCATTGTTTATCTTGTAGGATATAGGTACAGTTTTGTAACTTATGTTTCAAATCAATAACAACGCGAAAAAAATCATTGATACAGATTATAGAAAAATGTCGCTATGATGTACCTATTACAGTTCTTTAAACAAACACTTAGGACTTAAATACCGAGCAATAATGACTATGACTATCTAGAAATAAATGTACATAGTACACAAATGTACATTGTACCTGTTTAAAACGTATAAATGATTAATTTGCAGTTTAATAAACAATAAAAATAATCGCAATAAGAATGATATTTTACATGAACCAATTATTCAGGTGTTAAATGATTACTATAATTATAATTATTAAATCTTTGTTCAAATTCATGTAATGTCGTCACCTTTTTCAAAGTTAAAAAATATACCTGTACTATCGGTTTTTCATAATCAACGTGTGAATGAAAAAAAAAAAAATTTACATGGTCATATAAAACCAACCGATAATTGGGTGAAAACTATAAGTAAATAACTGTACAACTAACGGTAAACGGTTGTTTAAAGAGATAAAATTTATTACATTATCATAATATTATATTGTCCATAACAATCTAGAACTCTTTCTGTTTTCAAAAGATTCAAATTCTTCTATGAATTTTTAGCTTAATAGAGAATGTTGAAAACTTAGAAATAATTTTGTATACTATAGTTTTGGTTTTATGAAAATATTTAATTGATGAGTTATTTTAATTTAACCGTGAAAAAGAAAGATTTTAGATTTTAGAATTTATAATTTTTACTACCCATTTGAGATGACATGCGGCTTGTAAATGTAACATATTATAGTATAATTGTTTACAATATTTGGAAACCCCTTATTTTACTGGTATGGTGGTAATATGATGAGTATTGAAAACAATTCACAAGCATTTCAATTTGTATAATGCTTTGATAGATATAACATTTTGTGGTCTTAATTCTATATTAATAAATTATGGTGCTGCATTAGCGTTCTTAACCTTGTCCCCTTTGGCCGGAGCAGCGGTGGAGCTCGATAGTCTTTTGAGATATCTGGTGGATATTTTAAATCAAACGAACTATTAAATTATGTACGCAATATAAAATTTTTGTGTTTTTTTACTTTCAAGTAATTTGTTAATAATGTGAACTAGAACCAAATTTATATGTTTTTATTTTCGCATAATAATTTAATCATACGCAATTACATAAAAATACAGTGAGAGACGTCGAATCGATGATGTTTTTTGTTCGTTTGTTCTCGTGCTGATGACGACCGGCGCGTTATACTCGTATTTTCATTGACGACTGGCGACGGTCCTCTAAACATTTGGTTTTTGTCATGTCCGTATTTTAAATCTTGATGTTAGTGTTTGCTAAACAATTATGCGTCATGGGGCGACGTTCGTTTGACCGTGTGTGTTTAATCATTTTTGCAAAGCGAGTATTATTGAAGAATGTTGTGTATTTTTAAGTTTCATTTTTCTTATTGTTAGATGTTAAAAACAAGAATGTGTACATTTTAACACACGATGTAACGCTGTTCATATTGTCGTACCAATATTGTGATATTATTTTGCCATAGTGTCATTAATTGTCGTCATTCGTTCTTTAAACGTTTAACGCGTCCTTCTTAAGTCTATTGTAATTAAAAAAAAAAAAAAAAAAAATAAATATTATTAAAACTAATATAATATGTTTTCTTTAACAAAACACAACATGATGAAACACTCGATAAATAAGTAAAAAAGCATATATATATATATAAATCAATATATGCGAATAGATTTTTGAAAGTTACAAACTTTTCACTACAAAACTTAATTTAATGAGATAGAACTTAAAATTGCAAAACTTCGATTTTTAAACTGTGTTAACTGACTAAAAAAAAATAAAAATTTTTAAAAATATTTTTTAGGGTCATTGTAAACATAATACTAGGTTATACTAATGGTATACTTTTTTGCATTTAAAGAAACAATATACAGTACAGTAAAAAAATTAAAATTGGATTTGAAACTAAAGGTAACAATGTATTTTATTTATTTCACCCCATAAAGCTGAGACTGTGTAGGGGTGCACGAGTTAATAGTATGCAAATAACCTATTTATGGATTTAATAAATTGAAATCTAATATTCTATTATTTCAATACGATTATTACAGTTTAAGTAATAACCAATGTACGGGTTCTTTATAGTTTGCTGGAGGGAGCCACATAAATCCTTTTTATTTAGACGTTTTCGTATTGCAAGATTTCGTTGAATATCGAGTGGTTTTATTGCATTGTCCGCACAGCCGCTACCCCATACTAATAAGACGTTTTGGAAAACCAAAAAACCGTTTTTGCAAAAAACAACTCGACCACAATAATCATTGAGGTAAAAAAAAAAAAAAAAAAGATTGGTGGGACATTAATAGTTTGACACTTTCCACTCGTTTGTTCGCTTCGTTTGTTCGGGAACGCCTCGGGGCGGGAAAAACTTCAACGTAAACGCCTCTCCCCGTGTAACGACGACCCGCTCAGTGGCAAGGGGGAAAAGTGTGTGCGGGGTGTAAAAAAACAATCGAATCGCCACGGCGTAGAAGAGTTTAAGTGCAGGATTTCATACATATTTTCATTGTGCGTGACCAGGATAGTTTTTATTTTCTGGTACGGGTAAGTAATTTCAAACTAAAATCTTTACAAAATAACTTTTGTATTCTGAGCGTCAGCAAGGAATTCGTATTGTATCGTAACAATGATGTTTTCGTCACGTACACGTGGCAGGCGCCTCTTTCTCCCAAAATAAAAATTTCTTATGCCAATAACTGGCATGAAATTCGCATGAATTCGCATTTTCAAAATTAACACGACCTTCTTACTCAAAATACATCGAAAATAAGGAGAGGGCTGGCAATGCGTGT
>CM029361.1:4301829-4320993 GCA_017140985.1 Hormaphis cornu
CACCAGTGCCCTCTCCTCCGAAAATAATTTTTTTCAAAACAGTTTTTCGTGAATAATTAGCAAGTAATTAGCATTATTTAGCGCAACCACGTTTAACGCCACATTTTCTACCGAAAAAACCAAATTTAACGAAGGGGGCTATTATAATACATGATGTAGAATTATTTATGTAATATTCATTTTTCTACAAGTGTCACCCATATAAAGATGGATTTTAATAATTTTTCCATCAAATCAAATACCATAGTTAATTTTTGTTAATTTTTTAAGTCTATCTAAGCTAACTTACAATCAAACAAAAAACCAATACCAATTCAATCAAAGATAAGAAAATTGTTCCATATGAATAAGTTTTAATTATAAATTAACTAATAATTAATTCTAAAAAAAGTATTATTTTAGGTATATTTATACAAAAGGGTTATAGTTCGTCTAAAAATAATATTAAAATTTTTTATTAAAAACAATTAATTTTTGTATAAATATCAATATCATTCTTTTATCAAAAGATGATTTTGAATACGAATGGTTATTAAGAGTACCTAAGTATAACAATAATACACACAAACAGTAATTATTTGTATTTAATTTAAGATAATAATGTTGAATTAGTTTTAGTTTTACTACTGTATATTTTAACCTAACCGAGGGTTTGCGCTAAATCATGCTAGTTACAATTCATGAAAAAATGTTTGAAAAAAATTATTTTCGGAGGAGATCGGGCTGGTGACACGTGTTACCAACCCCCCTCCTTATTTTTTATGTAGTTTGATGGTCGTGCAAATTTTGAAAATCGATATGCAAATTCATGCGAATTCCACGGTAATTATTGGCGTAAGAAATTTTTATTTTTGGAGAATGGCCACACGTACGTGATTTTGTTTTTATCTGGAACAAATTTTCGGCTAGGTAGAAGCGATGCTCCGATTCTCAAAGTCAGTACCTCCAATGAAGGTTTATGAACTCCGGTGATACTTTGAAGCTTTTTTCAAAATGTCGGTTTTTCTTTTTGAGTTTTACCTCAAAAACCAGAAAAATTCAAGAATTTTACGGTAAAAAATTGGAGAAAAAAACGAGTAAAAAAATAAAAGCGTTTTTGAACTCTGATTATTCGTTACTATAGTTTTTACGTGATAAACAAAAAATTAGAAAACCGTTATACAATATTTAAACGTAGCAAATTTGAAACTGTACAAAATCTGTACGCCGAAAATCACAACAAAATACGATGCTGAACTACAAATATTCGTATCAATAACTTTCCTGTAAAATTCTCCTTAAATACATAAACTGTATTATATGTATTCAACTGAGAAAAAAAAAAAAAAAGGTCAAACTACACACAATACAATAAATACGCGGTATATGTTCGGGAAAAAGTGAGGCGTTTATAACTTGTCGGCCATAAATAATAACGATTGTGTTACTCTATTTTTTTTTTTTTTTCTATGGACTCTCCGTGACTAATGCGATTTGGGCAGTTCGGAGAAACGAAGAAACGGAAGACCCCCCGTGACCGCGACTCGGACTCGGCGTCGGATTGTCGGGGACACAGCTTCCATTGTTGCTGGTCACGTACACGCAGTTGTAGCGAAATAATGTGCGGCCACTCTCTTTTAAAATGTATTCAATACACATATAGTTATTATACGAGTACATAAAATCGTACAATATACTGTCGTTTGTGTTATAATATATGTTTTAAAACGTACAATGTGTGTACAATACATGTACACAGTGACTTGGGTAGAACGTACCATTTGAAATCGTCCATATTCAGAGTAACACTAAAAAAAAAAAAAGATCCCCGACGAATAATACGGCCGACTAAATTTGGACGCACACACGGTGCTCCACGTGGAGATGTTTTTTGAATCCGGAGAACACGCACCGGATCTCCACACGGTCGAAATAAAAATATGTTATGAAATCAGCATTATTATATTTAAGCTAATAGTGTTTTGAATACCAAAACCACCCGCTCACGATAGAATGCAGGCGCGTGCACGCCATAATGATAACTGCTATCTCGAAAACGAATTTTAAAACTTATTACGTTGTATAATATATTGATTGTGTCGACAACACGTTTTTATTTTTCGGATAGGTGTTTTTATTGTTGATATTTTTCATTCCTATCTCTTTTCGTCCGACCCTAAGTGTGTGTTTTTGTGTAAAAAACAACACCAATTTTTGTTGTTTCGACATCTGCAATATTTCCAGACATTATATAAGCAATGTCGACCGTATAATATGTTATTAGATTAGGAAAATAATGATAAAAATTATAATTGACATAAAAAAAAGTCGGAACTGCTCACTCTAGGTCGCGTGGGCAGTTTCACGGAGTGACAACTACGTTTTGGGTGTGTGTCACTGGTTTGGTAGTTGTAGTTCAAACGTGTATTAGTTAATATCTGGGGGCAATGATATATGATTGTCTTAGAAAAAACAACTCTGAGCGAGCTCAGAGTTGTCTAGTACAGTGGTTCCCAATCGGCACTGAGCCACGGACCCCTAGCTAAAACTTAAATTGGACAGGGGACCTTTTATTTGCGATCATTTACTTTTTAATTTTGTTTAACCGACCTTTTTTGCGACAGTCGAGTTTCAGTTGGGGTTGCGCAAAATACCTTGAATTTCAAACCACCACGTGTTTAATAATGTTACTAAAATAAAATAAAAATATCACTTCAGTACTACATAACCACGGACCCCCTAACACCAACACGTGAACCCCTGGGGATCCGCGGATCACTAATTGGGAACCATTGTAGACTATATATGTTTTGGTAAATCTTTCTAGAATTTCAAAGTTCTATACTTGGTTAAAAAATTTCAGAATCACTTGAATCTTTAATCAAAAATGTATCTTACTTGTTTTAATATTGTGTAAGAGTTTCAGCATTTTTCGATCATTATTTTGAATGTTCTGGCCAGAGAACTAAATCGATATGTCAAAAACACGTTTGGCCCTATTCATCGAATATTTTTGCTTAGTTTCACGACTGCAACTTTTTCAACTTTAAACTTTCAAATTTAAGACCCCTCAAAGTACCAACTCGGTCCAAAGATATTTCGGAAGAGGTACTATCTTCGTACAGGTAGGTAGGTTCTGAAATCGGAGCATTTCTTATACCCTAAATTCTAAAATGTGTTCACACTAAACAAACAAAAAAAAAAAGAAATCATTACAATACATTCATAGCTGAGCTCGGAATCCAAAAAGAGGTGACCTATATGTAATTGTTCGAACAGTAAATAGAACTATAATTATTATAGTGATGCTGTTTTGAACATCCACCTCTAGCTGTTTGCCGACCTAATGTTTTATCAGTACCCAGTTGGCAGATTACGGGTGTACGATGAAGAGTAAAATAATATAATTTGTGCATGTGAAAAAAAAATATATCTTAAAATTTATAAATTCATGTTTCATATAATTATTAGTTAGAAGAAAAAAGTGAAAAAAAAAAAACGATTTAAAATATTATTTTTTTAAATCAAATTTAATTATTATGTTATCTACAAACATGTTTCGGTTAGTTTATTTATATTCATTTAATAAAAATATAAAATTATTAATAAAATAATGTTTATTTTTATTTCTACATTGTAAAATCATGTTAGTTTTAATTTATTGATATTTAACAACGAATTTTCAAAGTGTATAAAATTACCGAGTTAAAATTTTCATTAAAAAGTATATAATTCTTAATTTTTATATATCGACAAAAGTACTTGAAATGCACATGACTTTGAAAATAATTCTAACTACCCCAAAAACCAAAACAAATTGAGATAATCATGGCGAAAATTTTGGAATTTTTATGTGTGTAATGACATTTTTAGATGAAAGAAGTGCTCCAATCGTTACGTTGAATAATCCATAAAAGTTGGGGTTTTGACTTTAAATTTTATTTCATTTGAAACATTTTTAATATTTTGATTATTTTCTGAGTGATGAGCCGAAAACGACGAAAATGGCAAAACCGGCAAATCCAGCATCAGACATATTGACTAAGTGTTTTCACCATAACATCCAAAATAATGATCGGAAACTTTTACATAATATTCAAATAGATAAGATACAGGTTTGATAAACGTTTCAAGTGATTTCAATTACTTTTTTTTCTGAATTTTTGAGCTAAGTATTGAACTTTTTCAAAATATTTACCAGGACGTATACAACTAGACAACTGAGCTCACTCAGAATGGTTGTATCGAAGGCAATGTTTTGTCACTGTTCTCAGATATTAAGTAATACGTTTAAACTACAACTTCCGAACCGGTGTCCCATCCAAAAAGTAGTCGCCACTCCGTCAAACTACCCACGCGACCTAGAGTGATCCTGGCAATTTTTTTTTTTTATAACCGAAATTTTTTCAATTGTTACCATTATGTTTCCTGTACTTATAGACGAGTGAAATCGCGTCGGTATGATGATACTGCAGTTCCTACGTTAAATGTAACCTTATAATATTTATTGAACATCGGTTGACGTTTTTTCTTTTAAATTTGCTTTATATATTTCAATATATAACCTTTATAATCTGGGTTGTATCTAACGCTCATGGATACGAATGTCAAACGAAGTTCAATCTCGAAACGTGTGCGTTACATGTGAATTTTCTTTTGTATTGCTCTCTGCCTCGACCCTACGCGCTCCGGGGAGTGTACACGAAACCGAGTTTCTTGGGGGTCGCACATTCTGCCGGCCACCCCGACAATGTACTGTATTACTGTAACGTACGAGTTCTGCGCGTGACACAGACAATCGGCAATGTATAATATAATAAATACAGCAAAACATAATGTATAAAATAGTGTTGTAAAATAATAATATACACGCCAGCAAGTGCGTTTGTATTATATAGTTCGCTGCTGCGGATTATGGCTTTCAAATACGAACTGTACAGCATGAAAAGGCAACTATTTTCACATGTTGCTGCGTTTTGTTGGTTTTATTTTTACAGGCCCATACCGGGATGATTTTTAAACGTGACCAGTGCTTGAAACGTTACTTTTTAAAAGAAATTCGTTCTCGTCTACGTTCATCTTATATTTAGAAGGAATTATAGTTCCAGGCTCGATCCAACCTTAAAAGAAAGATTCGTTTCTTTCCTCGTTCCTAACGATGAAACATCTTACGTTTTTATCGAACGATACAAAATGTCTACGTAGGATGATTTCCAATGCGAAAACTAAAAAAAAGATACCGTTAGATTTACCGTTAGGGATATCATGCGGGTGGTCCAGTGTGTTTTTGAAATGCGATTGTGACCGGCTGTTGGCATTCATTCGATATAGTGCGTATTATAAAATAAATTGTATTGGCGAGCAGCAATAATAAAATAGAAAGCGACGAAAATGAATACGTATTTATAACATACCTATTTTATACGCTATTGACATAGGGTACGGAAGAGGATTATACAGCAAAGCGCTTTTGCCGTGTCGAACGAGAGAAACTTATCGCTTTATTATATACAATAATATAGTGTATAAAATATTTAAATAATACCAGGATGCTGTTATTATTATAGATTTTGTTCAACGATCGGTTCGTATAATATGTATTATAACTTTTGTAGGGCTCAGGGTAAAATCGACGGATACCAAACGCTTCGTTCCAAACCGTATTGTATGAAAACACAAAAATAAAAAGGTACTGTGACGCCGACGCCGCAGGACATTGTCTCCGACCGAAGGAACGTTTGCAGGGTCCGTTTCTTTGATTTTCTGATTTTATGACCGACAATTCGTTACGCTCTCTTTTTTTTTTTCTTATACCCAACTACCAAGAACACATTATAATATGTCATTGTTATTTATTGTAACAATACTAACAATACTAACACGCCGCCATATATATATATGCATATATATATATATATATATACCATATATGGTATATATATAAATATGCATATATATATACCATATATGGTTTTGTGAAATTTAGAATTCAACATTTTATGAATGTTTCACTGCAGAGAACGTTCTATGGATACAACAATATTCAGTTGTTTGATATTAATTCATCTTACTTAGTTCATGAAAGAAATGAATGCGTGTGTAAAGTTTTTGATTAACGATTTCCGTGAAAAATACAAATTTGTATAATAACAACATTCTGAACGAAAATTAAAACAAATTAATTTTGACAACAGAAATATTGTGATCGGTAAGACGTCGAGAACAACATTGAACACAGTTCGCATTCAGCGGCGCCCACAATCACTACATAAGGTACTCAAAACCAATAGGCCTCCAAACCTAGGCTTGTCTTCGAGCAAAACATAAAAATGTCTAAATTGCATGCAATATCTTAAAAAGGTCTGTCCAAATTGCATGCAGCGTTTGAAAAGGGTCCGAATTTCATTTACATGGCGCGCGTTTAAAAAGTCGTTGGTCGTTAAGTTTTGTTGATCCACCCGAACTATGTAACATTATTCTTCCATTTTAACTGACTCAGAAACGAAGGTAAAAATAATAACTTTTTTTTTTAATCTTAGCAAAAAATGTTGTATTTTGTTCAAATGTATTAACTTTTAAAATTTAAAATTACATTACATTACATTACATCAATTATATTTAAATAAAAATGGCAGTTTTTCATTATTTTAGAATTAGTTTAACAATTATATCAATTATACTTACTTACATAAAAAACATACGAAAATGTCAGTTTCCCAATATTTTATTATTCAATTCAAATCACGTCACATGTACATCAATAACATTTACATAAAAAATTGCAGTTTTTAATATTTAATATTTTGTTGTTGGAAAACAATAATCGCTAATAATCGCCTAACAAAAAAAAGAGATAAAAAGTAGCGAATATAAAATTCCGTTGCCGTGATAGGTAGAAATAATGAAGATTTAAGTTTGACAAGATGATGGCAATCATTAAATAATATAATTGTTATAGAAATAGTACCTTATTATTATAAATTAATTTTTATGTAATTTGGACAGATTCCTTTCAAACGCCGCATCGAATTTGGACACTGTGTTGTACAGTTCTCGACTTGTTGGACAGTTTTCAAGATTTATTCGACAACATTTTCGCCATCGTCCAACTTTGAACCTTTTCATTGCCAAGCAATTTACGTAAGCAACGCAAATGTTTGTTGGAACTATTCTTATAGGTTTAAAATGTAACAGTGCAAAAGTTCAAAACTGAATGGCGAAGAAACTGTTGTCCGACAAAATTTGAAAACTGTTCAACGGATTACCGATATAATTGTAAATGTAGAAAAAAAAGTTTTTGTCGATGATGCACTGCCAAGTTCACAAGCGTGATTGGAAACTAACACGCGCCGATGGAAATTTATCCAAGGTTAGGTTACCTGGCTTTTATTAAATTTTTAAAATATTATGACCAGTCGACAGTTTACTGCGAGTGTCTTAAGAGGATTTCACACCACTGAAAACTTGCCACTATGCATTTAATTTATTAACCCTATATGGCGGGACGTTTGAATCGGGGTCACTAAAATTGTATACAGAAAGACGTAGTGAAAATTCATACATACAGGCCTGACGGGACTGCGTGAAAAAATAAAGGGTCGAAAATAATTATTTTTAGACATTATATTAAACACAATAAGCAACAAATATATTGTGTTTTTCTGTATCTTCATTGGTGCTTTTGTATACGTGTATTATGAGCGTTAGCTAACTAACAATCTAACTATAATCGTGGAAATATGTTTCAATAATCAGAACGTACAAAATTAAATAACGTTAGCGGTAATATTTTATCGTCAATAATCGCGTGTTTTGTGTGGGGACTCAAACGCCCCGTTTCTCATCGTACTCCAGTGACCACACAAATAATTTTAGTCGCGTTCCGCATTGTTTTCTCCGACGGTGTTCGCGTTTGTTTATTCATAACTGTATTTTATTTTTTATAAATAAAAATAAAACGAGTGCTTCAAAACATCAAGATATCGAAGAGTGGCTGGCGACGGGTTTACCGGACGACACACAAACATCTGAAGATGAATGTGATTTGGACGAAGAGAGAAAAAATGGTATTGCTGAGTACCGCCACGTAGATTTAGATTGAAATCTTATTTTATAATTTTTAAACATGAATTAAAGAAAATTTTTTTATTGTTTTCTAATTTTTTTTAACTATTCGGGGCTTACAATTTTTTTCTCGTTATTTAACTTTCGGATTAATTAAGATTTTAAAAAACTAAGCTAGAAAAATGGTTCGCTTCGGACCCGAAGTGTTAAATAAAAAATCTAATACAGTTCAACGGCAGATTTTAAAAAATAGTTATATTTAACAATAATTTTTTTGTTTATATTTTACACGGGACTTACGCGGAATCAAATCGTAGTTTTGTTTGACGAACGGTTCAAAAGTTTTGTTTTGTGATGTTAAGACCCGAAAAGAAAAGTTTTTTTAAAATTTAATCCTTAAAAAGGTGAATAAGGTAAATTAAAACAAAAAAAACATCCATTACCGCTGATTCGGTGTGAAGTTTTGTCTGTAGATTCGATTCATTATGGATTTGTCCAAACTTGACATACGTCTTATTCATCGTTCCGTAATACAAGTATAGAATTAATATTTTTCAGTAAAAATCGGGTCAAAACGTAAAATAATTTTTTTTCGGTCATTTAATGGTCGGTTTGTAAAAGGTGGTAAAAGGAGTGTTTAATGTGTCTTGGTGACACCGAAAATGAACTACAATACATTTTGACTGATCGAGAATGGCGATAAAAAAATAAAACCCCACCCCCTCCCCTCTTATTTTCCTATGTCCTCTTCGGGTTTTCGGGATGTTTTGATAGACGGGACAATTCAATTGAATTGAAAAAAAAGTAACTTATACAAATCATAGAGAGCCGTCGTTGTTTTCTGGCGATAAAAAATAAAAGAAACACAGGTCGTGAAAATGAGGAGCCGGTAGGGATTTAGTAGAAGAAGATCGGCCGCAGGAGCCGCAGCTGCCGACATTGTTACCCACCGCCGCCGCCGCCGCCAGCAGAAAATCCACCACCAGTGGCGGCAGCAGAAAATCCACCACCAGCGGCAGCACCAGCAGCACCAAGTCCACCAATGGCGCGCACCCCACCACCAGTTTTGTATTTTTTCCCGTACGCCGCGGCGGCGGAGGCGTACGCGGCCGCGGCAAAGTGCACTCTCGGTGCAGTCCGTTCGCCGCTCTCAGACCGTTCGCTCGCCGCTCTCTCCGATGTCCTCTCGCCACCGACGCCAGCAGAAAATCCACCACCAGCGGCAGCACCAGTAGCACCACCACCAGCGGCGGCAGCAGCAGCAGCAGCACCAAATCCACCAACGGCGCGCACCCCACCACCAGATTTGTATTTTTTCCCGTACGCCGCGGCGGCGGAGGCGTACGCGGCCGCGGCAAAGTGCAGTCTCGGTGCAGTCCGTCCGCCGCTCTCGATCCGTTCGCTCGCCGCTCTCTCCGATGTCCTCTCTCCGATGTCTTCTCGCCGCAGCAGCAGCAGCAGCAGCAGTCGTCGGTCCCTGGCACGTCGTCGGCCCCGTCAAAATCACGCACCGTTCCACCAGGTAATGTTTTTCGTTTTTACATTTTATTTTGTTTTTTTCCCCTCAACCGGTAGATAAATTGTAGTCGATGGTATGAATTTTTTTTTTTTTTTTACACCGAATTTCAGCGCATGTTTTTTTAACAAGGCTGGGCAAGTCGACGGTTTATATATATATATATTTTTTTTAAAATTAACTCAAACAAAAAAATCGTGTTCAAAGTTAATTTTTACAATTTTTAAATTTAATCTTAACCAACGAAAACGAAAAAAAAAAAATTAGCTCTTCTCGAAACAAACGTAATATTTTAAAAATAAAAATATTTAAAAAAAAATGTATTGTACTTTTATGAAAATTTGTTGTAACGTGTCAGCAGCACCAATCACTTTAATGAGATTTACATATTGAGTTAACGGTCTTAATAACCAAACTTTTTAACTTTTATCGAGTTAATGTGCACTCAACGCTCATAATGCTTGACCCAGCCTTGGTGTTGGTTACGACGGTTGAAAGAGAATCGTTTTCAACGGATTTGGGAAGTTTAACAATAAGTTTGTCGAAAGCAGCTGCCGGCCGCCGAGCAATGAGTACTTTTGATTTATGCCTCCTCCTTTTAACTCATTTTAACCCCTTTACAGGTTTGATATTAGAAAATTAAAAAATATTTTTTTTTATTCGTATTACAGAACATTATATTATTTAGGTATTTCAATATAGTTTTGGTTTTGGTAGTTTACCCCCCACTAAGGTGTTCAATTTTGCCAAATGCGTTACAAATACATTTATTTCTAATTTTTATTACAGTGTGTATGCCGAGTTTAAAAAAAAAGTTTTTCATTTCCCTCCCCCTCCCTTCACCCCTGTTTCACTATCTGTTCTTAGCCGTCACCCGTGTGTACAACTTATGTTGATTGATTTACGTATTTTATAACTTGCTAGATATTTCTGATCAATTAAATTTGTTATTTTAATCTATTTTCCATTTACGGTTTTTCATTTTTACCTCCTCCTTCTCCTGCTCCTCTGACTCCTTTTAACCGCTTAACGAGTTCTATCTTCTATCGATCAACGACCTTCCGTTATTTACACTAGGTACAAATATTACGTATGCTCGAATTAGAAAAAAAAAATCAATCTAAAAAATAACGTTTTCCATTTTTACCTCCATTTGGGACTGAATGATTTAAATACAGATATTTTATTATATTTTGTCTCACATAGTATCACGGTTCGGATATTATTGGATAATAAGGTAAATTACCAATATAATCGATAATTTTGAAAATAAATTATCAATATTTATAATTTTTTTTTTGAAGCAACTTAATAAAAAAAAAAAAAAAAACGGTAGCACAGTCGAGTGGAGTGTGCAGTCTTGTCGGGGCATAGTAGTGATGGGGTATAGTAGTGATATCTGACAGTGATTAAAATCACTATCGTAAAAAACGCTTCGATGCAAATCTGTAGATAATGTTGGTACGTTTTACGCCCCTAACCCCTTGAGTTGGTGAATTTTTTATTGACTCATTAAAATTACGAAAAGTTATGTCGTTATAATGAAGTTTTAATTTTAAATATATAAGAAATTTTACGATTTTGAATAAAAATGGTTTTTACATTTTTTAACTTTAAAGTTCATTTTCACCATGAAGATAAGTCGTGGTCCCTCAATTTTTTTTTCAAAAGAAAGTACATCACATAAGCTTTAATTTAAACTATGTATAAAAGTGTCAGACTTTCCGGAACGTTTTCAAAAGTTATGTTGAAAAAAATTTTTATTTCATAAGCTATTTCCAAGTTTTGAACCCACCTATATTAAGGCAAAAGCTCAGACTATCAAAAAAAGTATATCGAATGAAAGATAAACATACATAGCATTTGTGTCGAAAAAATCGTACTGATTTATACATTTTTCAAAAAGTTATAGCATTTTTAAGTTAAAATTTCAAAATCGAAAATCAAAAATTTTTACGCAAAAATTGCATTTTTTCGGATACGGCAGCAATTTTCACCATGAAGACATGTCGTGGTCCCTCTATTTTTTTTTTTAAATGAAAGTACATCACATAAGCTTTAATTTAAGCTATGTGAGAAGGTGTCAGACATTCCGGAACATTTTCAAAAGTTGAGTTGAAAAAAATATTTTTTTGAAAAAAAGTCGAACTTTCAAAACTTTGTTGTGGAGCCATTAAAAGTCAAATTTATATAAACAGTACACTAAAAAAAAGGTTATAGTCTAGCGCGTCTAAAAAAAAAAAAATTATTTTAATTTGATCATTTTTCGAGAAGTTATGGCTATTTTTATCCGAAAAATTATGGAAAATGTCGAAATTACCCGATTTCAAAAGTCAAAATTTTTTTGGACACTTTCCCCTCTTACAGCGGACGAGGGGAATATGAAGGCTCAAGAAGTTAATGTTGCTGACTAGATACGATTTGTGATCTTTTGACGTATCAATCATCAAAATCGGTCCAGTCACAGCTGAGAAAAACCGGCGACAGACACAAAAAAAAAAATAAAAAAATAAAAAAAAAAAATAAAAAAACACATCATTTAAAAATTAATACCTTCTCAGCTTCGCATCGAAGCTAAAAATACAGTTATTGTTGGTTGTTCCAATTTCCAATTATTTTTAGACAAGGTAAGTTATCAATATTATGGATAATTTTTATAAATATCGACAAACCCTGCATAGTTTATAATATAAACTTTATATGATAAATATTGAAATAATGTTTAACCCCCTTTAACCCCCTTAGAGGCTGAATTTCGCACAACCCGTTCTTACTGCTCATATCCTACCTACCTGCCAAATTTCAGTTTCATTAGGTCAAGTACTATTCAAGATTTTTTTGGATTCAAGAAAATACCACTGTATTTTATAGATATAGATTGTTGACGTATATGTTTTTCCAGTCAAAAAATTTTCGGTTAGAAGAAGTGTTTTAATTAATTAATAATTGTTTTTGGCAACATTGATTCAGACAATTATGTATTTAGGAAAATTGGGGATGCTGTGAAGTTATGTAGGTTACACCTCTGAGTGCGTTATTATTTTAAATAGTGTAGTTTTACATAGGCAGTAAACTTGGTATTTTTTTTTTTTTTTTTTTTGGGTTTTCTGGTCTTTAAGACCATCCCGTAAAACAAATTTTCCTCCATCTTATTCTGTCTTCAGCTATTTCTCTCCAGTTTGCTCTTGAGTTTACTGCTTTTACTTCTCTCTTCACACAGTCTTCCCATCTGAGGCGTGGTCTGCCTAGTGGTCTTTTTTCTTTCGGTTTTTCTTTAATTACTGTGTTTATCATAGCGTCTTTTTTCCTCCAAGCGTGACCTGTTCACATCAGTCTTCTTTCGCGACTTCCCTTGAAATACACGGTCTTTGGAACAAGTTTTGTAGTTCCTCGTTGGTTCGAATTCTCCATTCTTCGATTCCTGAGTCGAGACAAGGTCGATAGATTCGTCTTAAAACTTTTCTTTCAAATGTGTCCAGTCTTATTTCCTCTATGTTTCTTGATGCCCATGTTTCTGACCCATATAAGATGACAGGACGTATTAATTTCATATACTTTATTATTTTTAAATTTAAAGATATCGATCTAGATTTTAGCAGGGTTCCCCCATACTAAAATAGCAGTTGTTGGCCAGATGTATTCTTTTTGAAATCTCTACTTTTAACTCATTGTTCTGAGTTAAGAAGACACCTAAGTATTTAAATTGTGGAACCTTGTAGAATATATATGGTCCATCTACATTTATACTTTCTCCGTGTCGATACGTTCTGTCTCTTCTATTAAGTTTCATATATTCCGTCTTTTCGTCATTTATGATGAGACCGACTTTACTCGCAGCATCCATAAGTTTCTTACAATGTATTTTTACTATTTTGATATTGACTCCTATGATGGCAATATCGTCGGCATATGCTAGCAGGCCTATCTTCGACTGTCCTAAAGTTATACCTTCTGATATGTTCATATCTCTGACAACTTTTTCCAGAACTAGATTAAAAAGAATCGGAGATAATGCATTCCCTGGCCTTAGACCAGATGTTACTTTGAACGATTGAAATGTAGAGTTCGCTATTTTTGTTTCAAAATTTTCCATAGTTGCTTTAATCAGGTTAATAAACTTTTTTGGCATATTGAACTCTTTTAATATATTAAATAGGGTTGATCTATGTTTGGAATCTTATGCTTTTTTAAAGTCTACAAGCAATGTATAGACCTCCTTTTCAAACTCCCACATTTTTTAGAGTATCTGCCTTATAATAAATATTTGGTCTGTAGTAGATCTATTTGGTCTAAATCCTCCTTGGTAGTCTCCCAAGGATTGATTTAATTCTATCTAGGATGCAATACGATACAACTTTGTATGATGTATTGAGTAAAGCAATGCCCCTATTTTTTAATTGCACTCGAGTGGATCGTTTTTTTTTGTATATCGGACATACTAATGCGATTCTCGAATCTTCCGGGATTTTTTCTTCTTTCCAGACTAGTTCTACTAGGTTATGTATATTTGATATGGCTTCTTAATCTAAATTAAACCTAGTATTAGGTACATAAAAAGAAAAAAGAGGAAGGAAAGATAGAATAGAGTAAATTCTAGGCCGGGTGAGAAGTTGTTTGATGTTTAACCAATTACGTTTTGGAGTGGGTTTATATTGTTTTAGCATCAAGTAACGACTAGTTTGTAATTTATCAGTGTAATAATTAAAGTGTATTTGTTAAGTGTATTAATTAAAAATTGAACAGAAAACCTTATGTCTGTTTGAATATGTTGAAACATCTAACGATTGATAGATTTTGCGTGGTTGTTTCACGTATATAAAAGAGTACATGTTAGTTATTTTCATGTAAAAGATTCAAACCTAAAAAAGTCGCATTTCGGGTAGTATAGGTACTTAAATATATAGGTAGCTAACATTTTTTATTAAATTTGTTTTTCTCAGCTCATAGATATAACCATTGATTATATACTCAGTTCTCCATTGGACCATTCGGTCTTTTAATATAGTAAAATTGTCTAAAATTGGTCATAACTTTGACTTAACATTTTAAAAAAAATTTCCGGCTTTCCACAAATTAATTTCAATGTCAAACCTAATTTGACTGGCGCCGGTCGGTGACAAAAATCGTATATAATAACCATGAAGTCTTTATGATAACAATATGGATTTTCATAATATGGTGTATGTGTATCATATTATTTATGATAGAATATAAATTATAATTTAAAAGTAGAGAGCGGATTTTTAAGTTTTCATAAGTACTGCAGGGGTAAAATATTTCGACGTTTTGTCAATCATCGGTTTCTACAATAGTATAGAAATGATGTTGGTTAGCTCAAAGCTTTTTACACAATTGAAATTGAATCACTCTAAGTGTGTGCATTTTTTATAGAATTTTAAGTCTTAAACAATAAATAGTCACTGTAGCACTTGAAAATTTGGTTAGGGACACCGTCGAGCAAATATTATTAATTTTTCTAGTAACGTTACAAAATGTTTGACTCCACCGATAGCAATCGCAGAATCAAATAATTAATAACCACAAGATAATAATATTATACTTCTCGATTTTCTATCAATTTAGTCTGATACTTAAATTGTTTGTCATCATTTTGAAATATTTTTTAGTTTTTAAATTTATAAAAGTATAACCAGATGTATTTTTGTTCGGGCAGTTTATAAGATAATGTAGCTTACGAATAAGTTCCTATACGTCTGTTTAGATAAATTAAATCAGGCCATAGGTAGGCGTAGGCTATTATTTTGTGAAAACTCTTATTGGTAACAACTAATGTCTTTAGCGATATATGTAGTCTCAAGACATTATTGTTACCTACAGAGTTTCACAAGCGAATTACGTGGAAAACGCACTCGCAAAGTTTTAATTTATTGTACAATAAGACATAAATAAGTGTTTTTCTTGTGAAATTTTTTTTAAGGCCTGGCATAAACTCTTTAAAAATTTAATAAAAGTTAAAAAGTTAAGTTATTAATGTAATTAAGTAAATTTACTCGTTAACTTATTTTTTTGGTAACTTTTGACTTAATAAGATAATTTTTTTAGATTCTAAATGTATCAAAGTATGTATTGGTTTAAAAATGATGTGTTTTTATATTTTTTTTTATCACTATGTATGCACGATAATTTCATTAATTGTGCTCCAATTTTTATAATCTACTTTTATCATAGGTTTATGGAGACGGATGGGGTCATTGATTTAAGCGTAAAAAATTTAAAAAGTTACTGTCAAAAAATCAAGCAGAAATAGTGGAAAAAAAGGTTAACAATTACAGAAACTGTGTTTTGATATATTCGATTTAATTTTTTGCCATTACATCCAAAATAATGGACTTTCAACAGTCTTACACGTCCTTGAAAATTTGGTTAGAGGACACCGCAAATATTATTAATTTTTCTAGCAACTTTACGAAACGTCTAACTCCACCGATAGCGATCGCAGAAACAAATAGTTAATAACCACAAGATAATACTTCTCAATTTTTAATCAATTTAGACGGATACTTAAATTTGTGGTCAAAATTTTTTTTTTTTTTAGTTTTTAGATTTATAGAAGTATAACCAGATGTATTTAGTTCGGGTAGCTTATAAGACAATGTTACTAACGATATATTATGTTTGTTAAAAGTTTCCTATTAGTTATTTTAGAAAAATTAATTTGGACCATAGGTAGGATGTTATTTTGTGAAAAACTCATATTAGTAACAGAAAACATCTTTAGTGATATCCGATTCTGAGTCTAAAGACGTTTTTGTTACTAACAGATTTCATAAAATTTAATAGTTTGGTAATAAGCACAAAATGTATAACAACTGGGCATCGAACTGCATCAATTTCAAATGGTTTTGAAAAATCTTAATCAATGATTTTGATGAGCCCGCCTGCAACAATATCTTTTCTGACATTCTGTTTATTTATAATAATGATTGTAAATGATTTCTATGGATAATGTTTTTAGCTATTCAGTTGATATTATTTCACGCATTCGGGCGACATTTTTTAATAATTTTTTTTCAATTTTTTTCCTATCCGCTCATCTGATTTTCACTACACGCGAGCACACCGAATAATAGTACCCTTAAAATGCAGTAGATTATACATGTTCATGATTAAACACACCGCGGCAGTATCCGTCTATCTATCCACGTCAAAAAATATTTTCAACAAATATTAAGTTAAATTAAAAAATTTAAAATTTTAATTTACATTTTAAAATTTTATTTAGTTTTTATACTTAACTGGATTTATTTTTGTTGGGTTAGCTTATAAGACGATGTAGTTAACGAATAAGTTTACAAAACGTTTGACTCCACCTTTAGCAATCGTAGAAACAAATAATTAATAACCTCGAAATAGTAATATTATATTTTTTGATTTTCAATCAACTTATACAGATACTTAAATTTGTTGTCAACATTTTAAAAAAATTTTTAATTTTTACATTTATAAAAGTATAACCTGGTGTATTTTTGTTTGGGTGGCTTATAAGATAATGTAGCTAACAAACTAACTAACTATTAGCTTGTTTAGATGAATTAAATCGGGCCATAGGTAGGACGTTATTTTGTGAAAAACTCTTTTTGGTAACAAGAAATGTCTTAAGCAATATTTGAAGTCTCAAGACATTATTGTTACCTACAGAGTTTCACAAGCGAACTACGTGAAAAACGCACTTGCATAGTTTTAATTTTTTATACATTAAGACGTCAATAATTGTTATTCTTGTGAAATTAATTACAAGGCTGGGCATTAATTTTTAAAAAAAAAAATACAAGTTAAAAAGTTTTGTTAATATTGTAATTAAGTTGATTTATTCATTAAATAATTTTTTTCGTGAATTTTAACTTAATAAATTAATTTTTTTAGATTCTAAATGTATCATGGAATGCATTGGTTCAAACATGATGTGTATTTTTGTTTATTTACCACTATGTATACACGATAACTTCTTAAATAATGCTCCTATATTTAAAGTCTACTTTTTTGATAGATTTATTGACACAGTTGGTTTTATAGATTTAATAAAAAAAAATTTTTAAAGTTACAATAAAAACCTAAGCAGAAATTGGGAAAAAAACGTTAAAAATTACAGCAACCGTGTTTTGACATTATCAATGTAGTCTTTTTGCCATAACATCTAAAATGAAGTATAGAAAAAACTAAAATTTTACATAATATTAAAATTCGTAAGATACAGTTTTGATATAAATTTTGAAAGATTTCGAAAATTTTAGAGCTAAGTACCTTTCATTTTTTCAAAAGTTTTATTTTTATTTTTTTGTATTTTTTGTAAAATAAATTGTAAAAGTTTAGCTTTTACAAAAAGTTTTGAAGCTTCAATACAATTTTGGCAACATGAAAATACATATGTTACTAAAAAATTTTGAAAATCTGTAAAAAAAAATTATTTTTAGTCGTTTAAATATGAAAATCTGTTGAAAATTTATTATACTTTTGACTTATTTTTGTAAAAAAAATTCAAAACACACTTATTTGGAATCTTAGATTTAAAAATTGTACACGTTATGTAAAACAAAATTCTCTGTCTAAATCAAAAATTTTTAAAAAAATCTCCCCCAGTTGTTTTTGAGAATGCATAAAAAAGTATTGATATAACGGTATCATACGTGTTATTTTAGTTATAACAACAAAATATCACACTGTTGTGCAATTATTACTTAAATCGTAAAAACTTTGCAAATAATAGTCCAAATGGTTTGAAATCATCACACGTTATTGAAATTTATATTCTTTAGACTTGGGTACAATTTTTGGAATTTTTGAATAATTTTTAGAAAAGTTTTTATAGTTGAACATTTAATTACTCCGTGATACATGATAATTTTTGATGGTTTTTTTTTTATTTTTATTTCAAAATTATTATCTTATGATGATAAAATTATGTTTCTTAATAGTTATGACAATTATTTATAACTGTTTTCACTCCTTTTAATCCTAGCGCCTAATAAAAGACTTATAATAAATTATAATACTACCGCAAAATTTTTACAGGTAAACTGAGCTTACTCATAACCGTTATTTTTGTATGCAATTTACTATCGCTTACAACTATAATATACAATTTTTTAACTAACTCTTTCAAAAAAGTGAGCCACAGCACTAAACTATACAAGCGACCTACAGTAATTCGGGCTTTTTAAATTTAACGTGTTACCTTTAGGCTTTAATTTAATCTGTAAAATTAAAATTTTTAAAGGAAGCGGAGGAAATGTCATACTAGGAATTAAACCATTTGAATTAAAAATTTTATGAACTTTTATTTTTATTTTATGTTAAGTTATAATTTATTTTTTTTAATTTAACATTTAATTTATTAAATTAAAAAAATTAACTTCATACGGAATTTTACTTTTTATTTTTTCAATTAACTTATCTTAGCGGGTTAAAAAAAGTTGTAAACTTGTCCAGCCTTGAATTTTTTAAAATAGGTTCAATAATGTAAATTTGAACAGTAAGCATGGAACTCCTTAAGAGTAGTTTTAATTATCTTAACTAGTTGGCCTTATTTAATACCTAGTAAAGATGGTTTTAACTACTCACGAGGTGTTTAACAAGTCGACGATGTG
>CM029361.1:4348910-4432265 GCA_017140985.1 Hormaphis cornu
TATATATATATATATTACTGTTCGATGTGTAGATTTCTCAGGGTCTTAGCAATGTTTGGGAGGAACGTATTTATAAATAAAGAATAGATTAAAATGAACTATTTCTTCTTCTAGTAAAAAGAATTCGAGAAACGGAATGAAATACAATCTCCAAAGGACGATTCTCCTTGTATATTTGGTTCATTTTAATTTTTTTATTATGTTAACATACAACTAGGTACAGCAGCAAATATTACGGCTTCTTATCAATGCTTTAAATTCACGTTTACTATCCATCGGGTCCTTAAATATACAAAATCCACCCCAAAGTATTCGATTGTACGTCAAACTAATTAACTTTTATACAGGAGAATATTTTTGATTTTCTGAGAAATATTAAATTGGGGTGGCACCTTTCACCTAGGGCCCCATTTGAAACACCAAAGAAACTCGCTTTGTTCGCAGTTCATTTTTGTTGTACAAATTTGATATAATTATATAATATTATTCTTTCCGTGTATTTAATAACTAATACATATAATTTGAATAACTAATACATATATATTGAAATTGTGGTTCAATTACATTATTTAATATCTGAATGCAATGATTAATAATTGCCTTCGAAAAAACTATTCTGAGAGAGCTCAGTTGTCTAGTATACGCCATTGTACATTTTTTAAGAAATCAAAAGTTCTATACTTAGCTCAAAAACATTAAAAATCTTTTGAAACTTTTAACAAGTCTGTATCATACCTATTTGCATAATACGTAAAACTTTGTCAATTTGTTCCGATCGTTATTTTCAATGTTATGTTCAAAAAACTAAATAGATATGTCAAAAACATGTTTGCCACAATTAATGTTTTGTACTTTTAATGTAAATCTTAAACATTTGGAGCGTTCCATGCATACAAATGAATGCAAAATGAATAAATCCATGTTAACTAATTTGCCACCAAGAGGCAGATTTTATAATGCCTCCCATGAAATCTTTCTACCAGTGATAGAAAAATAGAAGATATTAAAAACAACAACGTTACAATGATTTAATGAATAGAAATTAAGCTTTATTTATTATTACCAGTAGATAATGTTAAATTTTAATTTATAGCACTTAGAACTAAGTTTAACAAAAAAATTCTTAACTTAATTTTTGAAAATGAATAAAATAAAATATACATATTTCTTGAAAGTACATGATTAAAATGTACAAAAAAGAAAAATATTCGATAAAAACATTTTGCACCTAGTTTTTATGAAAAATGTTAAAAAATATGTGAATGTTAGGTTTTTTTTATATTTTAGAGGAATCAAAATTTTGATTTTTGGAACCAAAGGGATTGAAAATGTAATTTTAACTAAAAAATTGCTTTTTTTTATTATCTTAAATCATATACATTTAGTGAATTGTCTTTCAATTTCTTAATAACTGATGTGAATATGCTCTATACATTTCCATAAAAACTGACAAAATTGTTAAAAAAATAATGATTAAATCCAAGAAATATTTTACATCCTTAAAATAAACGTTCTTATGCTAACCATTTTATAAATTATAAGCTTATTTTTTTTTTATGTGTTGCTTTAAACAGTACAAAAATTAAATTGTAGTCCAATAAATTGATTGGTCTATATTACGCCTAAAATTATAATTACGATTCATTTGTGCATACGAGTGTGCGTACATTATATACTGTAGTATATTATAGTATACATTACATTTTAATTAATATATTATAATATACCTTAAGAAAATGTACATATACTTAATAAACTAAAATTTTAATTATCATCCAATTAAAAATAAGATTGTTTTTAATTTTTTAAAAAAAAATAGTTTTAATTTTTTTATGAGGAGCAACATCAGTATAAAATATGGACAAATTTATTTTTTCTGGCTATAGCTGAGAATGAGGTAAATGTGCTGTTGCATTTGTCACTCTCAAATTATTGAATTTCATCGGGTATTTACATTCCGCCGTCATCATCCGTGTTATTGGTAGAGTTTAGTTGGCCATAAAATCTAAACAATAAATAATATTAAAAACACTGTTTACATAAAAACATTTTGTCAACAACATTTAACATGTGAATAATTAGTAATTTAATTCTAACTTCATCGTACCTATTTGTAATTTATTTGTAACTATAATGACCGATGCGAAAAATAGATCAACAAATAATAATAAAAACATTTTAAATGATGAGGCCAATATAAACCAAGGAGTATATGAAGTTATGTTACAATTTATTACAGCAACCCAAAAATCCCGAACAATGGCATAAGAAGAAGTATGGATTAAAAAAAACTTTTTAGTGGAAGCGGTGCATTCAATATAATGTTTAATGTAAATTATAACCCAAAACATTACACGAACTCCTACACTTTCTACGTCACCTACCCAATTTCGTACCAAATAATTTATAATAATAATTATTGACGAACAACTCCCGAGTAAAAGACTTTAAAAATACTCATGAGGTGTGTAAAATTTATTAATATTCCCAACGAGTTTGCAATACATTTTTAAATTAGGAATCGTCTTTGCTAGGACTTAAATAGTATATACAAATAGATCGAAATTTTTCGTCCTATTTTACATGTAATGCAAATTGCATTTTCACAAAAACCACATATTATGTTCAGTCATCGAGTACCGTTCGCGATGCGAGAGACCCTGGGCGCTACAGAGTGATAGCGGAATTAAGCGTTCTCATTGCGGGCTGTCACCTTATCCGAATTTTTCTACTAATATAACTATAGGTAAGTAATCGAAAAAAAATTTGATTCAAACAAATATTTAAATAAAAAAAGGAATTATAAGTATATACATATTTTTGAATTAATAAGCATAAGAACCTAAATGAACGACTAACGTATGAACAGCATAATTATACGTATATTTGTCGAAATAATTTTTTTTTTGTGTTTTTTTCTAGTGTTTCTGTGTTATAAATTTTCTTTACTTCGCGTGTACAGTGTGTTCCGTGGAGTCAAAACTTCTATACTTGATTTAATCAATTTTCCTCACTGGCCATGTTGGTATAACTTATGTTACAGAACTCTAAAAGATTCAATTGAAAATTTATAACACCAAAACACTATAAAATAATTTTGATTTTCTTTCTTTCGGTTGACTCTGTTCCAGTCGGTATTAGTATTTTCTGTGTAAGACTCCTGCACAAACAGTGCCACATATACATATTATTCTACTTCATCGTTCATCGAGTCACAACGTATGACTGGACTTGTTTCATTTTCATTACGACAACTGGATTAATTAGCAACAAAAATATGACGTTTGCAAATATTTATTTGATTATTACAAAAGTCATTAGAATAATATTACTCTGATTAGGTACCTATGAGAACGCCGAGTACCACTACCGCTCTGTAGCGTCCAGGGTTTTTATAATATTGTTCACGTATTTAATTAGCTGAAGTTTAAAGACTCACCGGATTAACAGACGACGAGTGTTATCTAGGCAGTGGAGTTTGAGAAAACAAATTTTGGACTTAAACGTCCGCCGACCGCTCAGAGTTGGCGCGTTGCTGCGCATCTGCTGGAATTCCAAAAGTCAGGAAGTTAACGATTTGGAGAAAAAAATGTATCCAACGACGAGCTTATAAGCCTTTTTCAAAAAAATCAGAATTGTCAGAATCACACGTTACCGGTCAATTGATGTTGATCGAAGACGTAGACGGCAGTCTCAAAATTTTCTAGTTTAAAAAACTGTGAATGGGAACCGATCAACGTGTCTGTAAAACGTGTGCATTCGTTTAATTATTAACAAACATAAATAAATGCAGTACAATCACGATAGTGTGGCAATATTAAAAACAATAATAGGTGTTTTTTTGCCCTAGAATTAAAAAAAAAAAAGAGTCAAGTGAGAAGTCAATGTCGCTATATTTGATGGAGTTTGGAGACAATCGTCATTTCGAAATGTTTAATATTACAAATAAGAAGTTGTACGGTGAATTTGTAAGAGATCACGAGTGACTCACAAAAACAACAATTCCAAGAGAGCTCAGTTTACCCGATAAAAATAGTACCGTAATTACAATTAATTGAAAAAATTAAAGCTTAAAAACGTATTTATTATGATGGTAAAATTGTATAGATCTCAGAAGTTAATTTTTTTGTGAATAGAATCAATTTCTTAGATCCTATATAACGAGCTTTTATTCAAAAGGAAAAATAATTTATAAAAACTGCCATAGTTGTTTGGAATATTAATTTGAACAACACGAGAAAATAATTCCCGTAAAAAATCACAAGAGTTTTGAGGAATCAAAATTCAAAAAATACTCACTCTTTCCCATTGTTATGAACTTTTCCTTGTTTGGGCATCCGTACGGTCTTATATCGTCCTTATTGTATACTTCTGAACTAAAAAAAAAAAAAAAAAAATGGAAAATCCATATGAATAAAGTCATATTGATACATTTTTTTTACACTCAACCGAACCAATAAAGGAAAGAGAAAAAAAGGCAGGAAGGAGGAAAATAAAGGGAATAAATTTAAGAAAGTAAGGAAAGAAGGAGAGTAAAGTTTCAGATATAGAGTAAACTTAAGGTAGGGTGAGAAGTTTTTCAATGTGGCAATTATGCTTTGGAGTTGGTTAGTTCTTTAGATAGGCCAATGTTTATGAAGTTGTGGTTCAAACTTAGATTGAAATACATTAAAACAATTACAATGATACTGAGTGGACTTTTTTTAGGTACCTACATACCTATTTATACAAGGTACCTAAAAAAACGAATTTTTTACGGTTCGGATTTATAACATGTATTAGTGAAACAAAATGCGCAAAACCTATTGATCGTTTGATACTTTAACTTTTTCAAGTATAAATTAAGCGTTATAAACTAGTGTTATAATACTAATGTGAACACTGCTAATTGAGCTTAGAGTTGTTATTGTAAGTAGCATTATAATGCTACAAACCAATTCAAAACGTAATCGTTATGCCAATAAGCTTCTCACCTGGTCTCAAATAATTAAGTACCTTCTTTATTTTCTTCCCTATTCCTTCCATTTCTTTCTTCCATTCTTTCGGTGTTTTATGTGATACAAAGTTTACTATAATATACTACACCATTCAAAATAGTTACCCAACTCAAAGTTTTGATCTACACTTACTTCACCGCATGCTATTATTTTTCTATATATTTTCTAATTAGGTCTCATTGTCATAAATCATTATAATAGTAGATTATATATCTTCTTCAGTCTTCTATCCGAAAAAAAAGAAAGTAATCAACGTCCAACCTCTTTTTATATTAACTATTTAAGTACATACTCCATGAAAAGATCGTAGCGCTCTTTACATGTTTGCTAGTCACGAAATTCGTTTGGAGAAATAAATCACAAATATGAGTGATTTGACTAATTATGGCCAACAATCTAATTTCAAACCATTTAAAAATAATAGTATCAATTCTGATACCGTATAGGTATATATAACTCGTTATGGGTGTCGGTGCCGGTGCGTTTTAAATACAAAAACACGTCTCACAGGAAAAACTCTCACGCCCTGAAAAATAGACGGATTTTGATACCTAATTGTTTTTTTGTTTGAAAAAAGAGAACTTTATGCAGGGCGGATTGAAGCCCGATTTTCAAAATTCTAATTATAATAGCTAAAAAATGCAATTGAACAGTTCCGAAATCTGGTAGTTTTTCTAGCATCATTTAAAAAATGTATTTTTCTAGCAACATTCAAAAACAAATCAGAATTCGGGCTTCAAAATCCGCCCTGAAAGAAGTTCTTTTTTTCAAAGAAAAAAAAAATTTTCAAAATCCGATTAGTTTACATGGCGAGGTGAGAGTTTTTCCTAAAAAGGTATTTTCAGTCGTCTACATTTTATAATCCATCGAAACTGATGACATGTGCGTGCGCGTGCGTAAGTAGTAATAGAATTTCTAAGAAGCGGCAACGCGTGGCAAAGGTAATTAATACTCACGCACACTAATAAAGAATTACACACTCACACACATGCATCACCGATACAACGAGTAAATTAAATTGCCTAAATTTTACTCCTTAATATATGGCCGGCACCGACCCCCTTAAATACGTAAAATTTTAAAATGTTCTATTTAAATAAGATATAAATTAAATCGAATACCCTAATTTTTTTGTACTGAAATTAGTGTAAAAGTTAGTTGCAAAAGTTATTTATAATTTATTTTAAAAACAATACATTCTTCAATACACTCAGAATTCAAAAGAGCGTGTTCTTTGTTAAACATTGGGTAAAGTTGGTTTTGCTTAAACTTACAATTTTTCATTGAATTTTACGGACGCCACCACTGATATGTATTTTTTTCTGCGTTTTTCCACATGGGATTCTTCTGTTACAACTCCAGGCCACCACAGCACATCAGTTAACCTGACCCAGACCAACATGTCTACGGTATATTTCATATTTCTGTCGGACATATCTAATTTCTGAAATTGTAAAACAACACAAACCAATAAGTAAGGCCTGGCCCACAAACAATTTCATTTTACAATATTTTTTACCAAAGATCCCCTATTGTAGCAATATAGAACAGATACGTCGTAAATATTGATATTTAGGTTGTGACCGGAATCGGGGCGCAGTTTAAATATTACAAAATAATAAACTGTTATACGTTAGGCACCTGGGTACATATTTTCTCTGTCGATTAAGTCCCATTTGTCTAATACCCTCCACTGCTATATTTACTTATCGAATTGTCGTATTTGAAATATTTTAGTTGAAATAATATCGTATAACTCAATGAAAATATGCTCAAGTTGAATCTACGTATAACCTTACGCATCTCCCTAAAAACCTTCGTACATCGGGTCAACATTATATTTTGATCGAGTTGTTCCTCACCACGGGCGATAGATAGCGACGTTTGAGTGGCTTTATAGGAGTTTCGACGGGCTTGACTGCTTCTCTAAATTTCCTGGGCAGTTTCTCTAGGACTGGTCCACTTCTCAAAACTGCAGGCAAAACGGCAAAGGGAAAATTATAAAAAATTAATTTAGTATACAACAATAATGCAATATTACAATAACACACAACATGTTTAAACTGAAAAGAAATGAATAATGATATAACTGTTATATCATTATTCATTAATTTATATTATAACATAATGATTTTTCTCTTGTATAATAGCTAAAATACCATATGTAGGTAACTCGCACAAAAAAGAGGAATTTAATATTCCTATAATTTAATATTAAAACATAAAATATACAAACGAAATGAATGCACACGCTTTTAAGTTTTAACTAGATAACGATGAGAAAATTAATTTTTATCCAGACAAAATGATTGTTCGTAACTAATATTTTCCTTATCCAATCAAAAGTGAATTCATTCTGACAGTAATGATATTATATTAGTAAAACGGTGCACGGATAGTAGATGTCTACAAATAAAAGTTTTGATCTAGGACGTTTGGATAATACAAACGTAAAATCAACAAAACTATCTACAAACGTTTGTATAGAATTTAGATAAATGTTATTTTAACGTACCTATTACAATTGCTTGAACAGAAATAAAAAAAAAATAATTTGAAAAAATAAAAGTAATACGATGTTCGTTCAGATAAGTTTTAAAGGCCAACAATATAATATAATGATCATGCCTTTGGGTGAAAAAATATTTATGAACATTGCAGTATCCCTGTATAATATTACATAGTAATAACGAACAATTATAGGTGTTGTGACCCTCCCGAGGAAACTTATGTTGGGGTCCAGGAGACTTATCAATTTGCTTCTGTACGTAATCGTGTACATAATAAATGAATCAGTACATACAAAATACATTTTAAGACATTATTGAGAAGAGAAAGAAAAAAAAAAAAATTACCAAGTTTTCTTTTAATTATTTTTTAGAAGGCCTTTGCTACATTAGAGATAAGAGATATTTGTCTATAATTACTTATTTGTGTTTTATTGCCTTTTTTGTATATAGGGATTATTGCAACCTTAAATATGTCGGGAACAACGTTTTGAGAAATAGAAAGATTAAAAACATGTTTTAACAGTTGTAATAAATATAACTAATAATATTTTAATACTATAATAAAAATTAATATTATTTATACGTATCACTTTTCTTGCTTTAAGAAAACTATTCTTTGTTTCGCGATTAGAAAAAGTGAAATTAATTTTTCTCTGTTTTAGATTTTATTTTTTTCGTCCAATTGTATGACAGTCATAATCATACTGTCAGACCATTTTAAATAAAGACCGACACCCAATTGTTTGACCAAATTAAAAAAGTTTTTGTTTTTTCTTTCGGTATTCCATCGATGACGAATTCATTCCTGATGAGACATTGTTCGATTTTTTTCTTTTAGGTAAGTACAGACTTTTTTTTTAAGTTCTAAGTTTTCCGTTAATATGGTATCGATTTGAATTAGTTTTGTATTGATATTTGACAAGTTAATTTCAAATTTTTATACGTGAGAGTTAAAATTATCTCTAAGTTCTAACAGTAAATCCTTGATACTAATTACTAAATCATTGTTGATAGAATTTTCTTTATTAATTGAGATTGGAAATCTAAGTTCCGAAAGGAATTTATTGTATTTCCAATATTCTTTATTTAAATTATCCACGTCATCTTAAGATAATTTTTTGACATTTTGCATGCCAAGTTTTAGAACACGAAATGTAATAAATGTAAAATGCATTCTACCGACACAGCAGTAATATTTGTAATATTTGCTGAGCAGGTATTGCAGAATGGCATTTTATGACTACACACCGAAATACACACACAACGATAAGCAATAAACGACAGCACCATACGACGGGTCGATAAAAAATAAAATTGTTTTGTAAAACAATAATTGTTATATATTGAGATTATTAAAATAATTGTTTTATATTAGTTTTATATGACTGATAAAATCGATTATAAACTTACTTCGGACCACAGGAGGTGGTGCAGCAAGGCGCTTTGGCATTTTACCGTTGACAAGTCTTATCAGTCCCAAACTTCTTAGTATTTCCGGTGTTGTGTCCAGGTACACAGGATGGTATTGATCCGAACCGTCGGAACTCATTGTAAGTCTTAAAGGTAAAACAAACATTCGATTGAATAAACTGTACATAGACAAATTAACGTAAATTTGGAACTCATTACGAGTAATATAATAAAAAATTGTTAAATAAACGTTTTATTTTTCAACTTTTGTATAGAATTATAAGATTTAGTTTGATTCCCTAAAAAAAATTGTATCCAGTTACGGCCGTGCAGTCTAACTAGTCTAACTAGTGTCCGCTTAAATATGATACGGTAATAATTTTAATCGTATTTTTTGTTCCTAAAATAACTTTTAGATTTTGAACGCAGCGAAAAATGTTTTTTTTTACAATGATGTTTTATTTTTCTACGAACAATTTTAAGGGTCGTAAAAATGTTTCGATTTCTAGAAACAAGTACCTTTCCTGAAACGTCTATGATGTATGTTGTTTGAGGTATTTTTAAATTTAAAAAGTTACAATGAATAAACTAAGCAAAATTTAACGAAAAACTTTAAAATTATTATGGCCAACGTGTTTTATAAATTAACTTCCATAACTAATGATGGGAACTAGTCGAAACTTTTAGAAATCTTTAATAACTAATGTATGATATTGGTACAAGTTTCAATTGATTTTGGAAATTGTAGAGCTAAATTCCTATGGCACTGTTTTTTATAGTTTATGTTCAATAAAAATTTAATTTTTCACAAAAAGTTTTGAAATTTTCACAGAAGTTTGGCAACATGAATATGCATATAGTACCAAAAAATTTCGAAAATCCTTTGTCGCATTTTTTTTTCAGTCGTCTTGGAAAAGTGTCAATCATACCTTTGATTTATTTTCGGAAAAAATTTTGTTACCCACACAAATTTATTATTAAAGATTTAAAATATACGTGTTTTTGACATAATCAAAATTTTTATAAGCTACTAAAAAATTTCAAGAATCCGTGATCGCGATTTTTTAATTGTTTAAAATTGTTTTTGAAAATCAGTCACATCTTTATGACTATTTATGGAAAAAAATTGATAACTCAGACATACTATTAATGTGTTGACTAAGATTTGAAAATTATTTATATGTTATGTAAAAACAATAATTTGAAAAACAAATATTTCAAAAAAATCCGCCCAGTAGATTCTGTAAAAAAAAAAAGTGTTAAAAAACGTTGTTATTTTGATTATGACCATTATGAGCTGTTGATTAGGAAAAGATTCTAAAAAAATTAAACATTCAATCGCTCCGTGGTAGTATTCGATATTATTTGTTGGGTTTTTTTTTTTTTTTTCGTAGTCTAACTAAAACTATTTTCTCGTGATGACGATGAATTAATTAAATGGATTCTCAAAAGTCGTGGCAATTTTTTTAACCGGGCACTTTCGAATCTAGCGCCTAATGTAAGACCGATTAGTAAGAACAAATACGTCTATAATTGTTGTGCGTGGCGCAATTTCTATACAGTTTAACCGAGCTCACTCGGAATCGTCACAGATCGCCGCACCGTCCGAAACAGTCGAACCACACGGCGCGCCATAAAACTATCCGCGCGGCCTAGGCTCGTTAAGTCGGCTCGGTTTTATTCGTACTAAGTACGTTTGTTGTTTTCATTGTACGAGGAGAGTTTTGAGAGGGCCCGCCGCCGCCACACTTGCCCCGGTCGCACTTTTCTCCGCGCGCGAACGAGAGGGGAAAATATCCCGGTCCTGCCCATAAAACGTAACAAAAAAACGAAATGCGACGTAAACGCCTCTCCGCGTGCGTAGGCGTGTGTTGTACGGCCGACCGGCGTCTGGTCGTCGTTTTGGTCGCTGCGAGGGGTGGAGCGGGGCGACAAAAAAAAGCGGCGATCGCACGGCGCCGTCGAATCGCCGTGTCCCCGATCGCTATACCTACGAGTGCAGTCAGCGGATACAGATACAATTATACTTATTTTTTATTTTTATTATATTTTCCGAGTGAAACGAAGTAAATGTATTGATTTTCACACCACTACCTATAATACAGAATGTGATCACTCCTTCGATTTTAAACATCGGTACTTCGGACGAGGGACATAGACTATAAGATTGACGGTGAAAAAATTTTAAGAAAAAGACTACAGCGAACGTGTTTGTGACACAATCGGTTTATATACCGGTTTTTATTATTCACGACTTCTACGATTATGATCGGAATAAGCTGAAAATGGATAAAAATCTAAAATCGGTAGTACACGACGGTGAACTTTGAAATTTCCATTTTTTTTTTTGTAGTTTGATGAAAAATTAAATTTTCCACAAAAAGTTATGAAAAAGTAATTCAAGGTACATAATATGTAAATGAGTATAATATTAAAAAATTTCGACAATCCGTAGCCACAATTTTCATTTATTTGCTGTTGGGAAAATTTTCAACTGGTCGTACCTATATGATTGTTTTCGGAAATAAACTAGTGAATCAACAAACTAGTTATTTTAGATTTGAAATACGTATCGTAAAACAAAATTTACAATCTAAATAAAAAAAAATTTCAACCCAATTGATACCGAACGCGTGGTGAAAAAAAAAAGTATTGAAAAACGGTGTTACTTTGATTATAGCAACGGAATAACGCAATGTTGATCCTAAAAACGTAATAACTTAAGATAATGGTTTGAAATTTGTTCACGTTATTTAAATTAATAAACTAAACTAGACTTTGCAACAATCATATTCTCTCTGTTTCTCTGTTTGAGCCAATGAGTTTACTCAGAATCATTATTTTCGTAAAAATTAAATAAAAATCTAATCTAATAAGTACTGGGTGAAAATTAAAAACATACCTACGCGGGGGAAAAAAACAGTGTATTATACCTAGCAATTATTTTTTCAATTCTATTAACATATTAAATTGGGTAAAATAAGTTGGGTCAGTATTTTAAGTACGTTACATTCTAATTATTTATATTTGAGCGGTTTCGTTATTGAAAAAAAAAAAAACATAATAATATTTAAGATATTTTCACATCATCTATGCTCGCGGTAAAAAATACCTCATTCGTAATAATCGGATTATTTTTACTTTACTGAAAAGTGATTTTAAAAGGAGAAAAAGGACACCGCTGTAAAAACGATAAATAACTCTTTGCTGCGTTTGTAATTTAAAAATAAAAATAATCCTCGCATTGATATAAAGAGTGTATGGACAAAAAACGAACAACACGTTTAACGACTTCTCTTCGGATCACAATCACCTGCAGATGTTTTTTTTTTTTTTTTCGATGATTCATTGTTTGGGTTAAATCTCTGGTATACTGGTCGCTTAACCGTACCTGACATCTGTCAAACATTTTATTTTATAAGAAATTTCTTGTAGATGTTAAAATATATATACATATATAGATTCACGTCGTTGTACGAGACTTAAAAATAGTTATAGTCTCGCAACATTCGGTATAATAATGTGGTGAATAAATTAAAGAAATAAAAAAACATTAAGCACCTAACCATGTGTGTTTAAAAACTGGTTTTTCATCGTACAATGTTCAGATTTTTATCGTTTAAATTTAGTAGTTACGCGTACATTGTTTATCAAACAGGAATAGCATTATTCCTATATTATAGTCTACGTATTCTTATGATTTTAATTAAGAACTAAAATATGGAAATATCTGAAATTACCGTTGTGACCAAATGAATATTTTAATTTTAAATTCATTAATTTTTTTTTTTTTGTGATGATGTGTGCAGTATGATAAACTATATAACTATACATATATTATACATGTAACTATGAAAAATTGAAAAAAACATGCCAAATGTGCTTTACCAACTAGCTACGATGTGTGGGAAAAATAGAAAATTATAAGACAGTGAAGCAATTGCTTTGGGTGGATTATTATTTTAGACGTTTACATAGATAATGTATTATTGTCGATGAAATAATTTATATCTACCAACCACTTATGAAAACGTTTTAATCTAACAAAGATTTAAAATTAAGATCGCTATTTTGATAAAATTGTCTTTTGCAATTTAAACCTATTTTCATAAAAAAAAATACAATTTAAATGAATAATAAAAAGTTATATTAGAATTTTCATATTTTTTTTGTATAGATGTTATTATATATTATATATATATATATAATAATATATAGATATTTTTTCACTGATTTTGCAAAATTAGAATTATTTAGTCGGTGTGAATTTAATAAAAAGTATAACTTATCAGAATTATTTTTTTTAAAAATTATTTATTAAATATTTAAACTATCCCGTACAGAAAGAAATAACGGTCAAACACCATACTATTCTGCTACAAAAATTTTCAGGCATAAGTAATACAATACTATTATAATAATTAATTCAAATGTGTTGACCTTAAATTTTTGTTCCAGACTCGGAGAAACGAAAACTGTCGCAGACGGTTGACCGCTCAAAAAAAAATAAAATAAATAAAATTTATGAAAATAGTCGAATAACGAGAATTTTCTCTCTTTTTGAAATCGGTTGAAAAGTGGGTAAACGCTCTCGTGAAACACGTAAATACATACAACTACTAATTTCAGTGTTACCTTAGTTGGTAAATATAATGTTATTGTAATTTCCACCCCGAAAAATCGGGTAAAAATGCGGGCATTTGTACAATTCCGCCCAGTAAAATCTTTGGGTATGAACTGGTGATTTTAACATAAAGTAACAAGTTGGTAAAGTACCATATTTCGTATTTGATATCCTGGTAGGTACTTTTGATTTTTGCCTTTAACAAAATACGAATTACAAACGTTAAAACAGCCACATTTCATAGTACATGTTATGTAACTGTACGCAATGTGTTAATTTTCTGGAATTCTTCGTTTAAGATTTGTAAACGTTGTAAATCTTGTTATGCACGCGGTACTGTATGAGATTAATTTGTTATTGCCTTATGGTACTGCTGATTCGATAACACTATAGACGTCTAGACAATGTACAAAACAGAAATTCAATCGCAGTTTGGTCGACGTTGTTAAACACGAATTACACGGTTACTGAATTAATTGTACCTACACCAGGGGCGTAGCGTGCACGTAAGCACTTTAAGCATTGCTTACACACTTTAAATCAAAAGAAAAAAGAAAATTAATCAATCAAAAATGTATAATAAAATAATAATATAATTTTTTTTTATTTATAATTTATTATCTTTATGAAGTGGTAGTGGTTTTTGTTATCTTTGTGCTGGTATTGTTCTGCTATCCGCCGTTTATTTATCTACGATTATTTACCATCTGTTTGTTTTTGATCTATTGTTATATCAGTATATCGCATCGAAGTGCACCGTGTAACTGAAATTGCTTACACGCGACTGTTGTTGCTGTACGGCCTAGTGTTATGGAGGGGGGGTTGCGTATTAAGCTAGCGTTTGTAAGCACATTTGAATCTGCTTACACGACCGGCAACCAGCACTGACCGACGATCGTATACTAATCAACTTATTTTTTTTTTGACATTTGAATGAAAAAATATCACTGCTTACACTCTTTCAATACCCACGCCACGCCACTGACCTACACACACACAAAATTGAATGTTTTAGATTTTGGTTACTTTTTTATTGCATGTTGCATAAGTAAGTGTTATGATGAGTTTGAGAAAAAAAATTAACAACCAAAATATTAGTATTAAATGAATAGGTATTATAATGTTATTAAAAACTAGAAAGTATATTTTATGGAACATAAAACACTTGAAAACTAGGTTTTGTTTGTAGTTTATAAAAACAGACTGCTTGTTGGGAATATTTGAAAATAAAATTACCCATTTCATTTTCAGAACACTGCATCAATGGAATGAAATTACATTTTACCAGTAAGGTAATAATTGCTGTTACCTCAATTAAACGGGCAGAGATTTTGTTAATTATTTTTTTACTCGTTAATTTATTTGGCGGAATTTACATATTGTGCCCTATTCAATACAGTGATGTGTGTTAAGTTCTAATTGGTAGAGGTAATTACAAGGGATATTTTTATTAACTAGACTATTTCCCTTATCGCACATATACTTATTATGTCTTAGATATAGATTGTATATTTACATCTAAAAAAAAAAAATAAAAAAATAAAAAACTAGACTATTTGAAAGTTTTTAAAATATAATTCAATGTACCTACTATATAAAATAAAAACATTTTCAGGTACAGTATATTATAATATGGAACAGTTATTGCAAAAGTTCTGAATATTTTTATAAAATTCTTTAAAAAATATGTGTTGCACTGTTTAGTTCGACGCAAAATTAAATTGATAAAAGTATACTATTTCTAAAATGATTTACACATTCCCCGTTATCAACAATACGTATGTGTTTAATAATTATACGTAGTCAATATTAATTAAATAGTAACATAGAAGTTTTAATGTACACGCTGTTAATTACACGTTTTGATTGATTAATGAATAACAAGAAAATGATAATTTAAATTTCCAATCCAAAAAGAGAGTTTTATAATTTTTACTGGACCTGTATCCCATGTAATCTGTACACTGTTGTTGAGAAAGTTTTTTTTTTAATTGTTAGAAAGTGAATGGTTATATTATCATGAAATTGGCGAGCAAAGATTAATCTTGATTTAAATAAAAATTTGATTTTTGGTAGAACTATAAATATACGCTAGTAAAAAATATTCTTTAGATATTTTATCGAATTTTTACAGTAGGTATACTTCCAAATACTAACTGTGTAAAGAACGGGCACAGAGCTCGAATAATTTTTGAATTAATTACATAATGAGAAATTACAATTGACATGGTTATAATATAGTACGATTAGTCTAAACTTTTCGAAATTTCCAACTTAAAATTCAGGTCAATACAACACTTATTTTGGATAATTTGCAAATGGGTATAAACATTAAAAATTTTGAACGTGTGGAAGAAGTTTGTGATACAAGTAAAACGTACCAAGGATAAATATTATTCCGATTAACTGGAAAATGGGATTACACGTTAAGATCGGGACCATTTGTATCCATTGTACTAAACAAAAGACAAACATCTGAGTCAAATCGATTGTTTCTTTCAAAATCGTTTTGACCTTCGGTTGTCTTGTTGTTTTTTGTACTCGACCGATATTTATATCATGCATGGTTGTTCATGAATTTAAGCGTTATCTAATAATTAGATTCTAATTGTAAAACAAATATAGTATTATTCCATTATGTTAACGACGACTTATTGATCTTTTTATTGGGTAGTGTGAATAACTCTATACTTATAGTAGATATATACATATATACACATAGGCATTAAGAATATACAAAACATTTTGATAATTCGTAATAAAGAATCATTTTGTTCTTGTATTTTATACATGTTTCATCTATATATAATATTTACTGCATTGCATGCATGCGTACTTACGCAGCAGTTATGTTATTGAAGCCGTTTGAATGAACGTTGACCAAACAGTGATTTGTTAATCTCGTTCTGGTTATTGCAAACTGTGTTTTGTTGTCTATTATTTTCAAAGTAACTTACGAATTACAATGTCAAAATTAAAAAAATAATAATAATTTTACTTATTGTTCAAAAATGGACAAATGGTATAATACAACCAAAATAACATCATTTTATCAATGCCTGAATTTTTATACACACGCATTCCAAAACTACTGCGCAGATTTATTTGAAACTGTTTGTGAAAAAAGCAATGTTTTTTTTTTACGATATATCAAGATTTATATCAAATAATAAAATTGTCAGGGTCACAACTTTTTTTTTTTTTAGTTATTACAAAAATGTTTCCCAATTTCCGAACTATGCACGACTTTATAAAAATATTGTGACCACCAATATTGGATTATTCTCTACCACAGGTGTATGACGATTTCATCTATAGACCATTAAGTTCATACAAAATTTAAAAACATTTACCTGAAGAATAAATGTTACTATCGGACTTAAAATACTTTATACAAACCTTATTTTAAACTTTTTTTTACAATGTGTACCGTAGAATTCTCCGAAATTGTCAATTTTTTTTCTCGGTTTCTGGGGTATAACTCAAAAAGTAAGCGAAATTTCAAAAAAAATTTCAACGAAAGTACCACCCGAGTCCATATCATTGTACTTATCAGTAGATATACTGACTTTAAAAATCTGAACGTTCCTTCTTCTATTCGAAGAGTTGTTGACAGATAAAAACACATCATTATAAATCAATACATTACTCGTTCAATAATAGAAACGATTTAACGAAGCTGAAACGCGTTCTCAGTAAAGCATGTTTTCGACTAGTTCACATGGAGGCCCTTAATTTTTTCGCTATACTTCTTATAATGACGATTTATTATTGTATTTGTGGAAATAAAAATATATTTGTAACTGAACATATTATTTAAACTAGTGTACGCGCAGGTAGGTAGGTACTTGATTGAAATCGAATGCGTATCTCCGTTACGTCGTCATGTACGAAAAATGGTAGCTATCTCAAGAAAAACGCAGCACTTTGTGGGAAATCGTAAGGTCCTTGAGCACCTGAATATCCTGAATATGTTAATGAAACGCACATTTAATTTTATTAAAAAAATGTATATAACGTGTTATACAAAACACGCTGTAACTCGTCAGGGTCGCAGCATCCAGAGATTTTTTTTTGTATGGGGTAGTGATAAGAAAAAATCTTCTATAAAAAAATTGTATAATACAAAATATACTAGAATGATAGTTTAGAAAAACGACGATAGGGTCGTAGGAACGAAGGTATTGGTCTGGAAATTCTCAACCCGCATATATGATAATGTTCTATAAACATTGTGCGACCTGGTGTAAAATAATATTTTCACTAAATTTATCGCGGCTGTTACAATATACCTTTGATGTACTACTGTAGCTAGTGCCTTGGTTGGAAATAATATTTTTAAATTTTTTTTTTAAATCTCTTGGGAACGAATAATATACGCCCCTGCTTTAACTACTCGCGGGACATAATTTATATACCGATGGCAAATTAAATTCCTCTTTTGTTGTACGTAAAACGTACCCACAGCTGCAGTGTCAAACGGCCGACGAGGGTCGGCGTTTTCTCCGAAATATTATTTTATTTCTCTTTACCTGCTGCAGAGCATTCTTATAATTTTGACGGCTTAAAACATGCCGTCTCGCACGCCTGCACGGTTTAGGTACGTACTCTGTACGTCGTCGTGTCGTCGTAAATTATTTCAGGCTCTTTTACAAAAGTCGGTATAATAATAATATTTTATATATATATATGTAATAAATGTGTAAAGATTGTTTATCGATATAGTCGGGACCGGCCGGAGACGAGAGAAATCCATTATGGCGACGAAATAACGACCTGTGCATTATAAATAACACGTGTACAATGTACAGGTACGCCCGGTTTCTTCGGATTAATGTAAAATACGTATACAATATAAAACGCGTGTGACACTGGACAGGTTTCTCGTCTCCCCTACAAATAAATATTATTGTAGCTGACGGCCGGATTCGGGAAAGATGTGAACAAAAAAAATATATATATATATATATGTATTATGTATATTTAGGTACTGGTGCAACTCTCAACTCGTGTTTCGAAATTTATGGGGGAAAAAAAAAAAATCCAAAAAGGTCATTTTATGTGTTCGATACAAAAAAAAAAAAAAAGATTAACCATCTGTGTGTGAGACGTTTATTCTTTACACGTGCACCGACGACGACGCACACGAATGTGCGCGCCGCCCGGAGTCGAGTTTCGGTTGCAACGAACGAGTTGACCGTATTATATTGAACCCCTGCAGTTCTCTCATTAAATTTATCAGTTTTGTAAATGGAATATCTTGTTTTTTCCGCGTCGTATACATTAAAATGTTACCGTCAAAAACCAATAAATTATACTCGTTACTTTATTTTATTTTTCCTATAACGTGGCCGGCGCGTTATACGATACAAAACCGACCACTACAATTAAAACGAGCCGACACCACGAAATGTTAAATAATGTAACCCCTCGCAAACGAAAAAAACCACGTCACAGATATTACGTGAAGCGAACAAAATACCTAATATTGTAATCTCGATCGGTGATTTTAAACAGCATCGTGTATACTATAAAATATGCCCCTCGTCGGTATGCATAGCAGGTGCAGGTAGGTAAAGGTCTCGGCAAGGCACGATTGTATTCTTGGATGAGCAGATATGAAAATAATATACATACACGGTATACTTGTTTTTGACAGGTACGCACAATTCGTACAGAAACCGTTCATGGCACAGTATTCATACTAACATGTACGAAAACATGTGTTTTTTATTACATCGTTCTTAAAGAAACCCATACCCAAGACGTACCCTTCTTCGATAACATTTCTAATCACACTTTATTGTATTACTCGACATATCACTGGATACTTATGTAGATTATGTCACGTCTTTTTCTGCACAAAAAAATCTACAACCGGTTTCCAGTTACTGCATGTAGTGATTGAAACACATTTTATGCGTAACTAAAAAAAATAAAGTTTAGAGAAAATGCTTTGACGAATAATAAATCAGTGTTCGTCGTTTTTTCTCAGTTGTCTCTTACTAAAATGAAATCCTCACCACATTATGGCGGTAAATGCAATACAGTCATAACAAAAGGATCGTTTGAAAAATTATTTTCGTGAGAACAATAGGTAAAAAAAAAACGTTGTGAAATATAAGAGACGTTAAGTATAGTACATAAAAATTGGAAATTATGTTCTTTAGAAACCTCATTAACTGGAAAAACGAAAAAACGATTAATTTAAATAACGTTCAATTATTATGACATAACGAAAAACGAAATTTTTTTTTTATTACGAGGCCTAAAGATTCTATAATACTCGTATTATTTTAAAATGTTTTTTATATCATGGGTTTAGTCATAATTGATATGACCTTATGACGTTATGTTTCAAAACATGACATAACATCCATACGAAAATTCACAAACGGGATATCAGTTTGATTCGGGATTTTTTTCCCGATCTCTCTGTATCATTAAGCGAATGTAAAACAATGTTGAAAAACCGTGTTACGCAGTCGTTGAAATATATTTTTATAAACACATCTAAAACATAATTTAGTAGCAGAACCAAGACTTGACGCAGATATCTCTGATGTCCGGAATCTCGATAACCTTAAGGTTCAAAACCCCTAAAGTGTACGTGTAGGTAGTGTTTTTAAATTATACAACACAATAATGCGAGTACGGTATTGTAATTATCTACAGGTATTATTGTTACATAAATAATATTAAACGTTTTTCGCAATAAATGATAATGCCGAACGATTCGGGCGAATGTACACTGCATCCGTATACTTTGTATTGTTTTTTTTTTCTTTTATCAGAAACGTTCGAAGAAAAAAGAAAATTATCCAGATAAATACGTATGTAGATAATTAATATTCATTTAACTAGATGAACATTTGATTGTCTGTCTAAAAATAAAAAAAAAAGAGGAATTTCTGCGTGTTAGACTTTAGTCCATACCTGTAACCGTTCGTATTACGTTCGTAGACAGTATAAATAATTCGCATCTCTGTCTACAGACGAAGGAGACGTTTTATTTTTTGTCTAGATAAATGAATACGGGTTTAGTACGGACAATTTTTTCGTGTGTTCAGAACAACATTCTACTACGGACAGAACAACACACAGGTCGTGAATTCGAAGCTTAAAATTATATTTATTAGAACAATTCAAGACAATTTTGAAACCGTGTATAGCACCGCCGCGGTGTGTCGCGTAAAACGCGTCAGATATTATTAAATATTAAATTATTAATATGTCGCTTACCTCGGGCGATAGCGGCTGTTCGACTTTGTCCGCCCGGAGCCGACGTCGACAACGTACGATGATCGTTGATCGTTGATCGACACGAAAAGTCCACGAACGGAAATGTGTTGGAACGACTGCGTAAAAAATATGAAACGGGTTGGCAGGCGCAACCGGCACGTGACAAGTGTGGGTTCGGACCGACGAGCGGAGCCGTTTTAGAGCCGATACGCTGACGACGACAAAAATCGCAGAAAGCGAAAGAAAACGCCGATCGAACCGACCCGGAACGAAAGTTGACGGAAGCTGTGGGACGGACGGAATACTGCGGTCGACGGGGCGAAAGACGATCGTCGGACGACCGGTGCTGTCGACGGGCGGTCGGTCTCTCAGCGATCGGCGCTACGTGCGCGCGGCGCGCGCGCGCGCAAACAGCCGTCCGTGCCAGACGACGACGCGACGTGGTAAAGCGTTGAAATATTTTTAGAAATAATGCGTTCGTCGGGAAACGCAAAACGAATAGTGCCGTGTTTTGCCGACATTTCAATACAACAATTATAGAGTGTATTGTACGCGTAATTTCCAGGAAAAAAAAACGGATTTATTTTTCGGTGCAACCGATTTTTGTTACGTCAAATTTGACAGTGTGTACATACCACACACGACGCAATACTATAATATATATATGTATATATATGTGCAACGACGGCGTTATTTCGCAGAAAACAAAAATCAAATCGGTCCGACCGTTTATGAGAAATCGTTGGGACACAAACTAAATATTACTGTGTAGATATTTGTAAGCACTTCGCAGGTAGGTGGTTTTCGGGTCGATATCGGCGAAAATAGAAAAACTCGTCCGGACGTCCCGTAAAATCTATTCGAAAATAAACGGGCGCGAGAAGATACGCGCTATTGTTAAGATGACAATAGTGTAGATACGGTGGTTTGCGACCACGATGCCGGGCAGGTCTCGGTTTTAGTAAGTTTCGCAACTTGGACACGTAGCGATCTATCGTAATTCTGTTCTTGATTATGACACTGTTTGGTCGCCTGGTATGTAGCGTTCAACACGATCGAATCGGTTTTGAAAAACAGTAGGTATATCGAGTACAGACACGTAATATTATGTTACAGTCGACGACCTCAGTTCTCTAACCATTTCATTTACTTTTTTAAACGTCCAAACAAAACGAATAAGCATAGATGAAAAAACATATATTGTCCTAGACCACTCGACGAACACTTGCCACGAACACAAATCGTGAGTCGTAACACTAGAAAATTAAATAATTTTTATGTGCCATTCCGGTGAACCAACTATACTGTCAAAATGATTCGATAACCAGATGTATGATATTAGCAGAGTAGTTAAAATCTATTATATACACCTTAAATGTTTTTAACACGTATTTAAATTATTGTTTCCTAAACCAACAATATTTAATTTGTAATACATGTAAGTCTTTTAATAAGCATTTTTCCATGTGAATAGTATCATTACTATTTTTGATACGTATTAACATTCTTATTAATGATTTTACGCCATTAATTAATTTACATTGTAAAAACCCACCCATCTAAATTAAAAAAAAAAAAAAAATTTATTTTTACATTTCATATTTTGAGCATTGCAAAGAACGTTATCTATGATTTTTACAATGTATTTTTCTTTTTCTAGGAAACACTTAGACGGCCATAGAGTCCATTAAAAAATAGCGACGGTGCGAAAAATTTTAGCAAGTTTGGATTTACATTGTACCAGTGGCGCAACCAGGATTCATTTTCGGGGGGGGTTGTGAATTTGGAAAAAAAAAAATCATTTTCAACAGGTAATTAGTTAGTAGTATTTAGAAAATTTTCGGGGGGGGTTACAACCCCCAAACCCCACCCCTAGTTGCGCCACTGCATTGTACCATACTTGAAGCTTATTTTTTTTTTTGTTTTTTAGTAGTTATGTCCGAAAAACCCAAAGACTCATTTAAGAGAACGGCTCGACATTTGTAATCATTATTACCCGGTAGCAGGTGGCTCCTCCGATATTGCCGTTAAATACCACAAACAAAAGAGGAGCACCGTCTTCACGCTTCTCCCCCATTTCGAGCACTGAAAGTACTACTGTTTGAATAGATTGATATATCATTATACAAACAATTATAGGTTTAATGCGGCTGTACAGTTTACGGACACTGTAATCGCACGCATTATAGTATCTCTAATAAATCAATCGTACAAAATGTACGATGAATAGTACAAAACGTACAAAACAAACAATGCAACGTAAACACACGAAACAAACCGATCCACATTTTCCACGATGATCTCTGGCGTCAATAATATTATTATTATTTTGAAATCAACCTTCGACGTGTTCGATATTTTATACATATTTATAGCTCTTATTCGATATTCGATTTGTATTTTTTTACCAAAAGTCACATAGATGTGATATTGTTTTCAATTCGTCCCAATGTAATTTCGAATTCGATTTCACGCTTTTGATTTTTATTTCAACACGTGTGTGTGTGTGTGTGTGTGAGTTTTCGACATAGTACAATACGATTATTCTTTTGTCCCGCTATGCGTTGAACCACGCATTTTTGGGGGTGTGTACTTTAAACGAAAATCCACGGGGGTTCGTCTTACCATAGTATTATTGTGTCCAGATTTTAGGAGAACATTCCATTATTTATATCGTCGGCCGCCTGTAAAAACGTTCGGCGAAGTTTCATTCGACTCGAAAATTAATGTGTAGGTACCGGCGCGACACCGACAATCGGCAGTAAATTATATTATATACCTACCTACTAGCTGACAAGCCCGATTGTCCTGTTCGAAAAACCAGTCCACCTGCCTTTTGTGAGTGGATCCCATATCTACCCATAAACTTAAATGTTTTCAGTATACTGCCTTGCACGAACGTAAAAATCGTTTTTATGATTCAGGAAAACATTTTCTTAGCGAGATCGTAAAACGAATAACAAAACTACGTATTGGTTCGGTTTCAGGTTTCGTTGACGATTTTTTCTGTTTCACCCCTTTTGACGCGTCCTTAGGGATTTAATGTCGAAAAAACTTTTCTTCCCGTACCCGTTCGTCATAAAACGGAGCGTTTGAACTATATTAGACCATAATGTAGCCAAATTACCAATGAAAATTATATTCCGCAAAACCCTTAATAAAACCAACGAGTTTGAGACGTACCCTCAGGGGTGTGGGATTTCGGATCGAATCGTAATTCCAAACCATTAACGATTCAATTACTTAATCACACACACCAAATACTAATCTTCATAAAAATCGGTCCAGTCGTTTAGGAAATTAAATACTGATATTAAACATGGTTGCAAACATTCGGTGCCGGCCAATTGATTTTTTTCGTACCACTAAGCTTGAACCTGTTCTAAATCAATAATTATCACAGGAAAAAAAAATTATTATTATTGTTTTATCCGGGGCCCCTACGATAACTACTAAAAGCCCTTGCCTGCAACTAGAATTTACGAAAAATTTACTTTACACTATTATTTTTATTTACAAATGAGACTCATACCCAACATAATCCTCAAATACAAATAATTAAGGTCGTTGTGATTTGTCGTACACAAAAATTTTGTTCTGATCGGTAAAGCCGATTTCTATGGTGGTCCCTTCAATATTAAGTACGTGAAAAAATAGGTTCGCCAAAGGGTACCCTGCACTGCCCCAAACGACAACCCTCTTCGTTTATTCGTTTTTCCCCTCCGATACCTGCGTAAGCGATTTCTATAACTCGGTGTCTATTGAACACCTGAAAATTACACCCCATAAAATAACATTGTGCACAATGTTTGTTGCACAGGTCAAATAAATCACACAATAATGTTAATGTGAACCGCCAACCCTTATGGTATATTAGATATGTGAGCACCTGCTTGTATGAGTACGTATTGTAAAAAGCAAGAGGATTTACTATAGTTATATTTGCCCCAAACACCTAACAGTTCACCAAGTCGAGACGACCATCTGTGCTGTTACGTCGCACCATGATATTTGTTCGACTCCGAAAGTAAACTGATAAAAAAAAATCGTTTAAAGTAATAATTGAAGAATTTTATGTTCTGAGCAAAACGAAGAATGTATAATTGCGTATATCCAATGATGTTTTAGTTATTTTTTTTTCTTCTATAAACGCTTTTTCGGGTAGAAGAAATGCTCCGATTTTTAAAAAAAGTACAATTTTTTTGTTATTTTTATGGACTTTAGGATTATTTTGATACCTGTTTTTATTATTTTTGATTTTTCGCTTACTTTTTGAGTTATTCCAAAGACCCCTCTCCCACCCACCCTCCAAAAAAAATTGAGAATTTTACTGAGAAAATTTTGAAATTTTCAGATATTCGTGATGACGTTTTTGTGTAGAAAGAGTGCAGCTCCGTTTTTTAAATTCTTCTGATGGACTTTGGACTCGGATATTATTTAAGTCCCGGTTTTTTTTGGAAATTTTGTTTATTTTTTGAGTTATGCCTCAAGAACTAAAAAAAAAAAAAAAAAATATAGATTTTACGGAGATAAGTTTGAAACTTACGAGTTTGTGTTTACGTGTTAAAAAGTAGAAGGAGTGTTCAGATCTTTACGTCGAATACCACAAAAATGTTTGGCATTAAATTGTATTTTGTTTGAAACTTTTTTTTGATATACTATTATTTTTTCATTCAATATTTTCACAGCCAGGGTTCAAACGAAAAAATAATGTCATAGCGTGAATATTGGAAAGTACCTTATACATTTATAACATAACATAACAAATGAAGTATTGCATGAAAAATTAAAGAAAGAAAAGAAGGAAAGAAAGAGAGTAAATTTGAGGTCGGTGAGAAGTTTTTTTGGCGTACGGTTACCTAAAAAAAGTCGTCTCTCAGGTAATATATAGCGTAGGTATACTCGTACTATAGATAACCGAGATCGCTCAGAATTGTTTTTTCGAAAACAATGATTTGTCATTGCTTACAGATGTTAAATGACACGTTCGAACCACAACTTTCAAACCAGTGACCCCACCCCCCAAATCGTGGTCGCTATTTCGTCAAACCACCCACGCGATTTTACAGAGAGCCCGGCTTTTTTTTTTTTTCAATACTTATTGCTAACGAGTGTAAACCATTTTTAAATCGGATGGATAGATGAATTAAAAAATAAAAAAAATACATAATATTTAAAATGATGTTTTTCGAAACCAGCACGATGATTTTTTTTTTTGCGTTTTTACTTGAATAAAACAGGATTTACGTTAGCAATGATCATAATATTCCTATAGCGTTGGGATAAACGCGAAGACCATTATATTCGGATTCGTTAACGAAGTGATGTGACTGTGATTTTAGTTACGTTTTTCATTTTAATAAGTGTATTTAAAAAAAAATATATAATTATAGACGTTGATTTAACGTTCTAAACGAACCAGTGATGTCTATGGTGATGATTACTGGAAACTTGATCATAATTTATCTTTTAAAACATTGCAACTCGTAAGAACGTTTTCTTAGGTATATCTTTCGTAATCTTTTTTAAGTCTGTCGTGTACACTCAACAAGAACGATTAACGGTCGTATTTTAAAACGTTTATTCGGCTGTTTATCGTACAGATAGTGTGTATACGCGAGTCGTTACAACGTCTGTTGGTTCCATATTATAATATTTATTTATTTTTCGAATTGGCGGGCGGTCCATTATACAATTACGCCGTATCTGAAAATACTAAAAACTAACTGCCGACGAACCGTGAATACATCTCGTCTTGCAGTGAATTGTATACGTATATAAAATGGAAAAAAAAAAAAAAAACGTTTGATTTTATTCGTTATTTATTATTTTGTTTTTTTTTTTTTTGTCTACACGAGTGACGTACATACGTGCGGTATATCAGATGATCACGGCGGTTTACTGCTATCGCCCGTCGGGAACTCATTTTGATTATTCACATAATATTATGTTACATATTAAACCGAAAGAATACGATCTCCGATTATAATGTAAAATGTAATTTATTATAAAACCGACATTGCCGAACAACGATAAATTTCCGTTGTTTACGTGTGATGTATAAAATGCTTTGATATACATTTATGTAAATGTTTTTTTAAAGTGACTAATATTCTAAACAAAAAGAGTGATTCTACATAATATATAGCATGGCGGAAATGAAGAAAATCGCAATTAGACCGAATGCCTAACGAATTATACATTTACTATAGTTTTTACCTAATAGATAAAAAAAGACATGGTTTTGTTAAGTGACGGTAAACAATAAAACATTTTTTATGTACTTAAGTGTAGTTCATAGTAATATGGTATATATCTATACATAAATCAAGCCATATTAAATTTTTTTTGTAACGATTCATCTTATTGTTTACCACTTATAAGACGATCAAACAATTAATCGTGCACAGAATTATTTGAAACATTATTTATTTGTTATGATTTAGGAATCATGTGTGAGTAAACCGTTTTGTAAATAATAAAAAAAAAAAGGTTTTCAATTGGTGATGTAAATTATTGAAATATAAAAAGGCGCAGAAATAGTTCACAAGTTTGAATCGATTCATCTTATTTACTGCTTTTTAAACAACAATACTGTTAAATGCCTACAGAAATTAGCATATTATTTATAAAATTTGTTTATAATTTAATTTTCTATTAAATTCTCGGGGCGCTATTCACGTAAGTAAATTTTTGCAATAACTACTGTTTTTAACAGCTCGTTTTTATTTATACATAATATTATGATTTTTTAAAAAATGTCACCGTATTAATATTATTATATACTTTTCGTTAATTTTATTGGATTCCAATAATTGTTAAAACTAATTATTGTTTTCGCACATTGGAACAAAGTTGAAACGTCATAAAAATTTAAAAATGTTCGATAGTGTATAAAACCTTCATGTTTACGACTTCAAAAATATTTGACTCACTGTGTTCACTCAGAATCGCAATAATTTCCATACTGTGTAAACCGCCGTTATCGGTTGAAAATTTTGTACAATCTTTAGACTAAAACGACGAAAACAGTGTCCAATCCATAGCTGTTACAAAGGAGAGAAGAGAAGGCCTCTCTTGTCCATTTCAAGCTAATTTATCACAAGAATTATGGTCTACTAGCTGTCCCGACACGGCGTTGCCCGCGTATTAGTTGGTTTTTTGGCATTTTCGTAGGCCATGTATCAGTGTTATTATGTATGAGAAAATTTAAAAGTAATAGGTAAAGTATCTAAATGTTAAAATTAAGCACAAACCAACGTATATATTTTCTCTCTTCTGCTTGTTCGATGAAATTATGCAGGCACCGAGTTGTCACGCGTTCCTCACAACTGCCCATAAAATAAATTTGGAGAAACTTTGGATCATCATTAGGCATTGGCATTAATGACCCAATCTTGTGGTACACTTGGACTTGAACGTAGTTACAAAATTATTTCCATTAGATGTGAGATCGCAAATTTTAGTTGCGCCAAAGGACGTCATTTGGAAGCAATAAGATAATGACTGACTCGGTCAGATTGTGGCGCTTTGTATTATTAACTGATGAATATGTCGTACCGAACTTCGCATTTTATACCTTTGAACAGTGGCGGCTCGTGGGGTTCATTGAAGGTGGGGCACAAATATTTCCTTCTTTTTCTACTATGACAACTTTTCTTTTTTTATTTCAATCTTTTTCTCAAGAGGTAAACTTGAAAAGTTGATACTCAGTAAATGCTCGACCGTAACATATGTATCCATGATGAAAAATAATAAAAATAATTATTTAATAAATCAGGTATTAATCACTATACACTATGCCACCATAAACTAAATAGTAAAAATACTTATTTTATAAACTTATAAAAAAGCGCACCGACAAATGACAGTACAAAAGTAAAAAACATTTAATAAAATAAACAAAGAACACTGAACAGAATTATTAGAATGAACAATTAATTATTATCATGTTTTCAAAATATAAATTTTGTTCCATGGAAGACGGTCGACAATAACAATACGAAGGCGATAAGACCGACGAAATTTTGTAAATCGTAATAAAAATAGAATTCGGGCACACTCCGATTGTGCCCGGTAATGCCATATTAATTCGTGTCTAAAAGTGGGGGAAAACTAGTACTGTTGATCGGGTCATCGGGGCACAACTTCGTTGTGCCCGCCGCCCAATGCGTATAATGTAGTATGCACGTATCGTATCTAGGAGCACCCGTATTCGATAAATTTTTTTTTTCGATAATCGATAATATACCAACTACCAACTACGATTTACATTATGATGGAAGAAATACCTATTCAATTTTAATAATTTAATATAAATTTTTCTTCTTTCTTCTCAATGTTTTAGGTGGGGCACGTGCCCGTGTGCCCTATAGCACGAGCCGCCACTGCCTTTGAACATTTCTCGAAAATTCTATAACTTTCTTTATTACAATAATTGCAATGCTACTATCCTATATATCAGTGGTGACCAAACTACGGCCCGCGGGCCAACTCCGGCCCGCCATCATTTAATATCTGGCCCGCGAAAGTATTTTACACGACGTAGCGTTTTAAGCTCATAATTCACATTAACATTCACATTCAAATTAATATATTTGGAAGTATTTTTTGTAAGGGTAAAAAGATATTTTGTATAATTTATATTTATTTTTTCATTTGTAGTTATAATTTAGTATAGATTTACAGATTAAATAAAGCTGTTAAATTATTAATTTAGTTAAAAATAATTTTCGGAAGTGTAAACCGATATCATTTTTTCATTTGTAGTAATTATTAAGTTAATTATTAAATAAAGCCATTAAAATTTGTGAGTAAAATAAAAACGTCGTTAAATATGTAATAATTATATACCTATACCTAAATTTCAGATGACTTAAAGTAAAAAAAATTTTTATGGCCCGCGGTAAAAAATGTTTTTTCGTTATGGCCCGCGGTAAAAAAAGTTTAGCCACCACTGCTATATATTATGGAGATAATTCTCGGAACAATTCATATCTACACGCCGCCGACGATAAAACACACACAATAGAAAAGAAGGCAGATTACAGTTAGCTATATAGATACTGTGGCGGTCGGTCACGGGAAAACCCGAAATACACCATGCAATTATACAAATTTATTAAAAAGTTAATTAAAATATTAAAAAAATTGAAATAAAAACTATCCTATCTTTTAAGTTGGACCAAATTACACACGGTGTAAACAATTTCATCAAAATCGGTCCAGTAGTTTCGGAGATTACCGCGAACATACATTGTGACACGAAATTTTTCTATATACAGATAATAAATATCGTAAAGTTAACATTTCAATAAAAACAATTTTTTTTTTATTGAGTAAAGCATATTACACTCGATTATGGACGTTAAGATCACAAATATTTTATCCTATATCTGAGCGTCTAGAATAAACAACCAGGGATCAAATGTAGTGGAAATTTGATTTTCAATGGCGTAAATTTTGTTTCGTACAAAATGCATAATTAAATAGCTTAAATGTAACAGATGTTCATAATGCTTATATTTGATTCAAAATAACCGAAAAAACCACATAAAAATGTCTCTTCTCTCGTCCCCTTATTCACACGACTGGGGTTCAATATTATTTGGACCATAGCTGTTTATCTATGATTGTCTAGTATTTATTATTAAAACACAGTATTAAACACGTAATTTAAAATAGTACAACATCATGTTTTCAAAGCATCATTATTTTTATATTGTTTTTAGAATTTACAAAAATCATTTCTTAATTGAAGTTTACCAGGTACTTTATTTCATAAGAACGTTTACAATGTTACAAGTTATTTAGAATGAATTTCAAGAATGTTGAGTTTGTTTGTTAACTAAACTCCAACAATAATTTAGTGGCATCATCATCGCCCGATCTATAAAAAAAAAAAAATGTATGTTAATTCTTAATACTGTTGGTATAAAATCTGGTTTTTCTATTTTTATTGTTTGGTAATTGACTACAATGGTCATATTAATATCAATTTTGTATTAACAAAATTTCGTATACACAAATCATAATCGTTTGCGGTTTATAGATTCCTGCAGAAGAAAATAATAATTATTACTTATTATTGTATCCAATACCACTAGCTTGGAATTAATTTTATACTTTAAATTAAGTTTTAGCAAATTACATTTACTCTGATTGTGGTAACGATTTTTCAAATTTTTAAAACTCCGGTTTATTCATTCAATTGGAAGTTAATGAAATGTTAAAAACAAAATATGTAATTATTTATACTAATATTGATTTTACATTTGTTTCTCAAAAGTTTTAAATCATGATATTTATTTGTTGCGTAATTTGTACGTGTAAATGTACCTAAATCAAGTCATAACAGTGAAATGTGTAATCCTCGACCGCGACAAATACGAGGAAAAAGTTTGTAAAAAATCCGGGATTATTCTAGGTTGCGCGGGTAGTTACTATTTTGACGGAGTAGTTACTACGCTTTGGGTGAGTCATTGGTTTGGAAGTTGTGGTTCAAACGTAAGTATTATTTAATTTCTGAGAGCAATGATAAGTCATTTTCTTTGAAAAAACGATTCTGAGCGAGCTCAGTTATCAAGTAAACGTCCTGGTATTTAACATTTAATAGTCATATCCGCATATAAAAAATGTCAATTAAAATGACGTGTGAAAATTTCAAACCATTTGGAACATTTTAAAGTAGTAAATACGATTTTAATACCAATGGCACAAAATGGTGTAATTTAATTGTTATAACCAAATTACACAATTTTTCAATACTTTTATTTATACGCTTTCAGAATCTACTGACGGATTTTTTTGAATTTTTATACTATATAAGAAATTTTGTATTACATAGAATGTTAAATTTTCAAATATTAAGTAAAGAATTTGTGTAAGTTACGAACTTTTTTCTAAAAATAAATCAAAAGTATGACCAATTTTCGACAACTATTCAACTTAAAACGATTAATAATAAAAAAAAAAATATTGATTCTGAATTTTCGAAAATTTTTAGTGGCATAATATAATATTATGTGTTTACATCATGTCAACAATGTTTTAACATTTCAAATTTGTTTGTGGAATAATAAATTTTTTATTGAAAAAAAAACCACAAAGGAAATGGAAATTTTCGAAATTTTTTAAAGTTCTATAATTAGCTCAAACATTTTTGAAATCACTTTAAACTTGGAACGAACATGTATTTTACCTATTTAAATATTTTTTAAAGGTTTTAGCTGGATTTGTTTACATTTTTTTTTGTAAGTTATGGCCAAAACAACTAAATCGATTATGTCAAAAACCACTTAAGCCAAAATTTTTAACGTTTTTTTCTTAAACTTTACTTAGTTTTTTGATTGTACCTTTTTCAATTTTAAATTCTTTTGAAAATTTGAGACGCTCAAATATTATCAAACTTTATAAATTTTTATAAAAGGTAGTTACTGACTTTGAAAATCGGAGCATTCTTTTTACACGAATAATTTATCACAAATCTTTAAATTCCAAACTTTTCGCCGTAAAATTCTCAAAAACTCAACCAAAGTGCCACCAGAGTCCATATACCTATCATTAGAGGTACTGAATTTGAAAATAGAAGAGTTCCTTCTATTCAAAAAGCTGTTAAAAAAAAAAAAAACATTATTGTAAGAACATTACATTCCTCGCTAACCCTCACAATCTAAAATCAGTATAATAAAACGTAAAACGCTCTTGAAGATGACAGTGGTTCTTTGTAAAAACACGTGTAAAAGTTGACATAAGCAATTATATGCATAAGAAAGACTTAAAAACACTTGAGATCGTGTATAGTTAATATCAATAATAGTTATTTACTATGGTTCTGCAGATATAATACCAAAATCTTAACAGTCATTATTTAAGAGTTTTACGTTTGTGAAAACTATAACTTCAAATATAAAATTTTTAACCCATAAACTACACTGGAAAAAATTGTATTAGCATATTCAACCGGACACAAATTAAATACAGTTTAGTTTAGATATTTTATCGGATTATACGGATGAATTGAAAACGAATTATTTATCTACAATATATATCGACTTCGAACGAGTCATAGGTTGTTCCCCGGTTTTAGTTACAAGAAATTTTTTTTTGCTTTTTTCTGAAGTAATTTTCAACAGTATAACGAATACTCTCATTAATAGGTGAACCATAGCAGACGCGAATTGCACTTGTTATGACTCATGGCGGAAAATGACGGAATTCAAACAAAACAAACACAACTTTGATCCGTAAAATGTTCATATTAGTTAATGATCCGTTACCATTAAAATATATTCAATTATGTATTTATTTATTTTATCTATTAAATTTTATCAGATGTTTCCAGCTCAAAATATATTGCAAAACACATTATATTTATCTGGAACAAAAATCATTACAATGAGCAATGTTCCTAAATTTTATTTGCGTATTATAAATAAATAAAAGTAACTTATTCTTGAAATGATTGATTTATAATTTGTAACTGGGTTATTTCTCTAACATATGAGAAACATTTTAAAGTAACAATTCGTTTTCGGATAAAATGTATTAAAACAATTTTATACCGGTCAATAATTAAGGGCACTTGAGAGTACAAAACTGCAATCTACTGTCTCACTTATTCGTTGTGAATTTTATACATTATTATTGTCATAAGTATGCATTTAAGTATGTACATCGATTTTTAGTGAGAGTTTATTTTTTTTTACTTAGAGCATAGATTTATGATTATTTTTCAATAACAGCAAATTATCCTTTATTTTATACCATTTGTATGCAAAAATCTAGAAACGTGATTCATGTAACGGTAAGCATAACCTAAAACAGAATATTAAACAAGAATTAATGATACATTTTTTAAAATAAAAACAATAAGAAAAGTATTCATAAAAATGGGCATATTTATGGGTGTTTTAGCGTATGCATAATTTTAAATTTTTTTTCAAAAGAGTGTTGGGAGAGATAAATGGGTATGCAAATACATCAAACACATTTTTAAATAAGTGTCGAGTTATTTGTCGTGACAATGACCAGTGCTTCAGAGATGAGTTTGAATAATTTTTTGATATTTGTTCAAATTCGTTAAAAATACTATAACTTATGCTATAACGTTATATCTTTCTTATTTTTGTCATGCGAAGGGGTGGTGAGGGAAAATAACTGACAGATGTAAAAATCCACTAAATTTTTAGTAAATCATAGAAGTGTATTATGTTTTCTGATGTTTAGGTGAGACATTTAAATGATTCTATGATTTTTTTTGACAGACTTTATGCAAAAATACCAACTTAGATGTTTAGTATCCGCCATTTATCTATGTTTGTCAAAATGATTGGTGGGGTAGAGAAGGAAAGTACTCAATTTCATTACAATGGTGCATATTTTAGTGAGTTTTCAAATAATTTTACTTTTTTATTTAACAAAGTTTATAGCAAACGCTTCCCCAGATGTCATAATAACCGTTACCCTGGTCAAATTTTTGAAATAATACGAGTAAGGTCAAAACCTATTAAATACTGAAATTTGCGGAATCAGTTCCATATTATTTATTAATTTGACTAAAATATCGAAAACTTAACATTACCTGAGTAATGTTCAACAATGTTTTACTGAAGATGACTTACCATACTGTTCTTCGGATATTTCATTTAGTGCTAGTGGATACAAATTCATTATCATAACTACACATTCATTGAAAAATTGTATATAATTATAAAAAAATCTAATTCAAACTGACCAACTATAAATAAACTAAGCATCATAAATTTTGAAACACAATTAGTTTTGAAATTTTCTTTTAATTTTTAATCATACTTGTTCGACAATTTGATTTGAATATCAAACAATAGGAAAAAAATACAGTAATATTCACAAGAAAATAATTTAAAATTTAAAATTGAAAAATTCACAAGTAATCATCGTTTTCTAAGAATCGCTTTAAACATAAAAATGAGATTATCATGCATCTGAATATTTTAATATTGTATAAGTAGTTGTCTCAGCTTTATACGTACACATCTTTGTATAAACATGGTTTAAGGCTTTTTGCCCATTATAATCTAAACATGTTTAGAAAAATTATTACAAAAAGGTTATAATTTACCTTATTTTATATGAATTCGACTCGTTTTATCAACGTGTACTTTTTCTGACCATGATAATTATTTTCCAAAGAGTTTGAGAAAGCATAGGACTAGAATGTGTTTTATGCAAATGTATTTATCTATTCTCAATGAATCGATTTAAAAAAAAAACTGTTTTTTTATTCAGAGTACAACAAGAAACGTATTGATTTTAATATAAACATATTTTTTTTTACGCTTTTCCCCCTTCCGAAACCACGGTATTTTCATCAAAAACGCATTGATCCTTACACGCATATACAATATGCAGTTAGATTTGGCTATTTTGTTATGGTGCTTTTTAGGTCCGTTTCCAAGACTTTCAAAAGTTTTAATGTTACAGTATAACACAGAAAAAAAATTTAGAAAAAACATAAAATCGATTTTTTTATTTGGTCACATAGCATCCATATTAATGACTAAAATACTTGAAAATAGAGGTCTACAAATGTCAACTAGATTAAAAAGCCGGAATTACACTAGGTCGCGTGGGTAGTTTGACGGAGTAGCGACTACGGCACTACGCTTTGGGTGAGTTACTAGTTTCGAAGTGTGGTTCAAACGCATTAGGTATTTAATATCTGATAGCAATGATAAATCACTGCATCAAAAAATACGTTTCTGAGTGAACTCAGTTGTCTATAGTATACGCAGAGGTAGATTTTCCAAAAATTTCAAAGTCCTAAACTTGGCTCAAACATTTTTGAAACCATTTGAAACTTTTAACAAACCTGTATAATTCCTATATTATTTTATGCAAAAGCTTCAACTTAATTTAATCATCATTTTAGAAGTTATGGCTTAAAAACTAAATCTACATGTCAAAAACACGTTTGCCGTAAAAAATGTTCATTCTAAGTTTCTCTTAAGTTTCATGACCGTAACTATTTCAATTATAAACTTTTAAACTTGATACCCCTCAAAGTGCAATCATAGTTTACCATGAATCATGGTTCAGTTGAATCATAGACCTTTCATTAGACATACTGACTGAAAATAAGAAGATTTCTTACACACTTAAAATTGTTCAAAAAAAAAAAATCATTGTAAAAACAGTACATACTTTGCTGCGCTCAGAATCCAAAAATGTTGAGTACTGATAGTTGTTAGCAATTGAATATTTGATCCGAAATAAATAGCCGATAGTGATTTTTGATAGTTAACAACTCAAGTAGTTAAGTATTGATTATAAATATAAAATAAAACAGTATATAGTCCATAAACCATCTCCGTGGTGATGAACTTGTGAACAAAATTTAAAAGACTTGGTGTAAAGTCAAAAATTGTATCCTACGTTTGTAAGCAACTGTGAATCGATTACAAAAGTAACGGTTTTGAGCGCATTTTGGATTACTCGAAAAATATAATATGTTGGTCATAAGGTACATTAATTTCAAAATCATACCTATAACCTAAACGATAAAATAAATAGTGTAGGTATGTGTCTTTAACACAAATTATCCAATTACATTCGGCATAAACTCTAGATACCTATAGACCTCAGAAAAACGTGATTCACTGCGACAATTCAATTGTGTTGATATCATAATATTATACTTTGTAATTCAAAAAGCAAGTGTTAAAATTATAATGATCAAAATTTCCCAATAAAAAATTTCAAATTTTATGTTTGGCAATTAACTGATAAAAGAACACGATAAAAAATAATCAAACATTTCCGAATGTTGCACACATAATACAAAACAATTTCATAAGACGATACACCTTCTTTTATGTGATTAGTTGACAATTAATTGAAGAGTTGTTACTGTAAGTTGCACAAGTGTGTGCCATTTTCTTTGTACGGTCCAGCGATATTTTTTACGTCAGTACCTACTCGAAACCGTCTAGGCTGTATTCCTCATAAAGTTTTTTGCGCCATCAGAGAGGCCTCAATTACATTTTCAATTTCCAAAATTAAAACTCAATATAAAATGTGTGTATTTTATAACGCATATTTTTCTTAAATTTTTTAATTTAAGATTTTATTTATTTTTATTTTATTAATTTTTTCTAATTGTGTGGAAAAACAAAATACCATTACTTACCTATATTTATGGGGATATCAAATTCTACCAAATGACCTTAAAAAATATAACTATTATTTGGTTAACAATTTATGGGAAGATAATTGTAACCTGTGTCAATAAATAGAGAAAGTCACTTACAGTACTTAAATAAAAACGTTATAGTGTTCAAAGGAATAGAGCAAAAATTCACTTACTGTAACATTCTGTTCAAAAATTATTTTATTAAAACGTGATGATATAATTTTCGCGTACGTTATATATTATGCTCATTAATTTTAATTTTACAAAAAACAAACGAAATATGTTTTGAAAATTTGATATTTCTAAACTGTGATCGATACTCAAAATCAAATACTTTATGGTAGACGGATAAAACGCGCTGTACTGTTTATCATAGAATACCGCTGCCGCGCTATTATTTTACAGTTTATTAACCCTTCAGACCCAATGTGCATCAACTTTAAATCGACTTTAAATAATTCTTGCTAATAATTAACATATTTATAACAGAATTTTTCTTGTCACAGGACATGTTTAGTAAAAGATAAAAATATTATCACACACTTTGTTTACGAAAAATATCTAGAAATCAAATGTTTTTCCATGAAATCTAGATGTTGTAATGGAGGGTTACGATGCAATTAATTTTTGTGCTAAATGTTGGTACCTGGATGTCGGTAAAATAGTCTACATTTTTTTGATCGGTATTCAACTGTTCAAGTATTAACCTGTGCATTCAGATGTTTGATATCTTGGTCTGTTTACAAAATAAAACGCGCCAAACTATGAACATTGCAATATGTTGTGTATTGGGATTAAGAGCAGTACATAATTGCGGCAGTTGTAATCGCACGTCCCTAACCGCATCTTGTTTAGTACGTGACATGTGTTCTACGTCGCATTATATATTTTCGTCAATGATTGGCGACCGCATTGTTCTTTTGTGAATATGCGAAATTAGTGTTCCAGCGTGATTTCCTTCACTTCTTAAAAACATATTTTCGGTTTTTATAATTTCTTTTGTAAGCAAGTCTACCTTTGGTCATTTTTCTTGTGATATTGCAATGTGCATACAAGTACAACTTCATCATCCCGATGCACATTGTAATGTGCATAGTCATATTTTTGATCCAGATGACCAGAATCGCTTGAAACTTGGTAGGTAACTTATTTGAGAGCCTTAAAGTATATGTAAAAATAAAAAATAAGACATAGAAAAATTTTTTTTTTCAGAATATTTAATTTGGGTCTGAAATGGTCAATATAAAACCTTTAATTTGTAATATCACCGTTGGCCGCAATATTATATCATTTCGAATTGAAACTTACTTTCTTTTTCTAAATTATGGAAAGAAAATCAACTTAAGATTAAAATTCATCCATACCAGATAGATAATAAATGAATAAAAACGTCTGACAACAAAACATTTACTCAAAATATCTATTTTGTAAATATCTATCTATTTAATTTATAATCAACACATAGTACCTAAAATTTTTTTAAGTAGAGCTTATTTTCCCCAGTCTTTGAGCGAGAATAGTAGGTACAAAACTATTGTGGAAGTAGGAGTTTTTGTAAATTTATCTTGATAGTATTATGACGTTTTCCATTTCAGATTCAGACAATAAAAAAAAAAAAAATATAATAGTAAATGTTTAGTCAACATTTTTCAATATAATTTGATAGAAAAATTTAAAGTCTAAGATACGTTTTTTGGTAAGAAAACGGTAAAACCAAAATATTGAAATGTTACGTTTTTGAAGATTTCTATATGGTGTTGGTTTTTTCAAAATGTAAAATGCAAATCAATAAAAATATGCAATAATAATTCTATCATTGTACATGACTAGCTGGCTTAATATTAACATGGTTTTCAACACTTGAATTGACATTTAACGGTCTGCACCTTTGTATTTTACGTACGAACAGTTTACAATGTGTATATCATAGTAATTGGAGAGAAAAAATAAATATAGTAGTATAATAGTTATAAAATGTTTTTAAACTTTATAAAAATAGAATATTATAGTTTACAAAAATTATTTAAAATCAAACAACACACAATATGAAAATACCCACCGGATACACGTACGCCGTCTGGTAATAAATAAATAAATAGTATTATGTATATGATATAAGTGCACCTACTAAAAATACGTAAACATAGTTAACAATCACTTAATTTGTTTTGTTAACGTATTTATTATTAACAATAATTATACAAGTATTAAAATAAAAAATCAGTTCCAAAGAAAACAAACTGTCTTAAATTTACGTTCAGGATTTTGTATTGTACATATTAGGATTGCGATATCTGATACTAATCGCTAATAAAGCTTTGAATATTTTCAAAATATACAGGTATGTGTATTTAATACATTTTACAAACATTAGTTCAGTGCCGGTTATAAATGTACAAAAAACGAGTAAATAAAAGATAATTTTGTTCTCATTTCACCTCAAATATTTGTTACCAGTTTAAAGAGATATTATTTTCTATAAAATATTGTTATTAGAGATGTGAAATTTACCGGTAAACCATTTTCGGCAAATTCATAGGTATTTACAAATAATTGGGTAAATCGGTAAATTTTATTGTGATGCATTCTTGAACAAAGTCAAGTTTTCTACGTAAATTAAAGTTACCATAGGGTACTAAAATCATGAGAAATGAGGTTTTACTCAATTTTAAAACGGAAAAAAAAATTTACCTGGTGAAAACCTATTGGTAAAATTTACATTTACTCTGTAAATTTACCAAGTTCACATCTCTAATTCTGTTATTTGTAACTGTTTTTGGAAAATAGTACGTAAATTCTCATAAAAATATAATTTTAGGTTAGTGCGCATATTATACATGAATTTTGCAATACAATTTTCTAGTTTTTTATATTGTTCATTTTACTTTAATGTGATCAGGGAATTACAATACCTAACATTACAAAGGAATATTTAAAAGAATTTGGTAAGACCAACCGTATTATATGGTTCGTAGTGTTGCGCGGTTGAGAGAAGAACAGAACAGAATAAAAGTAATGCGGAAATGAGAATGTTTAGATGGATAAATAGAGTAACAAGAAAAGATAGAATAAGGAATAAATACCAATGTAGGAGGTAGTATGTAAATGCACTCGTATGCGTCAAAAATGGACGAGATGAGAGAAAAAGGAGTGTGATGGTTTGGGCATGTGATGCGGAGAAGGGAAACGGAAGTAGTCTGCAGTATGGTTATGAAAATGAGCGATAAAAGCAAACGGGAGAGAGAGAGAGGATAATCGAAATAAAAATATGGTTAAAAGAGATTGAAAGCCCATCAGGGCTGTTGGTGTGTTTGAAGGAAATGTGAACAATCGAGATTAGTGGAAATCGAGAAGAAAAAGATTCGATTCACAATATATTTATAATAATTAATGTTGTTTGGCTTTCTTTAGACAAAAAGTTATGTAAAAATAACACAAACAAACGTCAATATATAGAATAAATTTTATTTTAGTAAATTTTATTTTCAGGCTTATGTGTACTAATGCAAAATTTTATACTAACTTATCAAACTTGAATTGCTTATCGGGGAACAGAAGAAATACGGTGGCTTCAATCTAGGTCCTTTATATAGTAACAAATACAAAATATATCGTTTCATTTATTCTAAAAATTTAAAATGGCATTCTTTAAGAGAACATATTGAAATCTATTTTCCAGTGCGAAGAGTGTTAGGTATTAGGTGAAGTGTTAAATATAATATATGTTAGCACGGCTATAAAAAATTTAAAACACGTTGGACATTCAAGGTAAATTATATTCATCCTGAATGTGTAAACATTATTTTACACACGTAAAAATTAGCACACTAGTTTCAAGACGATCAAATGTGACTAGTATCGTTTTTGTACCGACTCTAACGTACTGAAATAATGAGTTCAAAAAATATAGGTCTTTTAATGTCCCAGAAGAATGAGTTACAATCAAATATTTTTTTAGGTAGAAATTAATTTGTATCGTTTGCGATACAGCGTGCTCAATCGGAATGATTTAGTCAGTTTAGGGGTACCGGGTGTATTCTATGTGTGACGGTCTCGGATTTCTAATAATTTACTGAGCCTGGCCCGTCGTTATAATAACCAGAAAATAATAATATAAAGAAATAAATGAAACCAGATGATTTCGTACCAACTGGACTGTATATTAAACGAATAAATAAAACTATAAATAATGGCGATCCGCGCCCAATATCATAAAAAAAAAACTACTAGTGTAACAAATATGCTGTATAAATAAAGAGAATAAATACAAATTGACTGCAGTCAAAATTACGAATAATAATAATAATAATAATAATAATAAAATACAGCCAAAGTGAAATAAACAACATAAAAAAAGTCGGGATCATTCTGGGTGACTAGTGGGTAGTCATTGAAATAAATCATTGCCTTGAAAAAGACGATTTTTAGTGATCTCTGTTATCTATAGTGTACGTTCTGGTAAAAACAAAAATTAACAAAATCGAAATATCATCGTTTTATCAATACATGTTTTTTTATTAAAAATATTCCTAAAAATGGTCCAAAAATTCCAAAAGTCATAACCACGCATAAAAAGTATTAATTTAAGTAACGTGTGGAAATTTCAAACTATTTGGACCATTATTTAAGGAGTAATTACGATTATAGTATCAATTGCACAATGCGTAATTTCATTGCTATGATTACCGTTTTTAGTACTTTTTTTAAACTTTTTTAGAATCTACTGGGCGGTTTTTTTTTTAAATTTCTCTATTCAGATAGAAAATTTTGATATACATAATATATTGAATTTTCTTATCTTAAACAATAAATTTGTATGAATAACAATTTTTTTTTCCAAAAAATAGATTAAAAGTATGACCAATATTCGAAAATTGTCTAACTTAACCCTTAGCTACACGCGCCATTTTTTTTTCAATAATTACACGCGTGGTGTATTTTATACACCAATTTGTTTTACACAGAAATCAATGTCGTATTGCATATATATTTGACTTTATTTACTAATAAAAGAACAAAGTACTGCTTATTATTGTTTTAAATGTAATTATAATAAAAATTTAATAAAAAAAAATTTATAACTATATTATAATTGATAAAAGTAAAAATATCTTATTGTCAAATAATCTTTACTAACTTAAATTAAATCTTACTCTCTATCCTGACTTATTATACATCTTTCACATCTGACAATAGCTTTTACGTGCTCTTTACATGTAAACTTCTGACATGAAGAACATTGTATTGTTGTCACCCTATTTTTGACTCCTCCGCACAAATAACAACGACTTCGTATTTTTGTTGGAGGTTCTTGAACGTCCACTTCTTTTGTTTCATATTTTGATAAAAAATATTTTATGTCAGTAGGGAGATTTGTCATCTGTGATCTTTCACTCAAATGATTCTTCATCAAATTCATTGAAAGTGATTTTAGAAATGATCTCCTAGTCTTATGTTTTTTTTCTTTTTGTGTATTGTTATACAGAATATTTGCATTTATACCTGCAATGTTGAGAAGTTGAAAAAATATTGATAAAGGCCATCTGCGTGTTCTTCTAGAGACTGAATAATTCCCACACATTTGGTCGACAGTATCCACGCCTCCTTTTGTCGAATTGTAAAAGTGTATAACTTCAGGTTTTTTTGTCTCACTATTTACTGACGTGTCATTATGCATAGTTGATAATAGAATTACAGCTTTATTTTTTTTAGGAGTATATGATGTAATCATAATTTCTTTTTGAAATCCAAATATTGAAGGATTAATTGCTTTATTTTTGTGTGGTTGAAAGTCTACTGGAATCTCCTTTTTATTTTTTCTCAATGTTACTACTATAGTTGTTTGCTTTTTTAGTAATTCAGTAGCCAATGGATAACTAGTATACCAATTATCACATGTTAGGTTACGATTTAATCCCGTTACATTGTCAAGTAATCTCATGACAATATCAAATGGCTTGGAAGACATATTGTAAGGCCCGTCTGGTTGCATCCCACAATAAATTTCTAAATTCCCCGTATAAAATGATTTTGAATCAACCAGAGCAAATATTTTCAAGCCACATTTTGCAGGTTTACTTGGTATATACTGAATAAAACTACAACGCCCTCTAAATGGGACTAACATTTCGTCAATGGTCAAATATTCACTATGGCAGTAACTTGTTTTACAATTATATACAAATTGATCAAGCATTGACCTCACAGCAGTTAATTTGTCCTCAGATCTTCTATCATTTCTAGTAGTTTTATCGTCGAATCTTATTGAACTCAAAATAAAAAGGAAACGGTTACAGCTCATACAAGCCCGAAAAACTTCATTTCCAGTACCATCTGTAGCCCAAAGTTCAAGGAAGTTGGTGTGATTCCCTTTTTTTATTCCTGACAAAAACAACAAACCAAAAAATGCCATTATTTCATTTTTTGTTACAAATTTAGCATCTCTATCTCTTTTATAGTTTTTTTGAACTGTCGAAATATACATATTGGTGTAAGGAATAATTTCATCAACCATTTTGTTTGAAAATATTATGTTTATTATGTTGAAAGCCCCTACTTCATTTTGAATTTCTTCAGTTGTAAATTTTGAAACAGGTGTTATATTTATTATATTTTTTTTTTTAGTTTTAGCGAATTTACTTGTCAATGGTATCTTAGACCATTTTGTTGCTTTATCTTTAGCGATAAAATATTCGAGCTCAATATTATCATCATCACTATCGGAATCCTCAAATGAACTGTATTCCAAGCACGAGTTACTGTCATGATCACTATTATTTACTATTCTTACTTCATTGTCGTCTTCATCACCTCCCACTCCTTCTTCCGAGGTTTCCATATCTAGTATGTCATTCACATCATTTGGCGTAAGCTTTGACCTAGTAAAATAATAATAATATGATTAAATAATATAATTATTATATAATAATTAAATATAAGAAAAATAAACGGAATTATCAATCAATATAAGACATAAAAATTACTTACATTATTACACGCGCGGTGTATTTCGTTCACCGATACAAAAATATTTTAAGACGGAGCTTGTTTGTGCGTCTACAAACATCGAATGACGACTGAAATGCATTAATAACTATTACATATTAGATAAGAAAAGGTTAGATTAGGAGAATAACTGAAAACAAATAAAAACCAAAATAGAACAAGATAAACAAAAATATTGGTGTACAAAGTACACCAGCGCGTGTAGTTAAGGGTTAATACGACAAAAAAAAAAATTTGACAATATATTTTCAAAATAGTTAAACAACATAATATAGTTTTACACGTTGCCAACTTTGTATAAACGTTTCTTAACTTTTAGCAGAAACTACAATTTTGTATTGAACAATACCACCGTTACACAATACTATTCGGCGATAAAGTTAAACTTAATTTTCTAAAAAACTGCTACATTGATTTTGGAAAAATTAAACGATATAAAACTGTAAATTAACGGATTTTTTTTTTTTTCACAAATTGCTTCAACCGTTTTTGCTCCGTCAAATCAATAAAATTACGTCTTATTCGCCATCACGTGATTTGGTGATAACTTCAAACTTGATTTTCTCAATAACTAATTCATCGTAAAATTTTGATAAAAATTATGCAATGCGCAACTTTAAATATGTAGCTTTATTTTTCCGAACACTGAAATCAAATCGGCCGGACATTTTTTGAGAAATTGTTGCCACAAAAAATGTTCATACATACATACCTCTATACATATATATATATATATATATATATAGGTATTGATGTATAAACTTTCAATTGGGGGTAGTTTTGGGGTGCTGGGGGTTGGCGAAAATACATGTATTTTTCTGGAAGTCTCGTAATTGAATTGAATAAAAAACGTCCATTTCTTTTTATAGAAATCCACCTAAAGGCGAGGGCACAGCAGCACGATGCGACTGCGACTAGAAAGAAATACGCACTTGACAGTGTCTAACAGCGGATAGTAGGGCCACTAAAAAAATACGATTTTCAAAGAATAATGCCAGTGTAAACAAATAGAAAACACAAATTTTTGTACAACAGTTTTAAAAGGTGACAATAGTTATTTATAACATTATTTACATTAAATAAGAAAAGCCTTTAAGAATATTGATGAAGACCAACCGTAACTAACACCTTTTTTTTTTTTTTACTATGTTAAAACATTTTTACAAATGCAGGCCAGTTGATTTTTTGAATTTCTTGAAATTCAAAGTAGAAATCCCACCAATATGTTCGGTGGCTTGTAGAATTTTTATGTTTGTTAAGTTCATACAATGCACCTAACATTCACACCTAACCTAACCTAATCTACTCCAAAAATAAGTGGTTTTACATTTTTTTTTAATCGAAACCGCAATTTTACCTTAAGTATAATTTTCGATTAATTATTTTCTATAGATGATAAAAATTCTGTAAGAGGTGAAAAAGAGTTAAATACCTGGAAAAATATTTTCAAGTATATGTTTGTAGTAAGCCAAGGCATATTCTAAAACAAATTAAATGATTTTAAAATTTCATTTTGTTTTAGAAATCTTTTATAATACTTCGTAAGTTTTGTAGTATTCATTATTATATTACGATATTTTCCTTATCCATTTCATTTAAACTTGACTCACCTTTGGTAGAACCATCTTCTGCAAAAGTTATATTATATTTGAAGTTGTTCGTACTTATTTTTTAAAAAATTCTCTTTATTGGGTGTTCAATATGTTTAAAATATAATAAATCTCTTGAAAAGATGCATAAATAATAGTATAGCAGGCCACAGATAACGTCTGACAATTTGAAAATTTAATCTTGTTTTTTATCATTGTTAAACTATTGTTCACACTGTCTTATTTTTTAGTGATCTCTCCTGTATATAGATTATTGAATTATCAAAAGTTCAATACGTCTTATTGAATAAATTGATTAAAAAAATGCCCTTATTTCACTAAATTTCATATTTCCGTACTCAAGGAAAAGCTTGTACATTTATAAAATTATTTGTTTGATTTATTTGTAAAAAAGTGTTTATGACTTACGATTTTTAAAAGAATCTTCTGCAAAATTAAATTAAACAGCATTTTTAAATTAGTTAAAATGATATTAATTATATCTAAAATAAAATAAACCTTATCCAGTGAAATATGAAGTTATGACGTTTGTAAATGTAGTTAAAATAACATTTTATAAATTATGTATAAAATAATATAAAATATGAGACATATAGAAAATTTAATTACTTTCTGCAGTTTCTGAAGTTCCTAGAAAACAATGAATTATTTTTCTATTTAAACACCATAACTATTTCAATTAAAATAATACAAATCTATTATCAAATATATTTTATTTTCTTAAGAATAAACTTTGTTTTCAGTCGTTTAACAGATCGTTTCTACCATTCTTAAATTAATGAGCTCAAAAAAAAAATGTTTTGTTTTTACAGTGATGTATTATTTTATTTTATTTTAGTGTAATAAGCACGACCCGATCTTTCCGTTGACATCCACAAAAAGCCAAGATTTTGGCCAAAAGCTTATTTGAACGTTTTTAGTTTTAATCGTGTGCAATCAACAACTAAAACTTAAAAATTGTCAATATATTGATAGTACTGTCTTTAAAAAGAGTATCATACCAAGGCGATCACAATTAAATACTTTCTGTTATTGCAATTTAGTCGAATAAATGAATTTAAAACGTCACAAAGTTTGAAAAAAATTTAAGCTAAATACAAAACTAACCTTAAAAATGCTATAAAGTAGGGTTAGTCCCATCTCTGGGTAAGTTTCTGTTTTGAATTATGTATATTACATTATTACATAAAAAAAAAAAAAAAAAAATGAAAGAGGATAAAATCTGAGATATTTAAGAAAAAAAGGAGTTGTTTTAAGCAAGGGAAAAAATCCTAAAAAAGGAATGAATAACAGGTAGGTACTAAATTTTAAAAACAAAAGACATAATTCTAGGTCAGTTGAAAAAGTAGATACTACGATTTGAAATTAGCTGATTTGTTGTACAGATTTTTACTTTGGAAGCTGTTGATATCATAACATTTCTTTTGAAAAAACGATACTGAGGAAGATAAGTAATTTAGTACGTCCATAAACTTACCAAAAAATTACTAACATTAAAAATCAGAGCACTCCTTCCACACAAAAACGTCGGTAAAAATGTGAAAATATTTGCCGTAATATTTTGTTTTTTATGTTTTTTTTTTGGGGTATAACAAAAAAAGTAAGCGAAAAATTCATAATAAAAAGTGGGAATCAAGTACCACCAGAGTCTATAGATTTATGAGGAAATAGTTACAGACTTGGAAAATCTGAGAATTTCTTCTACCTGAAAAAGTGTGGACAGAAAAAAAAAAACATCATTGTAAAAACAACATATTCATTTTTTCAATCTAGATACATAGTATTGACATGAATAAATTGGACATGTTATTTACGCAAAAATCACTGATTCCTTGATGCCACTTGTCGCTACACTATTCACAAATCTGTCACGAAGAAGTTTTAGTAAAAACTACTCCAAAATATTTAAAAAAAGGTCCACTTTTCAAACTGCATTGTTATGCCGGCATTATATGCTTTTAACTGTAAAACATAACCTATTCACATCTTAAAAAAACACATTTATAAATAAACTTAGAATTACAAAAATTATACATAAGATTACTTATAATTATAATTTTACTTACGTAAATACAGAACTGCTTTTTTGGCGTAATATTTATAGTTCAATACATCGTTTTCTTGAACTAAGATACATTTTTACTTGGTGTATTAATTCTCATAAGGTAAGTTTAAGTTATTGTATATAATAATATTCTTGTATGATAGCTGGTACTTTATAATTATTTTATTTACACAAAAAATGCAAGCAAAATTCATTATCAGACTTAATTATTTTAAATACAAAAAGTATACTATTTACCCGAAAACGTTTGAGATATTTCCACTTATACAACAGAAAAATATTTTTCTAATTAAAATTTTCTTATTTATAAACTGTTATGTTTGTTTAGAATATCTTAATATTATTTGGTATAGGTAGAAATAATTGATCATATATTATAATACAAAACACAATCAGCAACTTACAGTCACATTGATCTCTTTTTTGTTCTTTTGAAATACGTATTTCTAAATTGTACAAGAAATTTATTAATATACATTCAGGAAAAACCTACGAACATTTAATAGTTTCATTGTAAGTGTTTGAATAAAATAACGTGTTAAGTAAAAATTTAATGAAAATATCGAATATTTTTATTTATTTCAGTTTCTTAGTGAAGTGAGAAAAATACAGATATTACAAATACATTTTTATTTTTGTCTGTATGATGCAGGGCCCGAAAGAAGTTATTTTGATTTTAACGTGTAAACACTCAACACAGTTGGTCCGGTTAAACATTTTTTTTCTCATATAATTTCAACAAATTTTTAAACATTTTTATTCTAAAAAAAGTTTTATCCAAAAAAAAAAAAAAAACATCAGAAAAAATGTTATAAACTACAGGCGAACATATTTTAAAAAATAGTTTTTGTTATTTAGTCTTAACTTCCAAAATTATAATTGGAAATTCATTAATTATCAGACCATGTTAATAAAAATAGGTATGATCGCATGTCTAATACGAATTTCAAAATACACCAAATATTTTAAACATTAATAAAGAACTTTAGATGTACAATTTTATTTTAGATTCTGAATGTAGCAAAGAATTTATTGTTTTTACATTGTTGTTTTTTTTTCTCTTTTCTTTTTCCGTAATTATTTTTGTCGGCTGAGAGAGTGTCCAATAGCAAAATGTCATAGCACTATTGAGTTTGCAAAATGGAATTAAATGGTACTTAACTTGAAACTTTAATTTTAATTTTGATAATTATTTTATTTATGATCTAAAAAAAATTTTTTTTCTAAAATTGTATGGGGAACGCATTGAATTTCCCACATTTGTCATCACTTTTTAGGGTAGCAGGAGGCTGCACCTTTACGTTGATTACACTTTAAAAGTTCGGGTTTTGATTTTTAAATATATTTTATTTGTATCTTTTTTTTGGAAATTTTGATTTTTTTCTGAGATATGTGTCAAAAACAAGGTAATTGTAAAATCACGAAATTCGGTTATTTGTATTGATGGGGGGGAGGAGGGGTGTAAGAAGTCATCTGAGCTTTGCGTTCTGTAACACTAAAAAGTCATGGATCCCGCTCTAAATTATAACTTTTTCAATGTCATTTTTGAATATTACATATTTCGCAAGTTTTGATTCAAAAACCCACAAATTTAGAATAAAAAGGCCACAGAAGAAGTCTGCAAGATATTTATTTGTCTCCCAATATTATATATATATATATATAATTTATATGCCGTGCATTTTATAGTTTGTCAAAGGAAACGTTAAAAAGTATTATTTTGTTTTTGGTCATTCGGTTTTTGCGTTAGATATACCTAACATTGTTCTTTCAATAGAGAATTAAGAATAACTTGTCAACCAAATTGAGTGGCTAAAACGAGCAAAAGCTGACGTCAAGTTTCTGCAGTGTGACATTTTTTCTTCATTTTCTGTAATTTATTTTGACACCAGAAACTTATTTCATCCTTCATATCACCAACAGGTAACATAAATGTATTTAGGATTTAGGTCAACCTACACACAAAGTATTTTGGTTTGAATTTTTATACAAGTTGCCAAAAACGAAATTTGTTCACTGCACACATCACCGTACCTAATATTATTTCCTTAAGAGTGATACTATTAGAATGGTTATCATGACTTAAGCATGGTAGCAATTTCTCGGTTTTGAGTTTTAAAAGTTTATTGGAGTAAAATAAAAGGGTTGAGTCGCCTAAACTGCCTTTTTCTGTTATGATAATTATATGTAACTGACTGATAAATTCAATTTTTTTTTGTAATTTTGTCATGTATAAGGTTTTCTAATGAAGAGGCAGTTGTATTTAAAGGCCCTTAAAGTAGAAAAAAAAAAATTAAAATTAAATTTGAAATATTCACAAAATTTTAATTGTCAAAACATTTTGTTTTCTTATAATATCGTATAATAATTATTGACGTAAAAAATATTCACGTATCATGATCGAGTTTATAAAAATTTCATTTTTATGTGTTTCAACTTTGTTTGCAATCTGTAGTCTAGTTAATAATAATAATTATATTAATGATTTATGTATACAGTACCTGGTGGATCTGAATAGACGAAACAATTTTGGTTCAGAATAATGGACAATAGAACAATAACTAAAACGTTAATATCAGATATTACCATTTTATTTAAACTCTAAGTCGACAAAAACCTCCTTAAATGAGAAAAACTTATATAACATACAATAAAAAATAAGAACTGAGATTTTACGGTTTTAAAGAAATGTAATACCGGATGGAATTTATACAGCTCTATTAGTTATTATCAGTGCATATATTTATTCAACTAAATTAATAACGTTGCTAAAACTTAATAATTAATGAATATAAAAATTATTCTGCATTATGTTCAAACAATATATTTGTTCTACTACATTAAATACCTAAGATAAACTATAAAATTTGATTTTCATAACCATGTTTATAAATTCTGATTAGAAGTGGAAAAAAAACAACTGATTAATTTTTAAAATAAACGAGGCATTTTAAATCGTATTCTCAGTTTATATGGGAAAAAATGAAAAAAAAATGGCAAGGGTTCAAGTAACCACTTGTTTAAGTTAATTACTAGACAAAATGAACATTAACAGTAGAAATAATTGTTATACATTAAGCTGTATAGTTTGTTTTCATTTTCTTACAAAACAGTTTTTACTACTTTCAATAGATATTTTTGATAATGACGCAGAGAAAAATTTTACTGTTTACTGTTGTATGTTTGAATTGTATGCGTGATAAATGGTTAACACGTAACCTACAATAAAACAATTCGGTGTAGGAGATTTCGGCGTGGCCGTTTCGGCGTAAATCATTTTGGCGTGATACTAGTTAGGCGTCAAACTATTTTGGCGTAAAACCATTTTTGAGTACAAAAAACAAAATAATTATTATATCATATATTATTTATATCAAGGTTGCCGTTTCAGCTTAGAAATAAAGCTGCAAAAGTTCAAGGCAGATAACAAGGGTCAATATTAGGTATAACCAAAGGGGGGATGGGGTAGTTGTCTACCTGATTTTTGCTCTCGGTTATATTATATTTAATTATAATCGTCAGAATTTTTTCAATTCAAATTTAAATGATTTTAGCATTAGATTTCGTAAAAATAGAAGATATTGAAAATGGGTTGACCCTACTATCAGAAGAATTACTTGAGGATCTTAGGCCACTTTTAGATTGGTTTGAGTACATAGGCATAGTACATAGAAATCGGTTTTGAGCACCAGGTTTTCCACCAGAAATTTGGAACGTTCACGGCCGAGTTCTTAATCGAAAAGACAGAATAAATAATCACCTAGAAGCAGCACACCACCGTCTCCATGTTCAAACAGCAGTATTTCCAATCTTTATAAAATAAGAAGTACCTACATATGCGTTAAATACTATTTAGATAATTTATGTAGAAAAATTCTGATGCATTTTTCATAGAATATCATAAATTTCGCATCAAACACAGTATTTCAGCCGTCAACGTTGGTCTGCCCCTTCTCAACAATTGTTGATATTTCGTATAAATATGAGATGTACATTTTAAATTATATTAGGAATCCATAATTTTTATGGATATTTTGCTTAATTTTTAGTTTTGAGGAAAATTTTTTTTAAAAATTTGAAAACCGTTGAGAAATCGTTTTGATTAGCTTTGTTTCTTACGATAAACCTTCTTTAAATTGCTTTCAATTGCCTCCTGGCCTATCAGACCTGTTAGCGTTTAAGTTTAGTTGTAACTGAAATTTGTACTTTTGTATTGTTGAAACTAGTAATCTTGTATTTTGTAATTTGTTTATTTGATTCAATAAATGAGACTCTTCGAGGTGGGAGTAATGCGTTAAGTGGTCCCTCCCCGGAGAGTGTTTACAAAAAAAAAAAAGAAAAAATGAAAAAAAGTTAAGTTGATTTAGGTTAGTTTTGGTTTGGTTGGACTAAGATCAACTGGAAAAAAATAAAAAGACTTAGATAAGGCCTCAACTTAGACAATCCATTATGTTTAAATTGATTACAGACTATACGCTTGTAAGATAACCATTAGAATTTGATTTGGTTTTGTGGAGTCGTATAATTAAATGTATAATTAATTAATTCACTATAAAAGGTTCAAAGAAGTTTTTTTACGTTTTTATCATTATAAAATGAAGATGCGTGAATGTAGTATTAATCATGTCACTAACTATACGGTTACAATAAAATCGACCTAAGATCAAACGATAAGTAATTAATGTAACCATTGTCCATAAGACTCTTGAATTGATGAGATATTGGTATCTCGGAATTATTACAAAAAATCGGTATCGAAATTCCCTCTAACAATACATTCTATAAAAAATCACTTTGCCGTATTTCAGTCCAGTATGAAAACTAATTTTCTATAAGTCCGGTTTGTCCCCTCCCTACAATGTGCGACCAAGATAAGTATTTTCATTATTACTCTTCCAAACCATTACCTCGTTGTAATCTTATATTTATAAACTCAATCATTAATGATTATTTTAATCGTATTGCTGTATATTTAAATATTTATCAATGTTATTAGCATAATGTTACCCACTATAAAAAACTGATCACTTCTAATATAGTTATTTATTAAATAATAATGTAATCATTGTCATTACTCGATCAACTCTTTAACCGCGTGTTATTAGTATCATGAAAAATTATTCTGAATTTAAGTTATTTGAAAAATACTCATTTGTATTATCTATAACAATTAGTTATCTACCAATATGACGTTTAATGGAACACCCCCAAGGTAATGACGTGGATAAAATATCTAACAAATAAAATATTGTGAATTTGATTGCGATCAATGACCTGAATCGTTTGCTTTTAAAGAGAATCTCAACAAGAACGAAAAGGAGACATTCATAGTGACAAAAGTACGGTAAACAACAGCTACAAGAAAAATAAAACAATTAAGGTATTGAAGTATTGTCGGGTGTGACTCGCTCATTTTCAAAAATACCGAGGAAACCAAAAACAATTTGATATTGTCGGATATTGTTGAGCAAAGGAGATAGTAAAGAGGAGCACTGTGATTTAAGAAGTGAAGATTTAGACACTTGATGGATGTTAGATCATTTGTTTGCCCCATTAGTCAAAACGCTTTTATCACCCAAACTTTATTTTCTTGCGAATCAAGCACATTTTACATCGGCTGGTACAAACTACATTGTAGACTAGATAAAAGGTTATAAAAATAGAATAAACATTATGAAAACGTAATATGTTTATATAATATAGCAGAACATTAATCTTCAAAAAATTCAAACCATACATTTGCTAATAGAGGTTTTCAAACGGGTAAAATGATTTTTTATTTGATTTTATTTCAACATTTTACACTCAACATATTTTAAACTATAAATTTTGGTTTTCATTTACTCGTCCAATACAAAATTCTCGTAGCTTTTTCACATTATCTACTGAAAAACAAAAAACAATTTAGCATCAAACGACGATAAATCGTCGAATTAGAAATTTCATCTTATTAAAACTTATCTTATGCCGGTGGCGTGTTCACGAACGCAAATGACGCAGATAGATCTGCTTTGAAGCGTTTTTTTTTTATATATTTATACATGGTATACATGGGCGTTTTCATGGGGGGAAATGGTGAGTGGTTCGCCTCCATGAATTTCTAGGTACTGAACGGAGGGAAGAGTTTATTGATTTCAAAATGATACCTACATTTTATTTTTTGCAACTATATTTTGAATATTAATGGAGTGCTTCAATCTTGATCAGTGATAATACAAAAAAAAAGGTAAGTTTTTATCCTAGATAGTAATCCTTTCGTGGTTGAAGCTTTATTTGAAATTTCGATCATTATTTAATTTATGATTTAAAAATAATATGACAAAATTTTAATAATTTATCCAATAAACTTAAAATGTTAACACATCATTGAAAAAGGTCAAACTGGTGAGTAAAATTGAAATCAATTTTGATAGGTGACTTTTATAAGGTTAACAGAACTTTGAAATCTGCTGATTCGACAGTTCCACGTATTTTTAATTTAAAGTTAAGATAGTTGAAGCTTTAATAAAATTTTAAACACATATATTTACCTATCAGTGATTGAACATTATTAAAAATAGGAAAGTATGGACAAATCGTATTGTTTTGTAAAGGTTTTACGTTTTTTTTTTTTTTTTTTGTTTATATTTTTATGTGGTTGATCCAAAAATCGTTCAAATCAATGGGAAAATGGAATCTATTAATGTTTATTAATGAAAAGTAGACTGTAGAGTAGAACAAATTTTTTTTGTACATAGCATGAATTATTATCGTAATAAATATTTGTGTTAAACTGAATAGAAAACATGTTGGATGTTAAACCCCGGTAGGTATATAACGAGCAAAATGTTTCCAATCTTCATCGGTCCCCAACACAAATCAGTTAATATGTCACTGTCTTGTGCGTTTATATTGAAAATCATAAGGTATAATTTAATAAACAGCACGTAAATTCTCACAAGTAGGACCTACTCATAATACTATAAAATTAATTTTTGATTTAGTCTGCGTAGTTAAGTTTTGTTTAGCGTTTTTGATTAAACAATTTAAAATAATATGTTGTAGGCAATAAGGAAGAAAGAAAGTCCTTTAACTGTGTTAAAAATTTTCAAACGAATAAATTGAATACAAACTAATTTTAAAATGTAACACGATAAAGAAGTTTAAAAGGTCAATTTGTTTTAGATTCTGAGCGACGAGATATGTATTGTTTTTACAATGATGTTTTTTTTTCTGTCAACAACTTTTTGTATGAAAGGAATGTTCCAATTTTTCCAGTTAGTATTTTTTTAATTCCGATGGTACGTTGGTTGAGCTTTTTTTGAAAGTTGGCTTATTTTTTGAAGTATACCCCCCCCCAAAAAAAAAAAAAAAAAAAAATGAGTATTTTACGGTAAAAATTTGAAGTTTTAAGGTTTTTTAATTACGGTTTCTGGTAGGAGGAGTGCTCCAATCGTTCCGTTGAACACCACTAAAACTTCGGATTGCGGCTTTAGATTGTATTTTATTTGAAGCATTTTTTAATATTTTGATTATTTTCTGAGTTATGTGTCGAAAACCACAAAAACGGCAAAATTGCCAAATCCGTTGTCAAAAGCTAAACTAACCTATTAAAATTTTGTTATTAAAAATAATTGCATGTCTACTTCAAACTTTTATGCAGTGCATTAATTTAATACGTGATAAAAGATTGAAAAAAGTTTTTTCTAGGAGATAACATTTTTTTTTTTTTTTACGTATGTACAATAAGAGTAATTTGCGATCGATTTTATTTTTACCCAGAACTTATTAGATTAGATAGCTGGCTCAAATTCGTTTTTTTTTAATATGTTGATTTAGCGTTGCTTTCAAATATTAAATAATACGGATAAACTGCAACTTTAAAACCAATGACCCACCCAAAGCGTAGTCGTTATTGCACCTTTACCATGGTACCGTTCTTTTTAATAAAAATTTTTTGAAAATTTTTAATACTAGTTATGTCTTAAAACTAACAATATAAAATATTTGTGTTATAGGTACCACTTATAGTGTTTTTCTGTTGTAACTATCGCTTAGTTGCATATAATAAATATTTACGTCATTTCTACGTCCATTTCGTTCAACAACAATTATTATTATGTGAACTTTATATTTAATTAGTACCTAGTATTACAAGCATTATTTACTAACATTAGTAAGAATTACAATTATTATTTCGACAAAAAAAAAAATTGTTTTTGTACTTTATAAAATTATCATCTATGTATCTTACCATTTAAGATCGAAAATTTACCAACGTGATCTACATAATTCCACGCATGATCTAGAACATATTAAAGCGTATTAAACGTATCATACTAGTAACTAGACAACAATCAATAAGTTATAATAAAACAAGAATAGATACTTATTATCTTATAAAAAAAAAAAAAAAACCCAAAAACAAATTAAACTAAATTATTTGTAATACACACTATATATAAAAAGTAAAAATTATAATTCAATTAATAAATATTGTAATGTTCGTATTCAAATTTAAATTCAATGTTATTTTTTTTATATATACATAAAAAAATATACCATTAACTGCCAAAATTGACCAAGTTTGAAATTTCAGAGACATTCACAGTTCTATATTTTGCTCATAAAATTTGCCCGATTCGATTTTTATTTATTTTGAATGTTTTATTTGTACTTATTTTCAACAATTACGAAAAGATGAAATTAATTTGTTACACTGTTCTAATGTTTTATTTTAAATTTTTTCTTACCATTATAAATGATAATATTAAAAACATTTCAAAAATTGTTTTAAGATAAGTACCACCTTGTCCCGATCACCTACACAATATATGAATACATAATATTTGTGGAATGGGTGATTTAAAAGATCGCAATAATTCTTATAAAAAAAAAATAATATTTTTTTAAAATCTATACAAAGTCACCGCTTTGCACGTCATTTTCTCCTAGTGAACGCAGATTAGAAAATAAAAGGGTGACGCCCTCAATTTTTGAGGAAAATGTTCAAATGTGTTTGTACAATTATAAAAAATTATACTTAGTTTTGCAATTGAAAAATACAATATTTTTATTCACATTTGTACAGGGTTCTACTTGCGTAATAATTAAACTTAAAAAAAAAATATGATAGTAAAAGTCTTACCAAAATCTTCAGACAATAAATCGCTTATTACTGAATAAATTAAAATTAGGATTTATTAAAGCTACAATATTTACTAATTACGCTATTTAATTTAGTATTATTTATACGAGGATTCGATTTTCGGAACTTTCAGAGTATTTTTAGGAATATTCTAATAAAAAAAAAAACACAACTATAACGGTAAACTAAACGGTTTTTAAATGAACGTTTATTACATAATTGAGCCCGCTCAGAATTGTTTGTTTGGTGGTAAAGTCTTAGTGACCCACCCAAAGCGTAGTTGCTTGGTATTCCGTCAAACATACATTGATTCCGGTTTTTTAATTTGATTAAAACATATCAATATTTCCAAATATGAATACTAGAAAATGAAAATTATTTTTTCTCTATGACGTTTTCTTTTTCATGTTTCAGTATTGATAGTTATTAGTCATTTGATAACTGGATATTTAGACGCAAGATACTGTTAGACATTAATGTTTATATATTTTTTCATTTTCTAGTTTTACTAATATTTCTTTTTCTAATAAACGTTAAATTCACTTTAAAATGTATTTGGCAAAATATTGTTTGTAACTTTTTAGTAATGGCTTTTATTATTTAAAGCAGTAATGAATTACAATTTTAAAAATCAGGTAAATCAAAATGATTGATGAATGAACTATGTAAAAATGTATAACTATGTGTTCATTTTTATAAAACAGTGACACGTGAGAAACAAAAAACTATTTTACTTTTGTTCAAGTTAATAACTCAGAAATTCTATACGTACCAATCTTCTTATAAATATGCGTCAATACTTTCGTTTTGTTATCTATAGAGAAAAAGAATGAAACAGATATTACTTATTATATAATCTGAGTCTTGTTGTGAACCTGTTTAACGATATTAGTTAAAAATGTATGACGCCAATAATTGGCGGGTTTCGGTGCCAACAACCAGAGCTGTTTAAATTTTGAAATTTTTCAGGGGAGCAATTTTAAAGATTTACTTTGTATTTAAATGCATATAAAATATAAATTTATAACTATCATAACTTTGTTGTTAATCATGGGACTTGTCTAATTTTTGCACCGAAAAAATTCTGGACATGTCTGGTTTTTGCACTGAATGAAAAGTCCATTTCAAATTTGTGTGACTTGTCTGGTTGTTGTACCGAACCCTTCAGCTTATTGCAATCGTAAAGTGTATGCGATCAAGAACCTTTAGTGCTATATTTCAGAAATTTTCGCCTACAAGAAGATGTTTGACTATTACTTTGACCACTAAAAAACTATCAATTGGTTTGGTAGTTGGCTGGTGGACTAATGATAAAAAAAATCATTAAAAAAAAAATAGTTTTTATAAGTAGAAATTCAATTAAAATTCATTGAAAACAATTAAGTACAGTTTCAAGTGCTGAGAGTTTGATAATTTATCACTATTTTTTATTTGGTAAGAACCACGTTAAATTCAATTTTTAATTTGTCACATTAAATAACTATGTCATATGCATATTACATATTTATAATATTATCAAAAGATCTTATTATTATAAATATTATTTATTTCATATTTAAATTATTATGTACAGAAAATGTTAAAATGCATTTAGAACTGTTCTGCCTCCCTTAAAATATAAATCATTATTTGTTAGTAAATAAAATTGTTTTTTTAAAAAAACAATGTTCATTTAGAATTGAATTATTTGAAACCAACTTGAGATAATTTATTTAACTATTTGGATACTTAAAATTAGTAACTATCAGTTAAAAGTGTAGTTTGAGTTTATTTCGAATTATCATTTTAATAAATAAGAGATATTCATCATGTCTTATCATATATACATTCTATATATTCGAGATCCAACCATCGCATATTGATTTCAAACACATTTAAAAGTTAACAAAATTATAAGTCTGTATAGTGTTTATTTTATTAATAACAGGCAAAGAAATATAACTTACCAATCATAGGAATTTTTAAATCTATTAGTTGACCTATTATTAAAATAAAATTTTAAATAAATCAATAGTATATTGTAATCCAAGTAAAGATTCCCGATATAAATTATGAAAAAAACAAAATTAAGTTATAAGTCGCATTCGGAGTGGATAACTGCATTGGGTTGATCACTGGTTTGCAAGCAACCACATGCAAAATTTCTGTTTGCAAAAAAATTAATTTCTGAGCAAATTCCAAACTCGAGTGCTCAACAAATTGTACACAAACGTCAAAGTTTAATCATCAACTCAAAAATGGTTAAAATTATACAAAAATCGCGTTAGATGTGGGGACTCAAACAGTGTGATGCTCTATTTATCAATTATCAACTATCAACTGTCATTTTTTACCTAATATTTTTTAGATCAATGCCAATACGTCAAGTCATGAAGGTACTATCTTATAGTACCACTTCCCTTCCCATTTTCTTTACGCAATTCGCATTGTTTTAATAGTGAATAGACAAAACGCAAACTGATAAAAAGTGACGAAAAAGAAACTGTCAAGCCGTGAAGCCGCAAATATAATGAAATCCATTATGAAATTGCATTTATGATATCTGCCACAAATAGGCATTTTTGTGATTTGTAAAAAATGATTAAGTCAAATATTTTTCTCTAAACGATTATAGCAGAATGCTCGTACTCAAGTTTCCAATTACCAGTTTTGATATACAAATTATCAATATTAATAAAAGTATAATAACCAATATTTTTATTCACAGAGAAATATTCTTTTAAAGTATTTTTAGAACATCAATTATTTAAAGATAAAATAGATGATTGAAGATTTTATGATTCATAACTATAAAATTACAAAGTTCTAAAGTTTTAGTTTTAAAAAGTTTCGAAAAATTTTCAAAATTTAACAGTTTAAATGATGAGTAAAATTGATAAAACAAGTACCTATGTATGATACTGTGTTTTACTATTGATGGATTAAATAACTTTTAAAAAAACAGAGTTTCGAATTATGTACCGTCTCAGTATAATTAGTAGGTATAATCTTCTTTATAGGTACGTATAATATATGTTATAATAGGATCAATTGTTAGGTTAGTCATTGTTCAACAGCTATTCATCTATGTATTCTATAACTTGACGAACAGTTTGAACTAATAAGGGAAAACAATATAAACTGATGTTAATCTCATACGACTATATATTTTATATTATATACATATTTAAATTTTAGAATATATGTTAATTGTTATAAAAAATAGAGTCAATTTGAATGCAAAAGAAGATTATAGTATTATAATCATAGGTACACTTTACAAATCATAACTATAATCTACTTACTAAAACACCCTGTATTATATTTAAATGAATAATGAAATCGTAAAAAATAATTGTATAAATGTAATTTTTGTCTAAATTGTATGGTTTTGTTAGGTACTTATAACACAGTAAGCCTGATGGATCATAAAAAAACAATAATCATAACTTTTTCTGAAATTTTGTGATTAAAATCTGAAATTAAAGCAAGTCAAAAACTTATAAAAAATGGTACGGATTTTCAGAATACACAACTCATTTAACGTTAATACAGTTATCAAAAGCGTGATTTGAATGTGAAAAAAAGAAAATAAATAATATTTTTCTACTTTAAATCTTACTTCATTCACTATCAAAATCCGTTTTTCTAATAAATTCTCGATTATAACATCAATATCGAAACGCAAAAAATAACACTGGGTAACAACCAAAAAAAAGTCATGGGTTTCTCAGCTGATTTAGACTAATTTTGGTGTTCTGAGTCCCAATATTATTTCTTGAGGAAAACGGAAAAAATCTTCCGGGGTTTCTCAGCAGATGATCCAAAAAAATGTTTTTTTTACGAAAAATCGATTTTTAAAAATTTCTGTAGCAAAAAATCCTGACCTGATAGAACAAAACCAAGGACATTTTCGGACTCAGGGCATCTAAATTAGTCTAATTCAGCTGGAAAACCCTAGACTTTTTAAAAAAAATATTTTTTTGTTGCTCAGTGTAATCAATTGTGAGTTTCAATAAATCATTTAAATATATTGGACATTAATTCCACGTTAAAACATCCGGTTAAAACCTCAACCCCCTCAAACCCGACTTTTGAAAACACTTTTTGTCAAATTCAATGTTTTTTTAAATGGAAAAAAGCAAGTGCTTCCGAAGCACGTGTTAATATGTGAACTAAGCGGGGAAACTTCGAAAACATTTTTTTTATATTATTTGGAACCAAACCAATGAGTAAGACCAAAGCAATCCATTAAGAGATTATCAAAAACAAAGCTAGTATATATAATTATGTACAAATATTAAATATATAAATTTAAAAAATATATTTACTTTCTACTTCTAAATAAAAAAAAAAAATGTTTAAAAAAACATGTATTCTGAATACATTTTCATAGGTGGAATGGGACCACCTAAGTTTACTTAAGACCATAAATATATTAAGTACCCTCTAAACGCTCCGTAATCATGTTTTTAATTTTAATAATAGACCTATGAAACCTAGCCCGAAATAATTAAATTTATTTGTTTCTACGTATCATTAATTATTCACGTAGTTTTTACACTATGAAAAACATTTTAATTCCAGTGTAGGACAAAATATAAATACTCGCATAATTCAAAAATAGAAAATTGACAAAAAACTAAATCAAAAAACTTCTTTTAATATAAACTGTTCAGCTTAATTAAACATCATAAGATAAAAACAAAATATATATATTGTTAGTTCTTAAAGGATTTTATAATTTATTGATCTTGATTTTAAGATTTGAAGTTTTATGAATATCAGATATAAGAGTTAGGTTTTAAAAGGTTGATAAATTCTTATATTAAGTACTTATAACAAGTTTAATCGTATTGTGTTCAGATTCAGTATAATTTGAATTCTAGAATAAAATACGTTTTTTTTTTTTTTTATGCGAAATTGCACTTTTTGGTAAAATTTTACTCTAGTCGTTAATTTACAATACGAAATGTTAATTTAAAAACAATAAAATATTACGACTATTTTTTATCTGTCCAAATAAATGTAATGTTAAAACATAAGCTAAATAGTGTTTGACATTTTTTTTTCTCAGTATATGATGACTTAGTTAGACCACGGTCTTTTATACAAAACCGTGAGTTAGGCGTGATTAAGTTACTTAAAGAAGGTACAGTTTATAACTTGTGCATACGTACAAAATATAAATAACAATGAATTATAAATGAATCACTTAAAGAATGATTTTATAATTTAAAACTATAGAATAATACTGAATAATAACTATATATAAATTAAAAACATATATTATAATACCATTCTTCCATTTTCCTAGAATTCAATAAATAAATTACCTTCTCAAAAAAATATGTACAAATTTAAACAAAATTTGTTGTGACAAATATTTACTAAACTTAATTAAATTTCAAATAAAATCTATCGTTTCAAAAAAAAAAAAAGAACAATTGTTTCTGTTATGTAGTTTATTTCCCCTTCAAAACTACGATTCATCCATATTGGCTATCTTCAAATTAAAAACTCTACTCCAATAAACTTCCAACCTGACCCCAAGTGCCTGCCTCATTTTTACGACAATACAGAAATATAAAATAGGGTAAAATAATCAAGTTCAACTGAAGTCAAACTTAATAAGAACTAACTAAAAATTTAAGAGTTAATACCGATCAAAACATTAGATATGGAACATTTTACTTTTGTACCTATAATTGTGTAAATAATGTACTCACCTACAATATTTTCCCTTTTTTTACTTCCACAATAAACTATTGGGTCGTCCATTATACCTTCACAATCAAGTAGGTACAAGAAAAGAATATTTTTAGTAACATCTTTTCTATGTAATAGGTACAAATAATGGAAGGTCTTTCACAATACGTTTTCCAAAATTAAATTTTTAAGGTGCTTCAAAGGGGTGAAATCGGGGGAGGAAAGAAAAATGAAAAACAGATTCGTTTTTTCGGTCGGATTATCTGAACATAGCATACAAAAAGTAATACAAATAATAAAGGTCTATAGATCACGTTTTCCGAAATTCCCGAAATTGACTGGAAAGTGATTAAAAGGGATAGAAAAAAGGAGGAGGTAAAAATGAATTACGGGGGATTTTTTTTTACTTGGTCAGCTTTTTAAAATTTGGCATAAAAACTTTGTAAAAGTTACAAAAATGTAGAGGTCTTTCCCCATTTTAGAATTGCTTAAGGGTAGGGGGGGGGGTTGGTTGGATTTTGTAATGAAAAACTACAAAACGTTAACTCCGAGCTCGTTTTAATGTTATAATTGTTCATAATTCTATGAATACTTAATTCAAGGCGTTTTGAATAAAATATCCGAACCACTCAAAACTTTAATTTTATGAATCCGAACGTTGTTCGTTACTAGCGCTTTTTATTACATCTTGCATAAGAATGCTTAGTAATGCTATTTATTAAATGTAAATTCTAGAATTTTTTACACTTATATTTATTATTGAGTATACCTGGTTCGAGAAAATTGAATAGATGATCGTAGTAAGCCATTGCATTTTCTAAAAATTCAAATTACATTTTCGTGGCTTTATAACTGTTTTTTTTAACTTATTTTTTTATTAAAGTAATGGTTTAGTGCACTTGAATTCTAATATTAATTGTATTTTTATCGAACGTGACTTACTGTTTATAGAGCCATCTTCTGTAAAATTAAGTGTAATGTAAATACATTTTGTAGAAAATTTAGTAAAACATGTTGTGCCTACATTTTTTTTTATATTAAAATACAATTTTTAATCAATCAGTTGTGCGTGAAAAATACTTGTGCATTTTTTTTTATTGCGTATATTACTCTTTAAAGAAAGGGAAATTCAATGATTGTAAAGAGTTAAAGCTTTTTTTGGAATCCCTAGAAACATTCTTGGAGCCATAAATTCAAAACTTTCTAAAAGTTTTCAGTACTTGTAGAGTTTTATAAAGTAAAAACGAAACAGTTAGGTAAAATGGTAATAACCCATGAAAAACGTGTTACTAACGAAATCAGTTTTATTATTTATTCATGACATTAAAAATGACGACAGAAAAAGTCAGAAGGTTTAAAAAAATTTGTTTAAATACATAAAATTCAGTTTTGTTACTAGTTTCATATAAATTTTGTTGTTTATGTTCAAAGATTACATTGATTTTCCAACAAATATTTAAAAAAATTTATAGCGAGATAAATAGCAGTTAATGACAATTAATTTTATTCACAAATTAATGTTTATTTCCTTGTTTTTATTTATTGTTTCTAATTTAACAACCCTCAAAATCGTGATCGTTACTTTTTTATGTTTATACTTTACTGTCTATTTAAAAAAAATATTATTTGTATTGGTTATTGATTACCGTTTACAAAATTATTTTCTGCAAACAAATTGAGTTGGTAAAATTTAGTGAGTAACAAAAATAAGTAATATTACAAATATGTCCTATATAAAATAATTTATATTCAACTGAATTCAAATGTAATTTTATTTGTGATTTTCAATGAATGATTTGTTACTCTCATTCATATTGTTTGATTTGAACGATATGGTTTGAAAATTATACCACCACTTGCATTTTCTAAAATTTTTTCTGAAACTTAAGGCGTAAGGAATGTAGCGCCTCAACACCCAATTAACTACTTGTAGACTTTTACAATCTAGACTGCAATTGGCCTATTTAGTTCTCAGTTCTGACCAATAGGTCAGGGTAGTCTTGACTTAAAGGTTTAGTTTCGGCTAACAACCAATCTTTGTAAAAATCAATGATCCAGACTCAAATAAACTGCCTCGCAACAGTGGTGCTAAAGAACACAACTATGTGAATCTAAAAATCGGATTTATCTTTGGTTGTATGAGACGTTCGGATATTTTACATTTGTTGGATTCAAATAATAATGTAAACGCTTATGATTGATACTACAGCGACGTTGAGGACATTAATTAAGAATTGAAAGCCGTATTATAATACAATTCAATATTCAAATATTTATACATTTATATAGTAACAATAATTCGAATGGTCCATGCATTAATAATATGGATTATAAAAATAAAAAACTAGAAAATCTGTCTTAAAATCGTAATTGTCTTTATAGAAAAGTAAGTAGTTTAGAAAGTAAACATGCATGAGTAAATTAAGAACACTTACTACTTTGCTGTTCGGTTGGAACTCCTTAAGACAGTTAATTTATTAATGAACTTCCATTTGATTTATTTAAATTTTTAAAGTGTTTTTTTGAGATGAATTGTGTGTGTTTATGATTTTACGTTGTATAATATAACATAGTTAACGTTATCGTCACCTGCGGGGGAAAGGAAGAAGTAAATTGGGAAAATAAATTATGCAACAAAGATTAGAAAATCTAGGTTACAGTAAAAATATGATTTGATCAACTGAGAGAATAAAACATCTCGTCAAACCTAAATTATAAAAAAGAAACCTTTAGTGATGTTAAAAATTCTGAGATATTGTGACTCGACTCGAAAAACAGGAAAATCAAATACGTATTACTAAAATATTTTTTAAACTTTTAAATTCTATATTAACTTATAAATCACAAATTAAATTTATAGTTTAAAACACTTAAGTTTTTAAAGTATAAAAAAATGTAATTGAATTTTCGTAATGATTTACATCATAAAACCAATAGGATAATTATGTGATTCGAGAGAACCTCATTGTTTTTACTGGTTACATTTGGGATTTAGTTGGTATTTCATTTGTTAATATTAGGGTTTCAGTTTAGTTTATGACACTGTAGTTCACAATTCATTCTAAAACTGGTTATTTATTTTTAATTTTAACCCGAATGTTAGTATCGATATGTCCTATAAATATCTTGTTTTTTATCTTCAACATCCTATATCATTATTATTTTATATCGGTTTCTCACTTTTTTTTACATTTTTTTTCTTCATAAAAAAAAAAATATGTGCATAACTAAAGCTCTACTTACGTAAATAAAGAATTGCGTTTTTAGCAAACAGCCTACGATTTGGGTTATGACTGTTTTCAACTAAATAAGAAGTACAATTATTATTATATGAAGAAATTATACCTATTACCCTTTTCTAAATGTAGACCGTATTATCATCGTGTTAAAGTCCATGAAAATTTATCATTCATACTGCGGAAAATACTTTATTAAATCAATATATTATATTTTTTAATACCCATGTCCTATATAGTATATTGAAATAATAATTATAATAATATTCAAAGCATAGCTCACTCTGAAACGTTTTCAACAATTCACCTAATATGACCGGAAAACAAAAATTAAAGTTTTCAAATCGTTGTATTTCTACTAAATCATTGTGAACTACGAGTAAAAAGTTATTATTATTATTATAGTTGTTATAAAACGATTTTATTCATGTTATACAGATAAAGAATAAATGTCATTTAGCACATAAATTAAAAAAATATAATTTTTTTTTGTATTTACCTAAAATAAAAATAAAACAATTGCTCGTCAAGATTTGAAGTCTTATTACGTAATAAGAAATAACGTATGAAAAACTATTTTTAAAATTTGCATATTTTAATTAAATTTTTTATTGGAAAAAAAATTAAGTTTTGGAAGTACTACGCTTCTTTGTGCAAGTTTTGCATTGTTTAACATTATACAATAAAATGCTTATACTTATACGCATTACGAGCATAATAATTACCTACACATATTTTTTAGTAGCTATTAACTGAAATCGGATAGAACAAGAGCTTAAGAGAAACTTAAAAATTTATACGAAATAAAAATTAAAACACGACAAGTCACTTGAGATGTACTGTTCTCACATACATCGTAATTAGTGTGGTCTTAGGTAAAAAAATGTTTTTATTTGCTATGATGGTGCATTATAGTCAGAAGAACAAAAAGTGGCTACTTCTAGTGATGAATTTCTATCATGATAAAATTTATTGAACTTTGAACTAATTGGCTTGATGATAATTTTTAAATAAAATTTATTAATTATTCATAATACTTAGGTTCCTTAGATTATTCTATAGGTTATTTTTGAATTTGATCATTAAAGCATTTATTACAAAGTGCATTAAATATAACCACAATAAGAATTCACTACTGAGAGCGAGCACATGAGTGGTAATAATTATTTTCATTCTCCTGACTGTATTTTATAGATTATTCCACATTACAACAATAATTATTATACGACCGTATTCGTAGATAATAGAAAAAGAAATAAGAAATATGTATATTCCTACTGTGTTTGTGTTTGGCCCAATGTGTTGGACTTGGGTAATTTGTTTACAAATTAACAATGTTTAGAAATGATTCATCAGCTACTGGTTAAAGAACAAAACTCAGAAGATAGTTAATTTTATGAACGTGACAGATCAGGTTCAGTTTTGTAAGACTAAAGTCAGTGTAGAAAAAGATTTAGTGTGGCAAAAGAACCTAAGTTACAATAAAAACACAAACAAGGCAGTAAAACGTGCAAAAAATTTTTGATGTTGAGACGTATTTAAAGCATGTTGTAATCATTAAATTTCATGAGTGAAATGGTAGGTACATAACAAGATACACAAACGTTGACAAGCTTATTGCTAATAAGAATGAATCAAAAAGAATTATTTCGGAATGTATGTGTCCGCGTTCAATATCATAAATCACTGTTTTTTTTTTATTACACCCTTTCTTCCTCTTTTATTGATAAAAAATATAATATGCACTACACCCCACATACAGATCAGTGGCGCAACCAGGAATTTTTCATGGGGGGGGGGCCGACCAAATAAATCATCTTCATCTTTCTTTTTTTTTTTTAGTTTTAGCGAATAAATTGCTACAAGAATATTATACAAATCAGGGTGAACAAACATTACGAAATTGTATTATACATACTGTGTGTGAAATTGTACCAAAAGTATAAAAAAAAAACGGTACCGCGGTAATCTGTGGATCACTTTTTTGGGTGGGTCATTGGTTTCAAAGTTGTGATTTGCACGTATTATTTCATATCTGAAAGCAACTATAAATCATTGCATTTAAAAAAAAAAACGATTCTGAGAATGCACTGCAATCTAGTCTAGTATGGGTGACAATTGTTTTGACAATATTCCAATTTTAGTGGTTTTTGCTCGTAAATCAAAAAATCATTCAAATTTCAAAAAAAAGTTCAAACAAAATAAATTTGAAAGCCAAAATCTCAACTTTTATGTAGTATTGAAGTTTAACATTGGAGGCAGTTTTCTACTCAAAAATGTCATGGGATTATCTTAGTAATAGTATTATTATTACTCTGTGGGCATTATATAACCAAAGATTATGGTCCGTAGTATATATAATTATTATTGCACTGTCACAACTGACAACATAAGACATTACGATAACGTCTTGTTGTCCAAAAAATCAAATATGAATTAAAAGTTTATGAAAATAATTGAGAAAATTGAATTGTAAGATATTAATTTACTATTATACGTGCCAAGGGGGGGGGGAAGTCCGGACCTGGAGTCCACCCCCCTGGTTGCGCCACTGACACAGATATATATTATAATAATCTTTTGCTTTGATAATACAATTTTAAAACAAAGATCTTTAAGTTTATATTATGCACTTTCATTTCTATCAATCCGCCGTAGGTATCCCTCATAAGTTCAGTAATGCGCTAGATTTTTTTTTTAGCTTTTTTTACTGTATCGCATAATTTTTGTCACGGCCTAAACTTAGGGTCTTTTATCCGTTTATTCGTTTTCAGTGATTTTTTTTAACAAGGTAAACTCTTGCTCGTTAAACGTGCTCAACATTCAAAATTCCAACTTCTCTCTTATAATGATGTATCGTGCGCTCCATTAGGATTTTATTAATTATATTTTTTTAAATTTTCCGAATCATTATTGTATCAACGTAGGTACTTTTAGTAATTTTCTTTAAAAACTCAATAGTTTTTCATAACCGTGTGCTAGAATATGTCTCGAATACGTATAAATACATTTTGGCAGCATGCATTTCTAGCATGGACGGTTTTTTATACGTTTAGATAAAATATTTTTCACTGTGAGTAATGACTTTAATATTTGTTAAATTTACTTTATTTTCACTATACGTATTGTCTTTTTCATTTAAGCTGACTCTCAAGTAGATACTTGAGTCTTGAAATTCACAAGAACGAGCCCTTCAACGCTTAAAGTAACCTCTATCGTTGCGTTTCTATAGTCTTCACCATAAACGTATAATATTACGAGTATGCTTTTGTTAACATTTCTAATTAAAATATTATAACTTGATTTCATTAGATTTCTTGAACTTGCTACAACTTTCACCAAAAAATCGTATGTGGATTTTTCTAGACTATAATATGGTATGAATAGTCAAGTAGTGTTAAGCAAAAGAGAGATCTATTAATTTTGAGACCTACTTTGTCTCTCACAATCTCTCCAGGTCTAGATAGGTCAAAACAGGAAACAGTGTATCAACAATTTTTCACTGGCTTGTCTAACGTTTATATTTTTTGAATATTTCTTCTTACAAACTTAAGCAACTATAAGACGTTTGTTCATATCACACGTTTAAACTATTCTCATTTATATTCATCGGATAAGTCAAACTGGGAGGAAAAAAAAACGATAAATAGAATTTAATAATATGCCCTAATTATAATAATTATTTAAATAATAATTAAAATAAAAAAAAAAAAGGAATAATGGGACTTTTTTTATGTTAGTTTTGTTATTCGTCGTCAACAATGTAAATGCTCGAATGTTATTTTACACGTTATGACAAAATTTCAACCAATAAGTTACAATATTTCATAGAACTGTTATGAAGCCCGATCAATCTTGCAACTAACGTCAAAGTCCAAAATATTAATGATGATCTTGGAATCTGAGCGTGAGGAAGAAATGTATTGTTTTTACAATGATTTTTTTTATTTTTCTGTAAACAATTATTTTTCCGGTAGAAGAAATGCTCAGATATTTCAAGCTCAATACCTTTACTGATAGGTATATAAACTTCAGTAGTACTTTGATTAAAGCATTATTTGAAATGATGCTTACTTTTTGAATTTTATCCCAAAAACCCCCAAAAAATCAAGAATTTTACGGCGAAAATTTTGAAATTTTCAGGTTTGTAATGACGTTTTTGGTTGGAAGGAGTGCTTCAATCGTTACTTTGAATAATACATAAAAATTGGAATTTTGGCTTTTAATTTTATTTTATTTGAGGCGTTTCTTAAAATTTTCATTATTTTCTGAGTTATGTGTCAAAACCGATGAAAATGGCGAAATTTTCAAATCCGGCGTAAGAACGGCTATACCTATTAAACCATCGTTATAAAAAATTATTTCATGTCGTTTTTAATGTTTTATATACTACATTAATTTAATACGTAATAAATAATTAAAAAAAATGTTTGCTAGGTATTTTTTAGTTTTTTAATAATATTCTAAGTATATTTTTTGTTAAATATGGTCTTTATCTGGACGTATAGGTACTAGATAACTGAGCATGCACAGAATTATTTTTTCGAAGGCAATGATTTATCATTGCTTTCAGATATTAAATAATACGTTTGGACCACAACTTTTAAACCAGTAATTCACCCAAAGCGTAGTCACTACTACGTCAAACTACCCACGCAATGTAGAGTTTTCCCTGCTTTTTTTGCTGAACTTTTACATACCAATGCGTTAGAATTTTGAATGCTTGCATATTTGCATTCCTAAAATTTTTGTCATGCATATTTTTGAACATATTTTAAACACATATAATTTCAATTGTGATTAATTCAATGCTATAACATTTATGAGTTATAAGTTTTATAGTGAAATAACACAATAGCTATAACATAACACTTACTGACACACTTTTTTATTTCTGAAATAAAGGTCAAAAACTCTCGAGTTTATCAGGTAGATCATTCAAGTAGAAAATTTAACTATACCTAATATGAAAGTAATTTAAAATTTATTCAGTACTTTTGTTTAAATATCTAAGTAGGTATAGCAAGACTCGAAAATTATTTTTTCCTGCTACCAAATTTTGGGATAGACGGAGTAGTCAAGTTGATAATTGTTTACCACAAAAAAGTTTAAAGAGTGACAAAATATGGAACCTAGTTTGAAAGATTTTTGAATTTCCAAATTATTTTTTGTGTCATGACTTAATGACTTAAAAAAAATTTTTCGATCGACTTTAAATTTGATTTTTCTGTTTGATACCAATAATAAGATTTGTCATAGACTAGACAAAACTTTAAAACTTCTTTAATTTATTGATTATTTTTAAAGTTCATATCTTAAAACACACAAACATAGAAGATTTTCATAATCACGCACGGATAGTAAATATAGAAAGAAAAAAAAAAAACTTAAGACCGTATTGTAGTGTCTGGTCTAAGTCGATGTGTGAACAAACGCCTGACCTCCCAGGTCTGACTGTAAATCAGCATCGACCATTTTTGACCAAAATAAATCTCTTTTGAAATTGCTATTTTTTGCTTACTTTATTTAATATCACGTCCTGTTTTTATATTTAAAACTTGAAATTGAAACATCGTAGAAGCAAAATTAATAAAATTCCTTTTTTTTTTTTTTGTTACCAGGGATGCATGGATTACACAGATCGCTTAGAATTGTTTTTCAAATGCAATGATTTACTGTTGTTTTCATATATGACATATATAAATTATTATTTTTTGAACAAAAATTGCTACCTATTCATGATTGTAGTCTTTGCTGCAATCATCATTCCAGCCGGAATTCCGATTCACTCTCATTCTTTAATATTCTATATCGTATTGTACTATGATATAGAACGTTTTACCGAAATTACAACTAATAATGATTAACAATTGTCAAAAATGTATAACATAAAAACATGTCCATCAAAGAATGTTATAAGTATTATAATTATTTAGTCTAAATAGTAAGTGCACATTACCTGTTTCGTCTGAACGAACAAAACGATATTGAGTTAAGATTATTGAGAAATAAAAGATTGTAAACACATTGGAATAAATCATTTTTGTTGTACTTTTTGGTACTTTCAACGGATAAAGACAACGCAAAATCAGCAACAAATGAGATGTGTTACAATAAAACTAATCAACATGGTCTTCTTGTTTGTATGCCAAAATGTATGACACGTCGTGATATTACGCGTGTAACCAACATATGTATTTGTTCTTTGCACAATTTATTATTTGTATTTAACTACCTGTAACACAGATATAATCTACAACACTAAATAGTAGCAGGTAATATATACCTAGTCAAAAACACATGCTGACTATGTAAAAAACCTTTTAAATTTTATGCTGACGTAGATATTTTCAATTTTCCAAAATTCAACTGGTACTTGGAAATGTATACAAATTCAAAATGGGATTACCAATAAAAGGATAATTTGTTCAAAATAATGAACTAATCTGAATAATAACTCAGTTTTGTACATATGTCTTTTTGAATACTTAGTTTTGAAGAATAATTCATATTTATGTTTAGTGCACTTACTAAATTTCCCGTAAGCCAACGTTTCTCTGATTTTTATCAATAACAAAAAGAATGAAAATATTATTTTAAAGTTCTTTTTATTTAAAAAGAATTTCAGCTAGTAGATAGTTAAATATTATACAAAGATAACAAAAAACACGTTTAATTTACAAAAAAGGAAGCCAAATAATGAAATGTTTTAACAAAAAATAGTCGACTTTTCTTAACTAAAGAGGATAACTAACATAAATTTGTTGGAAAAACAAGTTTTTCTGTTTTTAATTTACGTAGTCGCCACTTTAAAATAAAATAGTACATAACAATTTAAAAATATATTGTTATAGTTCCGTAATTAATTTAGTAATTGGTAGTATAGTATTAAATTTTATTGATAAATCATTTGTGTGCATTCAATTTTGCATAACAATGTGCAAAAATTTTCACCATAACAATTTCATTTGCTTTTTTTATATAAGAAGATATATTTTATAAGGTTCTATTGTTATCTTGAACTTTTAAGAACAAATTTAAATCATTTAAAAGTAACGGCTTAATACTTTCTGTAATCAAACGAAATGACAGAATAATTGCTCCGGCCATTTATAGTAATTTTATACCTCCAAAAATATGTAATCAGGTATTTGACCATAGTTAATACCATATTAAATAGGTGCCAAAAAGGTGATTTTGAGTTATTCACTATTTTGTTATGCCACAAAGCCGCGGCGCGTACCACACACACACACACACACTATCTAGTGGATATTATTTGGTCTATCAGCATTAATCAAGGTACTTAGCCCGAATTTATCCAAATGTAATGTATGTACCTAGTTATATTGTCACGGTCCAAATACGAAAAAATCCAAAAAATTTTTAAGTTACCTACTTAAAACGCTTACACATTATCTGAATAGGTTAAACTAACATATTTTACAACGAACACATTTATTTAATAATATTTTATTGATTTATTACACCGAAAAACATCCTTTTTTATCGAACAAAATTACAAAACAATGGAAACTTATAAGAGTTCTATACTTACCACTAAACTTTCGAAATCTCTTGAAACTGGTATCAATTCTGTATCTTACAACTTTTTTAAAATTTTTGCTCATATAAATAGTTATTTTTGAAGCTATGGCAAAATAATTTAATCGATTCTTTCAATTTAAACACATTTGCCGTAATTTATGACGGTTTTTTCCTAAGTTTTCACTAAGATTTTTATTGTTACATTTTCAATTTTAAACGGTCAAATGTAATACCCCTCAAATTACCGTGCGATAAACTAGAGCTACCGGGTATGTGTGTAAAAGTATGTGCATTCACACATTTTTGAAGAAGAAGTTTCATAGTGATAAAAAAAACACACACATCATGTGAAAACCAATACAATTTTTGATGAACTCAAAAAATTGTTAAAAAATAAAAAATAATTTTGTGAGATGATGTGTACAACGAAAAGGTCATATTAGTTTTATTTTGTAATTCTGTCTTTACATGTAAACCTATACAATAAAAGCACAAAAAAATAAAGTCAAGATGGGTTTGCCAACGTTCTCAAAAGTTTTTTTTTTTACAAAATCCTCTACAAAGGAAAAAAAAACGAGTGTTAAAATGTAAATTACATTCGGGCAATGCACGGGTAGCGAAAGTCATTTTATTCAGCAAACAATACAAGGCTATCAATACAGCTTAAACATTTATAATAAGAATTATTATAAAGACGTGTTTTTATTAGAATAATACAATGTTATAATACATATTAAAATTCAAAACGCACACAAATCCTATTATCATTCAAAGTGAAATATATAATTAGAAAACATACTGTAAGTTATATTATCTCATTACTACTGTTTTGTCTTGTTATTATCATTGGACTGTATCTAGTTGAACAAAAGTTCCATGGTGTGTTCATTTTTTTATCTATAAAACATAAAACTTACATTAAACATGCCTATTGCTCTTTAAAATGTTTTGTTATTTTTTTTCTTGTTATAAGGTATAATTTTTAAATATAAAACACCTGGGATATTAACCACCAATTATTTTAATGAACCTATCACCTAGGTATTTAGTTTTGTGATTTTTTTTATTTAGTTCACCAGCTTACGGTATTTATGTAATTGTTTTAATACGTTTTTTGAATAATTTAAATTTCTTCAATTTTTTTTTTTTCGATCGTTTGAAAGTATAGTATAGTGACCATACCTATTCTATAAATTGTTTATGTTTTTTGAGTCCGAATTATATCATATATCTTAAAAATCATTTATTACATGGCACTATAATATAACGAAATGCAAATCAATATGTTTTGATTTTGAGCATAACATAATAGGATGTGATAATGTAATTGGATGTAACGACTTGTCACAGATGTTAGGTATTATTGTTTCATGTGTTTAATGTTAAAATTTTTTTTAAAAATATTAGAAGTCTTCCGGTTTCCACATAAATATATTATGATAACTCTGAAAATAGATAATTGGCTCCAAAGAGTTGACATTGTTTTTTTAAATTTTTTTTTAATTCTATGATTAAATAATACATAAATTACACAATATACGAAACTACTTCAAACTACTTGAAATTTATACGCATTATTAAAATGGGTTTAATGTATTTGTTTGACACTATACCTAGGTACTTGTCAGGTATACCATTAATTACGTTTATTTAATTATTGTCAATATGTTATTTTAATTACACGTCATAGTGCGAGTGTACCGGGACTTTGCCTAATAGCCAGTCAGTCGCCTAATACCCCTCGAAGTATACCTACGTATACAGCGAAAACATAACCCACTTGCCCTTAAACGCGTGGGCTCTCGTTTACATAATAAAAAAATAGAATTTCGTTTGGACATGTGAGTTGCTTCATCATCTTCACAATCCTACATTTGGTCCTTCAGGCCAGATGTATCGCGTATTCGGTTGTACTCATAGTTCGTGTGATTTAACATATAACCGCGCAGTCAAATTGGAAAATATCGTAAAAACGCCCGTTTCGTTTCGTTTCGTTCGTTACGTGCATCATAACACCACCCACCATCGTCGTGAATTGATCTAGCGAATCCGTCAGGTCAGAGCTTTCTATTTTCTTTTAGAATATTTGGTGTTGAGCGTCTCGCGCGTTTTAGTACAAGCACAGTAAAATAGCAGATTTGGTAGGTAATTACTGACGTGCAACGTAATTAGCCGTACCCGGGGTTTCCATACCTTTCATATTCATACACTCGTACCTATCACATCTGCTTATAAATAATAATTAATGTCTGAGATAAACTATCTGATCATTTATCGAGGCCAGCTTAAAAGTCAGCTGATTCGTTTCGTTTCGTACGTTAAGGATAGCAAAGATAGTACTGAAATAGAACAGCTTACACATCGTAGAGAAAAAATCAAGGTTATTTGGGACGCTTTTGAACAAATGCAGACGCAAATCGAAGTAGAAAAAGGAGTCTCAGAGAATAGTGAAATGTACAGAATAGAATTTGAAGGGTTATATTTCAAAAGTATGGCAGACTGTGACAAGATTCATAACATGATGATGAGAGATGGATAGAGACACTTTGATAAGTTGTTAGTTTTAATCCTAACCTAACCTGACGGGAGAAATTAAATGTTATGACTGTAAACAATCGCATATGGTTTATAAATGTCCATCATTTTTGAGATTATCGATTTTCGATCGAATGAAAAAATCACGGAGCTCAAATTATGTAAGACTTGTTAACGTCCACGCGATGGTGAAAAATGTAGTGCCCGTCGTTGTTCAAAATGTTCACGTCCACACGGCGGATTATTGCATATAGGTTTGGTTGTATGGTTTCGTAATGTACGGACTGTATTATCGCTGTAAGTATACTTCTAGCGGTGTTTTGCGACAGACTGGCTATTAGGCAAAGTCCGGTTACACTCGCACTATGACGTATAATTAAAATAATACAATGACAATAATTAAATTGACGTAATAATGTTATACCTGCCAAGTACCTAGGTATAAAATCGAACAGTATTTATTGTACTTGTGTTTAAAATTGCAATCGATTTCGACCAGTTTTAAACAATATAGAGAATTTTTTAATTGGTAATTCCTCGTAGTTAGGTTTTGAATAAAACCTTTTAGCATTGAGTCTCCAAACTTAAATAAAATTCAAAAAACGTAATATTTGGCTATAGGATAGTCAATAAATTTCGAAAATAATTTAACATAGATATTTTATGGTTTTTTTTTTTTTTACATTATTATTTTTTCACAGTAACTCCTCCAACAAATTATTTGAATTTATTGAAATTTTTATTTCATATTTAATAAATGAAGAGTACACACAAAAACAAATTAAATTAATCATGACAATTTTCAAAGTAAATATAAAATATTAAAATTTTAAATATTTTACCGAGTTTTTTTTTCAATAAAATACGTATACTAAACATTAAATTTTTAACTTTTCAAATATCTACTAATTTTTAATATATGATGGTGTCAAAAAATTTCAATCATACATAAATAATACATTTTGTTAAAAAATATTCTATAGATCGTTATAAATATTATTTTCTAATTTCATTATTATTATTTTTATTTATTTTTTTAGAAACTCCTCCAAAACAGGTAAAAATCAATTGAAGACATTACAAGTAATTAAATTGTCACAAAAATTTAGTTCACCAAATGTATTAACACTTTGAACTTAAAATAGAGCTTTGAGAATTACAAATTGTTGACTCACAAAGAATTATATATTTCTTTCGTTTTGTTTTTCAAATTCTGTAGCTCATTTATCAAAAAAAAAGTTTTACAAATTATGTTATCAAATCTAAAGTGAATATGACTCTGAAAATGTTGTGATTAGGACAAATAGTTTAATGTTTATTGAATTTAGAAAAGTTTATTTCGTTCGAAAATAATAAAATTTTGGGATGACTTGATATGCTGTGCTTCTTTAAAGTATTAAAACACTTAAAATTGTCTTCTGTCGCGGTAATCATCTACAATAAAATTTCTATAGAAATACTTTGCACGTTACTACAATTGTTTTTTAGGTACTCAGTAGTCAGTTTCAAGTTTTACATATTAAATAAACTTGCCAAAATCAAATGTTATTTATATAATACAAAAATTTGCTTTAATCCTTACCATCTGCTTGTACGTATCTGACAACGTGATCTATGTATTTATATGCATGTTCTAAAATACATTTTACATACGTTTTTAGTCTGATTTCAATACCCATACTAAAATATAATTATTTTACACTGGATATCCTGTACAGTATCACATGAAATCACCATTCAAATTGATAAATTAAGAAAAGTATTTTACCGAATTAGGTAGGTACCATATATGAAAACCTCATACTATACGTCTGGTTCTATTAAAATATTTATTGAAATGTAAAAATATGTTGAAACAATTTTAATATAATTGCCGAATAAAATAGGAATTTATAAATAGAGACAAAAACATTTTTGATTATTTCTCGAAATTTTATAGTGATCTAAAAATTTAAATTTTTTCGATAAAGCATAGATTTTTTATTGCGAACGAAACGTTTGTTTTTAGAAAATGTTTTTATGATGTACATGATTATAATTTTAATTATTCTTATTGAAACATTGTTAAGAATTGTATTGTCATTTTTGTTTTCTTTTATGATGAACATTGGTATAGATATCAACAAAATTTTAGTATGCTATTCATAATAAGAACCAAAATAGTTGAGTAGAACATAGTACACTACATAGTAAATCTAACCAGTATACGTATAATTTTGAAATAAATAACAATATATTATCTTACTTGTGCCTTTTATTTTATTGTCAACAACTATAAATGAAAAAAAAAATTCCTTATTTAAGCTACAATGTTCTTTTAAGAACTTATAGAAGTATTATCACAACATATTATTAACTCATTTTTATAGTAGGTATTTATAAACATTGCACTGTTTGTATATCATAATGTCTCGTTGATAACGCTCTTAAATCACTTAAATTGATCGAAATTCTAATTCAAATGATTTTAAAACTTTCTATTTTAAGGTGTGTCGAAAAATTAATAACAATTGGTCGCATTGATTATAGATGAATAATAAAATCTTTAACTAGACTCTCATGTCTAGTTAAAGATTTTATTATTCATTGACGTATAATTAAAAATCAAAATCAACATTATCAAAACTGCTTTGAATTATTTAACATTTTCAAAAACCATTAAGAATATAAGTAGTTGAATACAATTGTATTTTAAATTTTGATATCGTCAGTTTTTTATTTATTTACTGTGTGTGTGTGTTATAATTTCACTATTTTCGCTGTTATTACTGTATATAACCTATGATCTCCAAACCAATTTTGAGTCTTTGGACATATTATGCGAAAAATATATGTTGACTAACAATATCGTTGTTGAAATATTATTTCAAAAATCGTTTGACAAATTTTGATTCATAAAATGTCTTGACATAGTAATTTTTTTGTTATCGTCATTATATTGTGTTTTTGGCTATAACTCCCCTTAAACATTTTGAACTCATTGCGAATTTCACATATCTTCTGAATGAATGATGTCAAAACATCATTTATATTGGTTATTTTCATTACCCTCCCTAATTTTCATATTTATGCGGCTCAAAACGTTTACACAATTTTAACAACATAATATAATATTACAATATTTGGCTAACGATTTTTTTTTTTACTTTTTAATCTAATATTTTTTTTTAGTTCTGTTTATGGTTATAAATTAACTGGAAGATTTTTGAAATAAATTAAAGTTTTTACTTAATTTTTGGATTGAATTAAATCGTTATTTGAAAACAATTTGGCCAAATACAAAGCTTTACAATTTACTACTTTTTGAGTAGAATTCACTATGCTTAAAAGGAACGGTTCTTTATGTATTTCTGTTATATTTTAAATACGTACCAATTTGCTCATATATAAAATTAACCACAATTTCTTTTTCATCTGTAAAAATTCAATAATTTGTTAATGTTTTTTTATGGAATTTTTATAATTAAAAAAAAAAAAAAATAATAAAATAAAAATGAATCAACAGTGCGAAAAATGTCTGTATCATTTTCTCAAAACATTTATTATAACATTTGTTTTTAGATACATATCTCCGTAACGATATCATATTCAAAACAAGTAAAAAATATTTAATAATTTTGGTTTAATTTAGAAAAATACATTTCAGCCATTGTGGTGACACAATATTCAACGTATGTACGAAATATTTTACAAACAGTTTACCTACCTGTCATTGGGATCTGTAGCGTCTGTAGGTCTTCTATTATGATTATAATTCAAGTTTGTAAAATATTAATTAGAAAAACAATGCAAAACGAAAAAATAACCACCATTTGATAATATTTTGAATACAAAAATTTACAAAATACGTGAATTTTTTAAACAATTGTGAATTTATGAAGTTAAGGTAACTTCGAGTAATTAAAAATATCTATTATATTATTTAAAATGGTATACTTAAAATAATTTTACATACCGAAACACTCTGTATTATGAAATAAATAATATGTTTTATTAAAACTGCATAAATGTCGTTGTATCTAATGTTTTATTACCTAGAAATGTTGTATAAAATATGCAAACAAAGTAATAATGTTTTACAGTTATAGTATTTTGTAGTTTTCAAATAAACATATATTATACCTACAAATTTAATAATAAGAAAACTAAACGGTTGTTATTAATTTTTTGATAACGACGCTGCCAGTCATGATATTATTATATTCATGGTTTATTCATAAAAATTGAGTTTATAAATGAATTATGATGGGTTAAAATTTTATCGGTATGATATAAGTATAAAACTCACTTTCTACTTCTAAAACATAAAAATTAAAATAATTAAGTTCCTTCTTACAATTTCTTTTCTCACTCTCAAATATGTATTTTAGGTAACAGCTCAAAATACAATAAACAAGGTATTTGAATAGTTTGGGTGATGTAATTTTGTTTTCCAATTAATTCAATAAGATGTACTTAAGCGGATTAGAAAATTCAATCCAAATAATTTTTTGTTTGCTTTACACACGCCCATTAAGACATCATTATGAATTACTTCAAATATATAAGTATACAATTTGTAAATAATTTTTTACGTAAAATTAATGTCAAAGATTTAAATTCAAATTTTAAGTCATAACACAAAATTAATTTTTAAAATAGTATATTTTTTGTGAAGGTACCTTTTTGGTCAATTCTATCTGTAATATATATATATATACAAATATAAAGTAAACATATTGTAAATTGCAATTTACAATTATTATTTAAATAGTTATTACGTAGTTTTTATTATTTTTTAATACATATCAAAAATGTTATTTGAACCTAGTTTTGTTTACAATTGATGCGCGTTACACTGAACAACAAAGGCTTGAGAAAAAAATCACTAACATTCAAAATAACGTTCTATAACTATAATATTTTGAAAACAAATATGCAACAATACTAAATCAATCGACTACTGAATAACATTTTTTCATGTGTCAAGCATTTTTCAGTTATATTTATATTAAGTTGTTAGTATGCAAAACTAAAAAGAATGTTAATTTTTATAATAAAAGAATAAAAATGTTTCTGAACAACAACAATCAAAATTACCTTTTGTTTTCCTTAAAAATAGTTTTAATATTGAACAAGACGATTTCAAATGTTAATCAAAACATTTCTCAAAATCCTATAATCTAAAAGTCTTTATAGTCTATGTCAATACTTAAAAGTTATAATTATGATTTAATTTAAAGACATCTATTTTCACACAAACAATTTTTTTTACAGTTTAATGAACCATAAATTAAAATGTTTTGTATTCAAATTAGTCCAAATAAATATAGTCTTTATACTATAATATTTTTAAAATATCAGTAAAGAGAGTTAGTATATTTAACCAGACATAATTATATCCGAAATAATATAAAAAAAGGTTTTTCCAAAACAAATTAAGATAAAAAATACCATAAATTTTTGCATAATGAAATTAAAAATTTGTACAGGAAATATATATTGAACTACAAACTCTTTTATTCTAACTAACGTGAGCGGCCTCTTCTTGTATCGCAGTAGTCCTTTGGGTTTTTCATAGTAGATGCTTTAAAATTATAGAATATAAATATTTTTAGTAATTTTTCTTCACGAAATTTAAGTCGCAAGTATTTAGTATTACTTATCTAATATTTTTCATCACATTTAATTCTTTATTAAATTATTCTTTCATCTTATATCGATAATATTTTTCGTAGTGTGTGTAGTGTAAGTAGTTTATAACATAAACAAATGTGTGGTAGATATAAAGTTCAAAACATGTCCAATGTCAAAATAACGCCATATAATAAATAAAACTCTGATTAAATATTAAAATTGATAATATCATATTTCTTAGCTATAGGTGTTGAAGGAATTTCAAAATGTTTTAGGCATTTCCAATTTAGTTTTTTTTTTTGTATTAAAAGAAAAATTTCATTTTTATTCTGAAAAGCTCGACAGTAACAAAATACAAAACATTTTTCCCATTGTTATTTTCGACAAACAACTGTTTTGTAGTAAGTACCTATTCTATTTCATCGGAAAGAAGTTTCAATGTAGGCAAATGTTTAAATTATTAATAATAGAAAGTATACTTAATACTGATATTTGTCATTGATTTGTGTATAAGTGGCTAATCCAGAAATTAACATTAAACTTATTTTGACTGCATGTCAAATACTGTTTGTCTTTTTTTAAATGTTTGTTTCTTATACAGTAGATATAACTACTTGACTGTTTATTTGTAGAAAGTTATAGGCGTTTCCCCCCTCAAAAATGTTTTTTTGAATCCATTTGGTGATGTTAGTATTCGAGTTATCGATGCATTTGGTATTATTTTAATATGTATACGAAAACAATACATTGTTGTCTATGTACAAACATTAAATGTTGACAACTTTTGTTTGCTTTCCTCATACATTTCGAAACATGTACCTAAGTAATAATATCGTTAAATAATAATTTATAGTTTTTCTATGATGTGGGTACATATTTAATATTGAATATTGGGTAGCATATTAAAAATATTTTCTAAACAATTAAATATTTATTTAGTAAATTATAAAATATTATTCTATGAATTAAAAACCCACATTAATATTACAAACGGTTATATTTACTGGGTTCTAACGAAAGGAGTATATGTTTATAGTAAGCCTTTGCGTCTTCTAAACCTAAAAATTAAAAAAAATGTTTTATGTAGTACCTATATTTTATTTTGTCACTTTTCTTTTTACTTGTGTATTATGTGTTTTTCTGATATTTTTATTGTTATTGTGAATTACCTCTTGTAGAGTTATTTTTTCAAATGTATTACGTTTTTATCACTATATACGATATATGCTTATAATGTGAAAATCAAAACTATAATAATATAGTATAGATTTAAATGTATTATAAATAGTATTTTAACTCACTATTTTGAAAAGTATCTTCTGCAAAATCATAAAAACAGCAACATTTAACACTAATAATAATCAGAAGTATATCAGTCACACTAGTAGAGCGATATACTGTTTTGGTTGATCACGTTTGTATATCAGACGGCCTAATATGTAAAACTTCTAATTAAATTGAATAATTTTTGAAAATTTTTATGATAATAACTACTCCCAAAACAACAATAAATATCTGAGTGAATGTTAAAATTTCTAGTGAAAAACTTAACGAATTTAAAGAATATTTTAGGTTTCAATTTGTAACATAAAAATAACACATATTTTTGAAATTAACATCCAAAACAAGCAATAAATAAAAGGTATATTAACCATTTTAAACACATATTAGAAGATTTTAGTTTATGTTTTTTGGCATGTGCATACTGAAAAATTAGTTATTATTTTAATTATTTTTCAAACTTAGAACATTTAAAACTACCAACTTATCAAAACATCTACCCATCTCCCATCATCAAGTTTTATTATAAATTAGATGTAAGTTTCAACATCAAAGTATTTTGTAAAATTTTTTTGGAATTCCCAAAGAAATTACCCATCATAATAGTACTATAGATAATTACTCTCTGGATCATCAGAAATTCCTACAAAAAAAAAAAAAAAAAAAAAAAAAAAAAAAAAAAAAAAAAAA
>CM029361.1:4432665-4457169 GCA_017140985.1 Hormaphis cornu
ATTGCGTATACGTATTTCAACAACTATGTTGTCATCTTCAGCGCGAAGCAACGACTCAATCAAAGATTCGTTGATTCGCGCTGAAGATGACAACATAGTTGTTGAAATACGTATACGCAATAAAAAGTGTATCATTTTTGTGATTTCGGGTTTATTAAATTTAGTATAAACAGTCACAAGTGCTCAAATTTTAATTTTAGTATAAAATACAAAATTTAAAAATAATGTGGTCCGATTCCTAGTTTTACCCGATTGCCGAAAAGTAATATCATAGCTTACGGATCTTTGTCACAATGGATTTTATGACGCAAATAAGTCTCAGTAGTTTCATAAATCAATAGAGTTATCTGTATCCAATATCCATTCAAAAAACGTTCAGAACTCGTTATAATGTCTACTAAGTTTTTACAAGATAATTTTTGAAAATATTTATTTTTAGAGAAATATATAATAATTTAAACATTAAAATTATACGACAATATACGATCAATTTAAACGGTCATAAAACTATGTAACTTATTTATTTGCAAAACCATCTAGTAAAACGGTATTTAGGTTCTTGTGTTTAATTCAACGTAACAGTGTTGAATCTATGTCTACCAAAAAAATTAACATCATGGAAATACAAAATGATGCTTTTAAAAATTAATGTATTTACATGACTAAATATCGATTTTTACTATTAAAATAATGGTTAAGTGCTCCCAAATATCTAATCCATGACGCTTCTTGATATAATCACAAGTTTAGAACAATTTTCTGAACTCAAATCGGAAAAAGACAAACTTAGTTATATCGAAAAATCTATAAACGTCAAGGAACCTTAAATAATTGTACAGATTTTAATACGTAGCGTTTTATTCAATTGGTCTGAAGTGTGGTAATTTCAATGAATAAATAATATTTTTAAAATTTCAAGTTGAGTAAATCAAATAGCAAAAATCAGAAAGTAAACATTTTTCGTTGCTGTTTTACAATTTTCATATTTTTTGTCTTGTCCATTTTTCGTATCCATAGATTTTTATTCCGTGACTTATTTACTCAGATGTACTCTACCGTAAAAACCTTAAAATTTAATAATTAAAAAACCGGGTTTTGGGAAAACTTTAGCAGAAAAAATACGTTTGTCGTAACTAATAATGAACTGGAAAATAAAAACAAATATATTAATTTAAAAAATACCCGTTGACTGCGTTGAATAATAATATATATAAAAAAAAAAATGCTAATGTACAACCAGCCAAATATATAATTTTTGTTAGAGCAGTGTATATTTAATGCACCATTCATAATATTTATTCATTTGAAAAAAAAAAAAAAAACTAAACGCAATAGTTATCTTATTATAATATTATATAAACTGAATGTTAGAAAAGATAATGCTGCATGTGGGGGAAGACTGTAATTTAATTTACAAGTAGTTGTACTTCAGTAAAAATATATATTGAATAAGTTTTAACTACTAATATGTAACGTAGTTCTCTGCTTATTACCCAAATTGTGGTGGTTGTTAAGTGAAAATAATAACATTTTTAAAACAAATATTGAATATATTTTACTTGCCAAGTTGCTCTTAAGTTTTTTGTATGTGTTTAAAATTGTTTCTTTTTTTTTTGTGAAACTTTTTATAATTTAACACATTTATCACATTCTATTAATATAACATATTATGGTGAACATAGAAATTATACTTCATAAAAATTTTTAACTTGAATATATTACAATATAACTACTAATAGGTGTTTACTTACGTAAATTGAGAAACGCATACGTGACATAATTTTTACGTTTTGGATTAAGGAATTGTTTGGCTGGAAACAATTATTTTATCTAATTTTTATAATTTACGTGTTCATTTTTATTAAAATATCTGTAAGGTATGCTTAGTAGTACATACGAGTCTTATAAACAAACAAACTTAAAAGTATTTTATTTAATATTTCCTATTCAAAGCTCGTCCTTGCAAGCCAAAGGTGTATAATCATAGCTTAAACCGTATATTCATAAATTGTTATAAATTCCCGTGACTTCATACCTAAATGACGATAAAAATCATAACCGAAGAGTGAGCCAATACAAAATTCAGATTAGGAGATCTGTAAATGTGCATATTTTGACTCGCGATTGGACGAAAAACTAAGTATTTGACATATATTCTGTGGGCAGATGAGATTTTGAAAATAATTTGGCATGAAAAATGATCTTGTATTTATAGGTATGTATTGGTTAGCTTACTAGGTGTCTAGGTGCTAGGGTGTTTGGGAGCTTTATTTGAATTAAAATCCAAATTTTTCGAAAAAAAATGAATACATTAGTTTTTTAAAATATCAGATCGAATAGGTTCTTATTTTATTTATAAAATTAGAAATCGATTTTCGATAAATATCTATAGTCAATTAATATTTTTATTGTATAGTTACCATTTATATTTATGCATAAAATAAAGTTTATATCCAAAACAACAATATAAAAACTTCTTTTCACTAATATAGGTTAGAACGCATGTAAAATACGCTTTATAAACGTTGCTTTAACACAAATACTATTCAAAAAAAAATTTATGCCATGAATGTATATTTTAAAAAAATTACCCAATATACATGAGGGAAAGTACTACTCACTTTTAAATGTATTTATTAACTGTTCTAATAAAAAAAAGCCAAAGTAATGTCTTTAAATCATTATATTTTTATTCTGAGCTTTAAATGAAAGATATAATATTGGATTTACAAAAGTGTGTCACACTTAAATCCTAAAAAAGTGAATCTTTTGTGAAAAATTTCATATTATGACCTATTTTCCAATACCTTTTTATTTACGTGTAAAACTTGAAAACATGTTGATGTTAGTTTATAGTTTGAATATCATAAAAGATTTAGTTTTCATTAGTTTAACTGAAACGTATTAAATTTACGACTACTGAATTACAAAACCTCAACTATATCATATTAGAACGATGTGTTTGTTTAACTTATGCGTGCAGTGTTGAATTTATTCCATCAGAGTAGGAAAAATCATATTTTAAAGGCACTGTAGGATGTATAATGAATATACAATACCAAAAATCAGAATTTTAACAATTTAGAGTTGTGGGTTGAATGTAAAATGTTTCCAATTATCACAGAGCATTTTTGCCAATCTCTCAAATTTAAACAAATAGAAAAAATAATTTTGACTAATGTTTTGTATAATGTTTAGCAAAACCTTTTCTCAAATTTTAATAAACAAAAACGGCAAAAATTTAAAGTAAATTTGAATGTTATATTTGTAGAACACGATGAAAAACTAACAAAAAAATTTCAAAATGTGTACATACGCTTAAAATATATTACTAATTTAAACTAGATATCTAAAGTTGTGTGAATTTAAAATCAATTAAACAATTATTTGTTAAAATGTATAAAATACGATTGAAGTGACATCACAGAGTATTATAGTGCATAATTTCATTTTTATAACAGAAGTAGTACAATTTTATCAACAATTTCATAGCTTATGGACGCTTTTGAAATTTACTGGGTGGATTTTTCTTAATTTTTAGCCATTGATACTAATTGTGTTTTATATGACATAAAAAATTTTTAAATCTTTAATAGTAAAATTGTGCAAGCTACAATTTATTTCTAAAAATAGGAAAATTACAGATTTAACAGTTTTTGCTAATTTTCCTAGTTATTAATTATATGGACAGAAAAACATATGTGTCCATTAATTTTTTTTATTATGGATTATCGTGATTTTGAATAATTATTCTGCCGGTAAGGAGGTATTATTTGATTGTTACGCCGGCAAAACTCACATGTGGGTAAAAATGGCTCTTGGTTTCAACTCACTTTAGAGTAGGTCGCCATTTTAAAGTCTACCTACCTAAATTATAGGAATGGCTCGCTGTATAGATTAATAAAATGATTGAGTTCTATGTTAATTTTATTTTAGATTCTGAGTGCAGCAAAGAGTGTATTGTATAAGCTTAATAACGATTTTGTTTTCTTCTTATTTTTGGTGAACCCTTTGACGCCTATAATGTGTGTCTAATTGAAAAACGTCATAGCACTAGAAAGTTTGAAATGTGGACTTTGATTGTACCTTACTTGAAACTTTTTGTGAAAATTTCGTTTTTGTTTTCTAGCTACCTATGTGGGCCAAATACCAAAAAAATTGTATGAACATTTGCGCAAACATGCTTGAATTTTCGGCTTTTGTAATCACTTTATGTAACCACGAAATTAATGTATTGATTATTTGTTTAGTTATCTGCCGAAAAAGACAAAAATTAGAACATCATCAAATTAAATTATTTGATTTAAATTGGATATTATGCAAAACAGTTTTGGAAATGTCTCATATTTAGCGAGTTTTGATTAAAAAACACGCAAACTTAAACTAAAAAACACAAATATTGAGGCAAGTATTGCTCTGGTAGGTATTTTCATGCACTAGCTTATTGAACATAACATTGTTAATGTAGTATTACATAACAAAAACTAAAAGAGGGAAGAAAAGAAAGAAAAAAAGGAAAGAGAGTGTTTAAATTTGAGGTCGGGTGAGAAGTTTTATGGCATAGCGGCTACCTAAAAGGTCATATTTTATGTATTGCTTATAGGTGTTTAATATCAGATAACTAACATTTATGTTCATTGGTTTTCACTAGAATATATAGATTACTAGAAAACTAAGCCTGCTCAGAATCGTTTTTTGATAAACAATGATTTATCATTGCTTTCTGATATCAAGTACATAATAAGTTAAAACCCAACTTTCGAAACATTGGCATACGAACCCAAAGAAGTGACTTATTTCAAATCGTTATCGCTACGCCAAACAACATCTCACTTAACCTCAAACTTACTTCCTTTTTTTCTGTTGTAATTTTTAAGTTGTAATATAAAAAAGGTTTTTCAAATGAAACAATATATTCTTACACTCATATGGGAAATACATTTGAATTATTCATTACAGTCTTGTTATTCACAAAAAGTGAGACTATATATTATTATAGTTTGTTTTTAAAATGAATTACGAGTACAATAGAATCTGATACTTACTGTAACATTTCATTATTGCTAAAAAACATTTAAAATATTTTTAAAAACACTTTCAATAAATTCATACAAATTATTCATTGCAATAATTTGAATATAATAACATATTGACATAATAAATTTTTATTGTATTTGTAATGAACTTCTTAAAACGTAATTTGTTTTATGAAATTCTGTGACAAATACAAATTGTAATTTTATAGCTATTTATACGTGTTTTAATTACTTTATATAATGTTAAGTTTTATACCTTCATTTTCTGAATATACAAAACAATCTTTAGTCAGATTAACTAACTGGAAAACAATTAATATAAAAATGTTTATTTTAAACAGAACCATGTTCTTCAAATTTTTTAGTAGTTATGGAACAACGTTAACTTTTAAAACACTAATATAAGTAAGATCAATTAACCTAGGCAAAATAAAGACCGATTAACGTAGTTTCTGCTCTATAATGAAACAAATGTGTTCGTAACGTAATTTTGATTTGACAAACATTTGTTCAACTAACATAATATTCCTACTACTTAACGATAATCGCATATGAAGTACATAAACATTTTTAGGATATTTGCTTTTGTTACGCATTCATTTTAAATTATGAGCACAGCGATAAACTGTAAAAATATATCTAAGTATAATGAATATAGTGGTGAAAAATTGTTTTTCCATATTTTTTCACCACAAAGGCACTATTTAACAACCCCTGCACGGTAACTCCAATCTCTTCACGTATAAAAAAAAAATATACTTCTTCTTATCAGGAAATTATTTCTAAATTTTTTAACAAATCAATTATACATTTAATGTTTTCCCGAATTATGTTGAGTCATGATTTTTATCACTGGACACGTGCATTTTTCAAAAAACCAGTCTTATCAAGTTAAACACCAAATTAATCTAGTTAAACATTCTTGAGAATGTTTCGTTGATTCGTTAGCTTTATGCTGGCATACATTTTTTTTTTTTTTAAGCATATGCGCGTAAATGTTTTAATATTCTTCATTTTTAAGCGTATATTGATATAGAACGTATCGTTTATTCTATAATTGTACAGTTTGTATAACATTGATAGTTTGGTATAAAATGGCACTTAAATTTGCCAGATCTATTCGGTACAAACGCTAAAAAAATTAAATGATTACAATTAAATAATCTAACGTGCGTATACACACTCAATAAATAGCAAACACAATAGTCCTCCACGACAAGACTATGTGGACTTACCAGCAAAACACCAGAGAGAGATCGTTCTCATTACTGTGGTGGCGATGGTCACAATTGTTTGTTTCGCGCTCGTTCCTTTTGTCAATCGGTCCCTCCTGCTTTTAATTTTAATATACAGTTTCTAACTAAACGTTCCCAAACTGTGTCCTATACTGCATAGCTCTAGTTAAGAGTCCATCAGATAATCTACGCAAACAAGAAATTTTCGGCTTATTTGATGTCGTGTTTTACTACAGAATTTAACCAAGATTTAAAGTTCTGAGTGAGATTTTCGTACATTTTTTACTAGCTTCAAAACTAGTGTTTGGGTTATTAAACTCGAAGACTAATACCGAGTAACTTTGTGATTTGAGTGGTTATGGACTATAACCATAGTTCAAGTGGCGTATTAAGATGTGGACACACTACTAGGAACCAGTTGATTAAGTACTTTCGTCTAGTTCTTGCAGTATAGGAGCTACGTCGGACCGTTTTCTAAGTATTAAACACTCTGTAAGCTAAAATATGAGAAATAATAAAATCCTAAATACTCTCAATAACCATAATGCGAAATTCATTTTACATGTATACGAACAAACAAATCTACAAAAACGCTAATATTTAATTATTTATGAATTTTTTAAAATTTTGAAATTTTCGGTCTCTATGGTACAATGTTAGGGCCATACAATAAAAGTTCATAAATTTCACAAAAATTAATTTCTTCTTTAGCTCATATGATATTATAATATTTACATGACATTATGTATATCGAATAGCCACTGGAAAAAAAGTTTTATTTCTTAATTTAGGCAAGTTATATTGCTATAGGATAGTTTTTCATTAAGAATGGCTGTCATAGCGGAGTTTATAATTGCATATTTTCTTTCAATTTTACCACGCGTCATCTTAAAAATGAAATGAAAATTAACAATGGATTTTCAAATGTTTTTTTTCTTTCGTTCCAGGTAAAATATGCAAATTGGTCCTAAGTGCACTACCCACCCATTTGAGAAAAAACAAGAGCTGAACGACAAAAATGAAACCTCATTTAAAATATTAACAATTTAAAATGCTTTTTGGTATAAAACCATACTAGAAAAGTTAATTGTATGTGCCAGAGATAAATTAATAAGAAACAAACACACAAAAACCAACCACAAAAAGCTTACTTTGATATTATGTTATAAAAATTGGTTTCTCCTAATACCTAAATACTATAAACACTAATAAACTACTCATTACAAATTGTCAAACGACTCAAACATATACAACTTCAACGGTCAAAACAGTACAATGTGACTTTATTTTCTCTTCGAATTGGTACCTCTTTATTTGTGCTTCGTCTACAATTATAAATAAATTCAAAGATTTTTAAGTGCTTTCATTTTTTGCCTTTCCTTTTATCCACGCCTTACTACAATTCACCTCTATCATCTGACTTGAAGTACAGAGTCCAGGAGGTAATAGCATTCGAACGTTATTTATGCATCTCAATGTATAATATTATGAATACCCGTATTCAAATCTTGAAACTTTCACCACAATTTCGTTGTGTTTTCATGATCAAGAATTGTTTTCCTACCTTTTATTTACGCTCTCTTTACTATTATATCCTTTTTGACTATTATTTCTCATGTATGGTAATCTATAATAATACAGTGCACGTTGACCTCATTTTTGCGTCCTATGAACAATGTTCAGGTGGAACGAGTAGGTACCTAAATATCTGTGTATTTGAGAAGGTGAAATATCGTGTTATGTAGTATTAAACTGTTTACACTAAAAATCATCTTTAATCAAACATATTTTTAAAATCATAAAATAGGTGTTTATTAGCATTCAAAGTTATACAGTACTTAAAGAGATTATGCAAAGACAAAAATGCAGGTTAGGTAGAAATATACACTGGTTAGTTAGAAATCGTCAAAAAACACATGTTAAATTAAAATATTTTAAAATCACCATTAATGATTGAATTTGCCATACAGTATATGGCTTTTGAATATTCTTTATTATGTACAGTAATGTTCATCTCCCGCTGTCGATGCTAATCCTCAGGATACATGTCTTTGTATCTTTCGAGACAAAATTTATGTGGTCTATCCATTGTATCCTCTATATATATATATATATATATATATATATAAAAAAAAATCAACTTTTTTAGAAATAACTAATGTTTATAGTTTTAAATTATCATATTTTTTTTATAAATAGCTGTGTGTGTGTAAACATAATTCAGAATTTATAGGTGTTCAAATACCACACCACCTAACTTTGTAATAAAAGTTACAGTTTTTCGATAATATTATTTTATATGTACTAATTTTATTATTTTAAAACAAACTATCCGTCAATTTTTGTACACCAAATGTATGAACAATCTTTTAAATGAAAAATGAATTGTGAGGTTTAAATCATATCTATCAGGTACTAATCTTCGCTATAAGTCGAATTATTGTACTTTGTTAACAAAATAGAAACCATTTTAAAATTTAATGTGCATATCATGAATATTGTGTTTCACTTTGTGCTGAATTAATTAATACGAAATTCAATACGTCCTGCAATAACGCGTCGCCACCGTTTCTACTGAGTTCTGCGGCCAAATGATACAAAATAATTTTGTGATTATGGGAACTGAATTAAAATATTTTCAAAAAAGAAAGATTACTCCGTTTACCCGCGTTACCCCATATCGAGCACCGATGTTGACCCCGTAAACGACATTGTAGTAATTTTTTGGCCAAATATTCATCGGTTTATTTTATCAGTCATCTTTTTAAGAATAATAAATATTGCCTATGGCTTAAAAGAGATTGATTTTTGGATTTGAATAATATGATCTTTTATTTTCTTTTGATGATTATATCGCAACTATTTTCACATGTATTACATCTGTATCACGACTTTTATTAAAAAAATATTATTTGTACATAATCAAGTTAAAATTTTTTATGTACGTACTGATTATTTGAAATGCACAGGCGACTTCATCCATGTAATTCTTTACATGATCTACAACATGTTTAACAAACTTTGATAAGTTATTACTACATTCTCAATAGTACTCTATAAGGATAGAATACCTATAGAAGTTTTGGTGGGTGTTTTTTTAATTTTTTACAACAATAGAAGCGATACAATTAATTTTGTATATTATGTATATTTTGTTTATTTGTGGCACAAGTTCAATAATAAACCACTTTTTTTGGACATATTTATTATGTATAGGTAATTACATAAAACGTAAAAGTGATTAAGCAAACCACAACAAGGTCAAAGGGACAAATAGAAAAATAAAGTAAGAACAAATTGCGTTTTGGAGGTAATTAGTCAAAGTAGCAATTACGGCTATGGAGTAGGATTAACTTCACTGGTTTGGAACGTATACCTATATAAAACCTAGTTAGAAGTTTTAAATTACATTTAGAAGCAACTATAAATAACAAAAAAAAAAAAAAAACTCATTACAAGTGAGGTCTATTGATTGAATAAAATAACGTCGTTAATTATTACGACAGTAAACGTAGATTCTATTTTGAAAATAATTATTTAAATCAAAAATATCAAAATACCCGAAAATGATCCAAATTAATAGAAATTGTCACATAAGTACCATTAGATAAGTTGTATTGAGTCTACAAATAATTGACTTTTTGACTAATGTGAAGGTTAATTGGTAACTATAAAATTTTGAAATTTTTTAACTTACAAAATTACGTAATTATCAATTTACTTTATGTTTAGAATCATAAAACATTCAACGTTTGGTGTAAACATAACAGAACTACATTTTGTATTTCAATGTTTGACTTAAACAATATTCAGGAAACATTTGTTACAATTTTGTATTCGGATTGAAGCTATAGAAAGATTTATTGATTTTAGGATAGGTAGCGAATTTTCTCTTTTCATTTTGTGTCTTTGGCAATCGTAAATTTAAGAAAATTGTTTGAAACTAAACGATTTTCGAATAAAATATCTTATATGCTTGGTAAATTTTATTTCAAATGATAGATCCAGGAATCCAGGAATCAAATGGAGAGAAGCTGCAGAGGATAGGGACAGATGGCAAGATTTGTATTTAGCGGTATGGTCTTAAAGGACGGAACCAAGGAAAGAAGAAAAAGAAATTTTATTTCATGTTTTTTTTTTTAAACATTCAATTACGAAAAAGATACATCCAAAAATACAATAGCAAAAACTTAAAAAATAAACAATAAAAAGTATGACAATCCTGATTTTGACAAAATTGAATGGTTATTTATTCATAACCTTCTATCATAATGATTTCTAATTACTATTGCAACTTTATTTTAATATTTTATTACATAACGTAATATAATCGAGTCACTTTCCTTTTCTTGTTTTTTTGTTATTAACACATTCCCCAAACTTTACTATCTTTTAATCACACCCTCACTATCCTATTTCACAATAGTTAATTTTATTTTATTTTTCGTTTTATGCGTTACAACCGTTGGTATGGATGTTACCATCAGATTTACAAATGTTTTTTTTCCAATCGTTAGGAATAAAATAAAATGTTGAGTTAAAATCCGATTCCAATAGGTTAGTATTTTATCTTTCATAAGATCTGTTTCCGTGAATTCAATATTGTCCATTTAAATGCAATGTAAATGGTATAAATTACGTACATTTTGAACCATTGTATAAAAGTTATGTTATTAAGATCAAATTATTCTTACAGGCTTCCTCAGGCAATTCACTAAAGTCTAATGAATAAAAATTTTCTTTATAACGACTAATGTCATATACAAAACTTAGTGGTATAGAAGAATTTATAAAATAATTACCAAATAAATATCAACATAATATTTTAATTGCTAACTAAATAGTATAAAATTTGAATTGCATATTATACACCTATGTACATATTAATATTTTATAGATTCAAAATTTTAAAATCTTTTCTTAACTTTAAATTCTTAAGAACAATTTAATTTGCCTTAGTTCAGTATATTTATTCTTTTGGATTTTCTATTGGTGATGGTACCTTTAATGTTTATCTAATTTCTTTATACATTACTTTAAATAGTTTATTAAAATTAATTCTTAAAAGACCATGGTTGTATTCTACATATTTATTACACAAAGAACATTTCCTGTCAAAAAAGTTAACTATCAAAATTTACTACTTCTACTTTATAAGTATAATTTTATTTTATATAAATTTTATCCTAGATATGACACTAGAAATAAAATGATACTAGTATAAATATATTTAAATTAAATACTACTGTCGGAAAATAATGAGTTATTAATAAAAGTACTCAACTATGTTTGAAATTATCAATTTATTTAAAAAAGTTTAAAAATTTTAATTCATTTAAAAATCATGTTAGTTATTTAAGAATTGATTTCATTGATTTTTAGTTTTACCATTTAAATCTAAATTTATATTTTTAATACACAGCTAATCAACAGTTTTTTTTTTATTCTTTTTACAATTTCCTTATTACTATCCCTTTCGGCACAAGCAAAACGCTTTTGAAAGTTATAATTTAATTAAGAATTTAGACTATTTAAAAATTAAAACTATAACTATGTTATCTATATTAGTCATGTGATCTTATTTGTATACTTATAATTTAATATATAATACAACATATGTATCATTTCATACAAAAAAAAAAAAAATTATATTTATAACCTATATTTACTACATCGACTTACAATTATACTTACCAATGTTTTTATAAATCCAAACTAACACATCTCGTCTTTCAGCTTTCAAAAAACAATGAATTAAATTTTGAAAGTAATTATTAATAGTAACACAAACCAAAGCTTGCGTCTTTACGGTAGTCTTTAATTACAAATTGCTTAACTTAATTCATTTAATTTCTACTTTAATTATTTTTTTTTTTTTTTTTTGGTGTTCAACGTCGTTATGACGTTTGGAGGTCGTGGCTCTGTTAATTTTCTATTTAAGTTCCGGAGAAGGTTGGGAACACATTTATTTTCGTATTTTTACTTTTATAAAAATTTTTTTGTTATGTTTAAGTATTTTTTTTTTGCCTATTTTTCCATTTTTTAAAGGGGAGTAGATAAATTGAATAAACTCATTCAGAAATGTTTTTCGTTCCATTGTTGTGGTGAGCTAATGGAATAATTTAATATCTTTTTTTTTTTTGTATTACCGTTGCAACTATTTTCTACCCCCAATGCTAGAGCAACGCTTTTTTATTTTTATTTCTGTTCATGTAAATAGGGAGAACAAATGTCATTAAATATTTTCTCTTTTTCTCTTTTTCGGCTGCACTTTTACAAATTCATTCACAAAGTTGTAACGAAAATTATCCCAGATGTCTAATATAAAATTTTTATTTAACACATCAATGACCTAACTTACGAGTGTAACAAAACAAGTCTACTTACTTGTCCATGGGATACCGAAAGCCTGCAGTTGTTCTGTTAGTATTATTATAATATTAATTATGTTTGATATTCAACTAATAAACTGTCAGTACGAGAAAACAATAATTGTTTTTGAAAATAAAAATTGATTACTTTACAATAAAAATAAATAAATAAAAGCCAATACAGTTAATAAAGAACATGGTTTTAAGTTTGATTTATTATTATTGAAAACAATAAAAATTAATTTCACGTACCAATACATTCTATATTATTAAATAATTATAAAAGTAAGTATAGGTTGAATACTGAACAGGTCATTTTATTACTGTGAGTACCTACTAAAATATTCTATAGTTTATATGACGAAAAAAAATTATAAATTATAATTTATAATGGTCAAACCATGATTACAATAAATAATTAAAAAAAGCCAAAAAATATTGTACTAAATAATAATAATAATAATAATAAATAACATTGGTATCATTATTAGGTTGATGATTTTTTTTCTTAATAAGTTATTCGTTTGAATATAAGCTTACATATACATAAAGTTAAACTTACTTCTTTTTTCTATATCTTAAATAAAAAAATATTTAAAATTTATAATTTTATAAAGGCGGAAAGTAATAGAAGTCAATTGTAGGTAGGCTGAGAAGTTGTTACCTATGTGTAGCGATCACACTTTGGAATGAGTGACTTTTTTGAGATGGTAAAAAAAAGCCAATATTAAGTAATTAATACCACAAATTAGACTTTTTATAGGTTCGTATTTATGATATGTAATTATCATGTAATATTGTGAAACAAAACAAATAAAAACTACCCATTGTTTAACCGTATAACATTGATTTTATATCATTACTTTGTGTTGAAATTTTAATTGAAACCCTGATAGATGAGTTATTAGTTGCGACTTGTAGTAAAATTCTTAAACATAAAGTAAATGAAGTACGAACAATCAGGGTAAGTAACCGGATCCGGTACAATGAAGTGTATCGTACTGAAGGATGGTATGTAGGATGGTGTTTGTAAGACCCAAGATTGGTTTGACATAACCTAAAAAGTTACAAAGCAGTTGCTCACATTCTAATCCTTAACTTGATTAAATGAGCTCTTAATATCGTACAGCAACAATTCACAGATTCGAGATCTTAACGTTTAATTATTTATATATTGTACTATTTTGTTTTTAATTCATAAATTTCAAAATAAACAGTATGTATGGAGAAAAATACTCCAGACAATTATTAATTATTATAAGAAATATGTAATGTAATAATCGTAGCAATTTTACCACCTCGAATAGGCATATATTTAAAAAAAATAATACTGATTATTATTCCTTACCATAATCAGAATAATATAGATTTGATTCCAATTTAAACTGACCGACTTACAATGAGTAAATTAACAAAATAAAATTATTACCTTTGTAAACCAAACATGGTATCATCACACAAGTGATAACATATATTATTATATCATATAATTATATTAGACTAGGATTTAATTAAATTGTTTTCAAAATTTATAATTTGTTTTTGTAATTACCTTTCATAGAATACATATTTATACAAATAAAATTATTGTGTCAGAAATTGAAAATCGATTGCGTTTTACATTTTTTTTGCCGTTTGGTGCTTAAATTTTATAAGATTTTTATTAATAAAATTGAAAAAAAGAAAAAAACATAAATAAAAAAAATTTTCAAACCATCGTAGAAAAGATTTTAAAATATAAAATCATATCATATCAATAATAAAATTCTTGAAATTCTTCTGAAAAACATAATCATATAATACCTTCATTCTTTCTTTTTTCTAAAAAAAAAATAAAAATTATCAATTACTGATATGATTAATTTTATAGTTACTATGCAAATGTTATTTACGTTTGTATACGTTATTTACGTTTGTAATATTTCATAGTTTTGGCGGTATAAAAATTCCAATTACTTAAAATTAAAATAAATTTGGTTTTAGTACAAAAGTAGAGAACAATAATCAGCACAATCATGATGCTAAAATAGAAATTAGAAATAATATGTATTGTTTTTAGGAACAGAACAAGGTATGTTAAATCATTTGGAAATCCATTGAATGTTTCTAGAATATGATAAGTCAAAAATGAAAAACAATTTTACTGCCGAATTTACTCCAAAATGCCTGAGTATCACCATTTTAAGGTATATATAAGAATTGTGACGCCCTATATCAAAATATAATCGTTTTACCCATAGTTTTTTATTTGCTTACAGAAAACATTGTTTCAGAAAACAGTGGTTTTTTTTTTTCATTTGAATACAGATAGGAAATTGGGTTTATAATAAAATATTTTCAAATCTTCAAATACATTTTTGTTACACAGGACAATTATTATTATTAAATAAAATAATAAAAATATAAAAATAAGTTTTGAGCAAACACTTTTCTTTAAGAAAACTGAAAAATATATACTTAAAAAAAAACAGTTTCTTTTTTTAATCCATTGTAACAAAACAATTTTTCAAGATTTTTTGTTTTTTTTTTTTTTTAAAGTATCTTTAAAATACTTTTTAATAAAATTGTATACTCAAATATCAATGAAAACAAAAGCAAAAACACGATTCCGAATTTATAAGTACGGATCTTTAAGTTTTTCTAAGGAAAACATTTTTTTCATTTTTTCCGTTAGAACTATGATGTTCAAAGCAGTACGTCAACTCACAAATCAATAAAACAACAGAAAGTATATGTAAAAAAAAAGGCTTAGGCAATTAGCCCTTTAGAGCTAATGGTTTCTTTCTATATTGTGTTGTATAAAATGTAATCATAAACAAAAATGTTTGACATCTTGTGAGATGTTTAACGTTATTGAATGGGTTACGTTAATTTTGAAAAATTTGATGGGATTTGGACTGACTGAAACACATCGGGAACTTAAAACGCATGACGTCATAAATCACTAATATCACTAGATTTTCATAAATTTTTTAACTTAAAATGTCCAAAGAAAATTTGTGACTAACGATTTTTAAAAACCACAAATGGAACACACAATTCAAGAGCTCGTGTATTATCTTTATTGAAAAACACAATTTTTATTGAAACAAAGTGACAGAAAAATAAAAAGTTTTTTTTGAAAATTATTAATTTTGTATCAGAATTGTATCTTGCTTACACAAATATTGTATGTGAATTTCCAGTTATTTAAATTATTATTTTCGAAATTACGAAAAAAAAAAAAGTCAAGTTGTTCATTCTTTTTACCGTTTTTCATTAAATAATTATTAGGATAGGCCCATTCCTATTTTATGTTATTGTGTTCCTCTATTAAAAAGTAAAAAAAATTCTCATATGGAGCAATGACTGGCAGTCATAACCGCTTAAAATACAGCAACATAAAAATGAACAAACTCAAGATTTGTGGTTTGATAAGACTTTACGTTAGATACATTAATATTTACTATTCATCGTTTTCTCCGAAAAACTGTTTTGGTTATTTCAGTATAACTTTTTCGGTATTAAAAATTACAAATTACTTCATTTTTTTGCTCATAATAAAATCAAATTTTACTTATTGATAATAAATTAAAGATATAGAATATCATATTTTATGTATGGAAGAATAAAAATATACCCAAGAATTCAAATTAATTCAATTATCATATTTTTTTTCTAATACTTAGTTTCAAAAATAACATTAGTTATTATGAACCTTTTCTTTTCCCACAATAATGAATCGGATCCGTCATAGAACCTACAAAATTAAAATTATTAAAAGTATTTATATATTTTATCTGCATAAACATAAAATACGTATTATTCACAAGTAGGGTGAGTTCTCTAATGTTTTAAGTAGGTATAAATATTATTTTTATGCAAAATAAATTTTTTTTAAAATTTTTTAGTTTAGGCACTTAATATCAAACAAGGTCAACATAAGTATGAATAATAACATTATGTTAAATGTCAAGAATTCGCAAAGAAAAATGCTTAATTGTTATTAAAAATAAATTGACAATATTCTAAAACCATAATAATATATATAAATTAATCTAAAATTTAAAACTATTAATTATTTATTTGTTAACATTCATACGATTCTAGTAGATCTTATTTTGTATCAATTATTACTAAAGATTATTGTGTTCATAATATAAATTTACTTGTTATGACTAGGTACAAGTTCATCTTAGGTATAACATGAAAGAACTTATTATAAATTTATTTTATTTCTTTTATACTTAAACACTTAGCATTTAGCACGCTCTAATTGTATAGTTATAATAAGTGTAGTAGATATCCAGACTCCCATTAAAATCTAAATCAATTTATAAGCATATGCTTTAGTTTTAGTTTAAAAAGACCACATGTACCCAAATTTTAATCACTAAAATAACATGTTTTCACAGTCCCAGTTACCTTTCTAATTATTTTGTGTATTGTTTGTGGAAAAAGGGCAGCACCTATTCACTTATCGATTTTTATTGTTTGTGAAGCCAGAAGGGCTAATCATAATTATTGTATTGAGCAATAAGGGCAAATTTGATTATTGTAATTTAATCTATTGAGCTAGAAAGACTTATTCTACTTTTTAATCATAAATTAAGTTTTCGTTATTTGTTTCCAATATTTAATCAATGCAAACAGTAAAAAATTTTCTAATAATTTTTAAAAAAACAAAAAAAGTTAAATGTTATATTGGTATATATTTTTATTCCCAGGCGCATTAGTTTACTAAGCTTCTCAGATTTGTATTTTTGAAGGTAATATTTTATATGTACTTTGAGATACTAAACAGTCAGTGAATAATACTTTTGCAACGCAATTTCTGAACCATTGAGCTACCAAAGAAGTGACCCATTCCAAAGTTGTTCAAAAACTATTCCTCCAACCAGAACTTAATCCTTTATTCTTTCTTTATAAATTTTTTTAGAGTTTTCATTCCTCCTTTTTTCGTTTATTTTTTTGACAGAGCACTTTTTGATTTTGATTATACACATTAATGTTAACGAAATGTTTTTGTTTTGTTATGAATAATTCTTCATTGTTCAAAACAGGTTAGTTAATTGATTTTACTAATTAAACTGTTACCTACCTATTTGTTTAAAAATCTTTCACATAAATTATAATAAAAACTAATAAACATACCTGATACGATGGTTTCCACTAGATGTTCGTAGTAAGCCTTTGCATCTTCTAAATTTTTAAAAACAATAGTTTGTATTTTTATAACCATTATAAATTAATAAACTTCTTTTAGATTTTGAACGTCAGCGAAGAATGAGTTGTTTCTACAGTGACATTTTTTTTTCTGTCATTAACTTTTTGTATAGAAGTAGTGTTTGATTTTCAAAGAGAGTATCTCTAATGAAAGGTATATGAACTCTGATGGTACTTTCAGGGTCAAAAACTTAAGCATCTATAAAATTGAAAAAGTTACAATAAAGGAACTGAATGAAATTAAAGGAAAAAACGTTAAAAATTACATCTAACGTGTTTTTGACATAATCTATTTAGTTTTTTGGCCAAAACATCCAAAATAATAAAAGGAACTAGCTTAAACTTTTACACAATATTGAAATCGGTAAAATACAGGTAGGATCCAAGTTTTAAATGACATTAAATTTTTTCGAAATAAGTGTTAAACTTTAAAATATTTGAAAATTTTTATATTCATTGTGATTTTTGTTCAATAAAACATTTAATTTACAATTAAATCTAAACAATTAAATAAACAATTTAATTTTCCACAAAAAGGTCACAATTTTTTAGTCGTTTTAAGTTAGAAAATATTGTTCAAAAAAGTCTGTCCAGCATATTGACACTGATTGATTAATGCTATCAGATATTTAATAATACGTTTGAATTACAACTTCCAAACTTGTCACCTACCCAAATTGTAGCCAATACTCCGTCAAACTACCCACGCGATTGTATGTCACGTTAAGCGTAGTCAAAGAAGTCAGAAAAATTGCGTGACGTATCTATTACTGTCGTAAATTGTTTCTTCTCTAGTTAGACAAGACAAGACTCAAAATAGGTTATAACTGCTGCAATAGAATAGGAAAATGTCCAGTTCCAAACTGGAATCAAAAAAATAAATGGCCTCGATATTTATGATTTTGATATGTACAGTTATGTTATATGGATAGAAAATGTGGCTTTTTATTGAAGAATATAGAAAAAAAGGCCCTTAACTATTGAGAGAATAATAAACATTTTTGGTAATGACATAATGATCGAAATGTATAGTGGAGGAAGAGACGCATAATCGCAAGAATTTTAGGATCTTTTTTTATTGGCTATAACTATAAAAAAAAATCTTAGTCAGAAAACTAACATGAGTGAATTTGCATAAATAGATAACAAAGACCATTTCTGGTGCTTTGAGCAGGATAAACAATTACTGGGAAGACATTGATATATTTTTTTAGATTGTTTGCTGGGATTGATTTTTGGTAGCGTTTATAGAAATTTAAGAGTAGTGGAACCTGGATCACAATGAAGATAAGCAGCAGACAGCAGAAATAGATAGAAGTATAAAATATGTTATGGAGCCAGTATTAAAAGCATTAATTGTCCTTTCCAAAACAAAAACAAATAACTTACGTCTTATAGTAATGCCGTCTTCTAAAATAATTGTAATATATAATGTTAATGGTACTTCAATACAACATAAAATTAAACTTGCTATACTTTAAATTTATAACTAATGTTTGTGCAATTAACAATACTTGTATGGCTTACCATTCATAATCGTAAATGTATCTTCTGTAAAATAATTTAAGTATCAAATGAATGATAACTTATAACAATCTAATATAGTAATAATAACTACAAAAACAACATGTGTTGTTAAATATATCTTGAATAAAATGCTTCTAATCTAAATTAATTATAAAAAGTTCATACATTGTTTTCGTTTATGGTTATAACAATTTTTGATGATATGTATTTATATACATTTTAAACGGACGGTAAAGGATTTCTATTGCATCAACAATAATTATTAGTAAAAGACAGGTACCTACAAATCAAGAAAACTATAATAGCAAACGATTTTTAATTCATTAAATTATTATATTATAAGAAACGATTAAAAAACAGATATAAAATGATTCTTTAATATTTTTAAATCAGTTTATTTGTGTGCGGAAAAATGTATGATCAAGCAGCCTTGTTGAAAAAGACTAAGTGTTAAGAATTTAAAAGAGAAGAATCATAAGATAAATACTAAAGATAAGTTTGAATATATTAAGATAATATATAGATATTTTTACATATTTATTGATATTTATACATAAATATAAATTTGGATTCCATAATTATAAATATTCCATTTTATGTATTTTAAATTTGTTTACTTGTTGGATCGTCAGAGATTCCTAGAAAATCAATAATTTTTTTTTGACAAAAAAGCTCTTTTCATTATAAAATAATATAAAATAGACAGAATTAAACGTTTTCTTCAATTTTAAATTAACAATCTCCGTATGAACAGATAATAGATAATTTTAACTTTAATTTTTATTAAATAATTACCTAAATAAATTTGAATTTTACTGATAAACGTATTCATAATCCGATTGAGATCGAATGTGTATAAAATAAAGTGTTTGAGAAAATGTTATCAATTATAAAAATATTATTTCAGTTTGGAAATTGTTTTTAAATCATATTTGAAGTTTAAAAATTTAATAACTTTTTACAAATGAATCAAATAAAGCCATTGAAATCAAGATAAGTTTTAATGGTTTTAGGTAGAGTATAAATATTTTTGATGAAAATAGGTAGGTGTTTAAAAGTTTTATTTTCTGTATTTGATAGTGTCTATAACTCAATGATTTCAGTAATGGTTAGTAACAATTATTTTTTAAGTATAGTTATATCATACTAATATTAATTTAAAACCATTTTACTTACGTAAGTAAAGAAATGCACTTTTAGCATACGCTTTTACTTTTGAACTTAATGCTGAAATCATGATTTTTTATGTGTATTTTATACATAATCAATATTTTATGATTCTGATTTTAGCAAAGAATGTATTAGTTTTTCTTTTCTTTTTTAACATTATGTATTATTCTTTCTTTTTTTTTTTTTAGCACTATGAATCCTCGATAAATTGTTCTATAATGCTCTGATTTTTAAAGTCAGTACCTATTTTGATAGAATTATGGTACCGTATGGCACTTTGAGGAGTCATAGATGTAAAATAATTAAAAAGTTATAATCAGAAAGCTAAACAAAAATTAAGGAAATAGGTTAAAAATAGCGGCAGCCGTGTTTTCGACATGTAAATATATCTAATATATAATCGATTTAGAGTTTTGGCCAAAACTTAATAAGTTGAAACCTTCACATAGCAATAAAATTGATATGATACGGGTCTGATACAAATTTTAAGAGATTTTGCCAAATTTTGAGCTAAGTATAAAACTTTAAAATTTTCGATAGTTTTAACTTCTTGTAAATTTGTTTACGATAGTAAATTAAATTTTCCACAAATAGTTTTTAAACTTATTCATGAGGTTGCCAAATTATAAATACATATGTTTCTAAAAAATTTGGAAAATCCGTAGTTACAGTTTTTATTTTTAGTTGTTTTATGTTGGAAAATTTTCGAATACTGGTCATACCTTTCACCTTTTACTTTTTTATTGGAAAAACATTAATAACTCATACAATTTTGTCATTTAAGATTTTAAATTTCAATATAAATTAATTTGCTTTTTCAATAATAAATTTCAATAAAATCCACCCTGTGGTTAAAAAAAGTATTGATAAAATTATATATGATACGCGTGTTCTCTTGATTACTATTGTGCAATCGATACTTATAGTGCAATAATTCCTCCAACATTGGTGTAAATGGTTCGACATTTTCACATGGTTTTAAAATTAATATTTTTTATACGTGTGTACTATTTTTGGAATTTTTAGACCCTTTCCAGAAAAATTTTAAATATATTGGAACATTTAATTACTCCATGGTATTTGATATTGCTTAATGGGTTTTTTTGGTGTTAGTTTAATTTTTTTTTTTCTTTTAATTTAATGATACAAAGTTTTACGCCCAATAAAAGATTAATAATAATTTATAATGTAACCGCACAATTTTTATAGATAAACTGAACGCACTCAGAATCGTTTTTTTTGTATGCAATTTAAAATTATAAATTATAATGCACAATTTTTAATTTAATCTTCCAAAATAATCTATCTACAGCATCAAAATACCTACTTGACCTAGAGTGATTCCCAATTTTTTAAATACAATTTTAGAATAAATAAATAAAATATATATTATATAAATTTTGTACAATTTACATAATATATGTGTAGAATTATATACTACTTACAGTATACTTGTTACTTACGCATGAATACACTTTTGATTTCATCTAGTTCAGCGAAAGAAAATATTTTAATTGAATTAAAAACATGAAACTTCCTACCGACGGAGAAACTAATTGTTTAGGTATCTCTAATAATATTTTTATTTTTTTTTTTTTTGTCACCTATAAAAAATTTATATTATGGTCTCTTGAACTCACTAAGTACTACATAATTATTTAACTTAATACTTTTTAGCTTTTTACATGTAACTCGTAAAGTATTTTTTTTTTTTTTTTGTATTATATTACATAAAAATATCTAGTACTTACCAGAACAAACCTTTACTCCTAAATTATAAATGAAAACGTTTGTCATAATATTTTTGTTGCAAAATATTTCATTAGAACTTAGTAAAATAGTATTTTTTATTGTATTTGTTTTTTCTTATAATTTAAAATTAATATTCCTACATCGAAAGATTGTTATGAGTATTGAGTATAAATGTACAATATGTGATAGATACAAATTTTTGTTGTAAAATCCTAATTTTTAATGATTGCTGTGTTTAACAAAATTGTGAGGTAAAAAAATTATTTTGAATATTTTGCTCTAAATTGAGATACAAATAAAAACTAATATAATTACTGTTTTTATATTCCGTTGGCGAAAAGACATCGCGAGCTAAAATAGTAATTGACAAAAGACATGTTACAAAAATACCCGATTTAGACAAAACCATTATTGTAGTACTTTCGATGTATTAAAAATAACGAAAAAATAAACAAATCTGATAATTCCTAGTTAAAATATACGTCTAATGTACGTAAATTTCTGTTATCAACTAAAACCAAGGTATATGCGTGACTTCTTTCGAATTAGTAAAGATCAACAAACACGTAGGCATGCAGTAAAACAAACAATGATTAAAACGTTCAAACAACATGTGTTAAACAACATTTTTTTCAGGTAAACACTGTCCAATTTGAAGTTTTATTTTTTAAATGTGTAAGCATTGATGATTCTATGATCCAAAGATTACTGTTCAAGAAAGAATCAGTTAACTAACAAATTGTAAAATGTATGGTTGGTAACAATATATTAACGAAAAACAATTTTGCTATATTTGCATGTACCTACGAGTAAATACGCTTCATGAACTAGATAAAATAGTTTTATGCAAAAAAACTCTGGAAAAAAGTTCTCTAAACAATAATAAATCGACTCAAAATCGTTTTTATATTATATAATTTATTACGTAAACATTATTACACCAAAATATATTTTTTTAGCACACCCTAGTTTAGAAAAATATGGTTTTTATTGTTCAATTATCAAAAATAACAATTGTTATTATAATATATATTCACTTGAAATCACTTCTATGATAATACATAATTTAATATTTAACGATTTTTAAGTATGAAATTTTTTTTTGAAAATACCTTCAAATACACCATAGGTGTATTTGCTCCATTCAAAATAAAAAATATATCATCTATTAAAATTTTAAATCTTTTTCGAACCTACGTGTATATATTCCTCAATTTTTAATGAGAACTTTAATCCTTTCAAAATGCATTACGAATTGTTCTATGAACAAATAACACACTTTATTTACTTAATTATTTGAAAAAGACTAATGTGAAAAATTAAACCATAATTGTTGGTTCCATAAAAATATAACAAAAGACGTTACAACGGTGGTCTAAAACATTTGTGCTTGAATAGTTAGCTATAAAATGTTGAAAATTCTATACTTAAGTAATTATTTAATGACTAAAAAAAAAAAAATCATAAAATTTTTAGGAATTGAATCACGAACGTCATTGAGCACAAATGAATAAAAATTTATTGAAATCTATACGTAGGCACTCCAACGTAAATTTGTAGTACTACGAGGGATAAGCAGTATCTACGAAGCGGTTTATAAGCTGAACAACATTAAGGGTTTAAGAGATGATTTTTACGACTTATACCTTTAATAAAAGGTCTTTGGACTGAAACTGTACTTTAAGGTTTCAAATTTCAAATTGAAAAATTGAAAAATTACGATAAAAACTACAACAAATTTGACCAAAAACGTTAAAAATTATAGCTAACGTGCAAGTATTAATAATAAAAACCATTTTTAAATTTTTTGTGTAATAAATACTATAAAAATTTAATAGTTTTTGTCCTAATGATCGTTTAGGCGAGTAAACCTAAATTTTACACCGTTATTTTACGTCTAACTCGGTGTAAAGTATACACCACTTTGTGCTAAATACGAATAATTATGTCCAATAACGCGTCACCACCGTTTCGGTTAAGCTCTTCGGTTAAATAGTTCAAAATTATTTAGAGATTATGAGAACCAAATTAAAAGAGGTTTACTAAATTATTATTGAAAAAATATTGAGCAATCCATTTCCCAGTGTAACCCCCAAATCAAGCACTGCTTTTAAATAATCTTTGATTTGTTATTTATTTATTACCAATCAACTTGTTACCAAAACTCGGTACATTTGAATTTCGGTTTTTGTATCGTAAGAAGGAAGC
>CM029361.1:4457569-4537362 GCA_017140985.1 Hormaphis cornu
CACTATAGAAATTTCTAGAAATCTGAAGAAAATTCGGCATTGCACCAGCGTTTTTGATGTTGGACGTTTACGGTTATGGCTATCCCCATTTTTTTACACGGTAAACAACGTTCCACGCAAATTTATACCCAATAAGAATTCAGAATTCATAAATGTATTTTTAACGGACATGTATGATAATAAAGGAGGCTAAATTTATACTAATATGAAATAATAAAAAAAACAAAATTAAAAAAATGTTAATCTATTATAATTGTGACTTAAAACTAAAAAATATAAAAATATAAAAATATTGTTTTAAAAACATATGATTTTTATTTTAAAAGTCCTAAAAAAAGAAAAATGTAATAATTGATTTTCAAAAAGATGATTATAGTACCTGTTTCCCTTAAAAAACAAATCAAATTTGTAAAATATTTTAAAAAGCATTCAAGATCAATTATTTAAAATATCGCTGTTGGTTAATCAAGAGTTTTGCTATTAACTATTAATATTTTGCTGGAGTGTTGGATGTTTTTTACAATTTTTAATTATTAAAAATTTTTATCTGATTCTTGAGGGAAATACTATTATCATCTTTTTTGAAGATTAATTATTTATTTTCTTCTTTTTAGGACTATTTTAAAAAAGCATATTTTTTTTTTTATTATTAAAAAAATTTTTTTTTGCTTTTATATTTATGATTGTATTACAGCTGGTTCTGCGTGTATTTCTGATTGCTTTTATAATATCAAGAGTAGGTATTATAGAATTTATTTGTACAAAACCAAGTTTAAATGCTTTATACGTACCGATTATTTGGAATCCATTGGAAACATCTTTTATGTAACGCAGTGCATGATCTAAAACATGTTAAACAAAACCTTATCGCTACGTTTTTTATATTCCATAAGAACAAAATAAGTATATAATGTAGGTACACATTGTTATTTGTATCATATATTATAGCTGGCAAATTTGTCATCATGTCAAAACATTTTACTTCATTTAAAGTAATTATTTTTTCTATATTTATATATTTGCTATAAAAAATAAATGATGTACAATTTTTATAATAATTATCAATTATTGTCAAAAAGTTGCTATCGTAATCGTATACACATGAATCAAACAAAAAATAAGATACGTTAATTAATTTCGACGATATTATACAATTCATTTGAATGTATTTTATTTGCCATGTAGTTTGATGTCAATAATCATGAATCATGATTTATGAAAAATATGCACTATATATGACATAGGTATACAAACAGTTACATAAAACGTAGAAGTCATAAATCAACTCACACAAAATTTAACGGGGAAGGGATTAATAAACAAATAAGAGGAAGAACAAATTGCGGTTTGGTGGGTGAATCGAAGTAGCAACTACCAGTTATCACTATGAAGTTAATAGGTCACTATTTTGAAAGGGACACACTTCAATGATTTGAAAATTTTAGTTAAATATTTTTAATTACATTTAGAAGCAATAATATATAACAGAATAAAAAAAAAAAAAAAAAAAAAAAAAAAAAAACAATTACAAAAGAACTCTAACTCGTTATTTAATAGCCAGACCTCGGATTAATTTAATAAACTAAGTCGTAAATTGGAACAACGATAAACGCAAATTTTATTTAGAAAATCATAATCAAGAATGATGCAATATCCAAATATGCTCCGAATAAATTGAAATTTTTCTTATGCTATTAAAAAAATATGTCTACAAAGTAATCAAAGTTGATATTTACTATTTTTAAGTTTAAAAAGGTAGATACATTTTTTAAATTTTTTAATTCGTCAAACTTTTTAATTACCTATCAATAGATTTTATGTTTTGAATCATTTAACACTAGCAATAAAAAAGTGTTAACAGCATAAACCAACATGTATTACTATGTTTCACATAGGATTTTTCAGAAAACATTTGATACAGTTTTGGATTTGGATCATAGCTATATCGTTGTATTCATTAGTTTTTTTTTTCTTTCGTGTCTTATACTTGTCATACGTAGATTACAGGAAACCACTCTAAACTAAATAGTAAGAACAGTTTCTGATAGCACATATTTAATTCTTGGTGAATTTTACCTCATATTTTTTCTCTATTTTTCAAATCCAAAAAAGTTATAAGTACACAAAAAACAAAAATCACGAAAAAAAAAACGGTAAAAAAATACAAACGTTATTTTGGACAAATCGAATTGGTTGTTGGCTCATGATTTTTGTAATTATTAATTTCTATTTAGTACAATCTTAAATAATTATTTTATCACTTAAAGTATTCTTTCAAAATACCCCCTCACTATGCTATCCCACTAGTTTTATTTTATTTATATTATCTTTGTTGATTTATGCGTTAAAACAGTTGGTTTTATTAGAAATATCGATGGTACCATCAGTTTCATACATGGTTTTTTTTCCATCGTTTGAAATAAAATTAAATTTTGAATACAAATCCGATTTCAATAAGTTTATATTTTATCGTTTAAAAATAAAATTGTTGAATTACGTTGATTCTAAGAGATGGAAGAATTTTTAATTAATTCAATACAGTCCATTTAAATGCAATGGAAATTGTAGAAGTAACGTTATATATTGTTAAACGTTATATTATTATGGACAAATAGGTCTTACCGGCTTCGTTAGGTAATTCACTATAGACTATAAAATATATAAATTTTTATTATAACAACAAATGTCTTTCCCAAAATATAATGGTATAGAACGATTTGTATAATGAGAAAATACTAAAAAAATATTAAAAGAATTTACTCACTAATAATAAAATAATTTAAATTATTATAACATATAATTTTGAATTATATGAATATTAATTTATGATCTTGCGTATAATCAAATTTAAATTAATTTAGGTCGTTCAATGTTTTTTCATTTACTATTTTAGGTAGAATCGTTAGCAAGGCTGGACATTAACTTGTCAAAAGATAAAATTAAGTTAAAAAGTTAAGATAATAATAATTATTTTTTCGTTAATTTTTGACTTAATCAGCTAACTTTTTGTTAAATTTAACGTGTTAGCTTAATTTAGCTGTTAATCAGTAATAATTAATTTTTTTTTTTAACTTATAAAAAAAATAAAAGTATAACTAAGAATAAATTCTCAAAAGAAAAGATAACTTTTAATTAGCATGAATGTCATACTAGGTACAAAACCACGTGTATTAAAAATATAAACATTTATTGTTATTTAAGGTTAAGTTGATGTTTTTTGTTTTGTAAGTTAACTTTTAATTTAATTAATTGACAAATTAAAAAATTAACTTAACTTTTTGTTTTTTATAAGCTAGTTAAAAAAATTTGTTATACCTATTGCCCAGCCTTGTTTGTTATACAATGAACACACTATATACGTTTTACTTATTCCATATGTAATAAACTTTTTTGACCATGATTAAAAGTAAAGTATTCGGCTGTGTATATTTATGGTTTTAAATTTGGTGATTTTTTGTAATTTAAAATATCTTATTCTTTAATTCATCTCTATTATATAAATCATTACATAGGAATTTGGGTAAAATGTTTTCAAAGATATATAATATATCACTTATCAAAATATTTGTTTTAAATAATTATTTTTGTTCTTAAGCTTTTGCTTTATTGATATTTGTGATATTAAAAAACTATTAAGAATTCGGGAAACCTGTATATTATTTTTCGTCTACCCTTTATTACTGATTAGTTGACGAAAATATACATGTAACATGACACGAAGAATTTGCTACTGATACTAATATCTAAAAAAAATTTTCATTTCCTTGTGAATATCCATCAACTTTAAACTGTGCCTAAATTAACGCAGCAAATTAATCTATTTTGACATTTTATGCAAATTATATTTTTTTTCTCTTCTCTTCAATTAAAAATAGTTGGTAATGTGCCATGTACAATTATACTTACCAATGTGTTTATAGATCCAAACCAATACTTTTCGTCTTTCAGCTTTGAAAATACCATTTGTTCAATTTTTAAAATACTTATTAAAAGTAATACAAACTAATTGGCTTGAGGAATGCGGTATTTCTTAATTACAAAATGTGTGAATTGTTTACACTCTATTTCAACTTTTATTAATTTTTTTCATCGGTGTTCAACGTTCATTATTGAATTTGCAAAGTAAAATGATAAAGTTGACAATAATTTTTATGACGTTGCAAAGTCGAAAGTGGTGGCTTTGCTATTTTTCCAATTAAATTCCGGCAAGGGATGGGAACACGTTTATTTTTGTATTTTTATTTTTTAGACAAAAGTTTTTATTAGTATTACAATGGTTCTTTTTTGCACATTAGGTACCTAGGAATTCCATTTTTTCAATGGGAGAATAAAAATTAAAAAAACTTTATCAAACATGTTTTTGTTCCAATTTTGTGTTTAGGTATCAGAATAATCTTGCGATTTTATTTTGTTTTTATAGAATTTTCGCGAATACCTTATCACCTATTTTTCCATTTTTATCCATGTTCATATTTATTTTTCTCTATTTAGAATCACTTTTACAAATTGCTTCATAAAGTGGAAGCAAAAACTATCCCAGATTTATTTAGCACATCAATTACCTAACTTACAAGTATAACAATATGAGGTTACTTACGTAACCATATTGGAAAACCTAATTTCTTGAGTTGATCTAGTGTGTTAGTAAAATGATTATATTATAAATATGATTTTAATTTTTATGTCCAATCAATAGGCTGTTAATATAAAATACTAATAATTGTTTAAAAAAATAAAAGTTGACTAAAAAAGAAAAATTATAAATAAAAGCCAAAACAGTTTTGATAAAATATTATTTATACCGACAAAAATTGATTTCACGTACCAATACATCCTATATTATTATATAATATGTATTAATTTAATATTATATAGGTACATGTAAAGAGCCTTGATAAGTAACTTACTTATCAAGGCTCTATAGGTACCTACATGTTAATGTTGTGAGTACATGATGAATTATTCTATAGTCCATAAAAAGAATAATTAAAAATTATAATTTATAATGGACAGACTATGTTTGTAATAAATAATAAAAAACAAAATGTACTAAATTATAGTACTTAGAATTGGTATTATTGCTAAATAGATAATTTTTTCTCGTTAAGGTATTTGTTTGAATTCTTTAAAAAACAAAATTATTTCAAGATTCTTATTAAATAAAGGAAAAAAGGATCATTTTTTTAAATAGATAAAAAGTAATAGGTATCAAAGTAGTCATACCACCTAAAATAAAACTTTTTTTGGTTTGTACTTATAATATGAAAATAACATGTATATTCGTGAAACGAACCACGCAAGAAATATTCATTGTTTGATACACTATCACATCAAACATAAATTTGATATTTGTAATTTGTGTTAAAATTGTAATTTTGACTCTGAAAAATTCTAGGACCAAAATATTAAGGCAGTCAATAAACTTATCAGAAAAGTTACAGACTTTAAAATTTGGAGTATTCCTTCCAAACGAAAACTTCATCACAAACCTTAAAATTTGAAACTTTTTAACGTTAAATTCTCCAAAATTCTCAATTTCTTTTTGGTTATTAGTTTATAACTCAAAAAGTATTCATAATTTTAAAAATCATCAACCAAAGTACCACCGGAGTCCATATACCTAAAAATCTAAGCTTTCCTTCTACCCAAAAAATTGCTGACAAAAAAAAAAACACCATTGTAAAAACAATACATTAATCGCTTGTCGCTCAGAATCTAAAATTTTACTGTCATTGAAAATATTTTTAATATAAAATTATATCATAACATTAATAAAAACACAAAAATACCATCACAATATTATAATATTACCTTCATTGTTCCTTTTTTCTGAAAAAAAAAAAAAATTATCTACTGTTGATTAATTGTACAATTACATTTAACATTTAAAACAATAATTTTTGGCTATTCGTAATTTAGGAGTGTTATGATTACGTCAATATGTGCCTTGGACGGTATCACGTGTGGATATAAGTTACTTCCTATCAACATTTCGATTGGCCCAGGAACATTAAATTCTGGATCCGCTAACACCAAGTGGCGATATCGCTCACGTACTGCAGCTGGCAGTCTATCACCAGGTAATCGCGTTGTAATATGTGTAAGAATAATAATATTTGAAGCACAAAACTGTGGTTCTTCTGCATGAAGGGGAATAAATTGACACTGAGTGGCCCCTTTCACTTTATTCACTGGCTTCTGTGAAAGCCCAGTTTCCTCTACTCGATTCTTAGTGCGTCTCAATCCAAGTCGAGTGACACATTCGGTCGTGATTGCGGAGACTTGTGATCCGCTGTCTAATAAAACTCGTACTTCTTGTATATCTCCTAAGCTGTCTCTAACACGCACTACCGCCGTACCTAGAACCACCGTGGTTTCTGTACGTGCAGTACCCGTGAACTTAGTTGAACCGACAGAAGTTGCTATTTTGGTTTCCTATGACTCCATTGATGACTTTGGTTTTTCCGAAGAGTCTTTAACATTGCTGGACACTGTTGGTTTGTCCTCATCTACGTGTAGTAGCGTATAGTGTTTGCCATCGCAACTTCAACACTTGAACGTAGCTGAACATGACTTTGCCCGATGTCCTTGTGTTAAATACATGAAACACACACCGTTCTTACTGACAAAATTTCTCCTGTATGCGGCGGGTTTCTGTTTAAATGAAAAACAACGATATAATGGATGTTCATGTTCACAATATGTACATTTTGATTCGTTGGTTTGTGAAGTCACCGTTAAGGAAGATTTTTCGGGTGGACCACTCTTGTTCTTCTTACCTACGGTCTGAACACTCAATTGTTCTGCATTAGAATCAATGTTCGCCAGTATTTTACAGCGTTGGGATACAAAATCCAACAAGCTGTCTAAAGTTGGTATTTGTGACTGTGGTATAGAAGATTCATAAAGTCTTCTGGTTTCCTCATTAAGCACCCGCGCCAAAATTCGATTAAAATTCTACAAAAATTCTTACTTGTATCATTTGTATCATTTTTTTTTTCCAAGACCAAATCATGTCCTATCTATTTATATTTTAGCGTCTTTTCCAAATAATTTGTTGATATTTTTGGTATAAATTCTTAATACCTATTGAAAATTTTGAAAAAGTCTGTTGGTTAATGCACCATGGACAGGTTGGGTAATCCGATAAATAAGTCATACATTAAGATCAAAGTAACTCCCTAGAAGCTTTGCGTGATACAAACACAAAAAAAAGAAAAAATTAAATACCTTAATAAACAAAACACATCGTTCTAATATTAATACGTTTTTCGCTTCATTCATAATAAAAACGAATTTTACTTATGTATATTGATTTAATATACTTATTACATTGAAGAAATAAACTGTTATATTTTATGTATGGCAGTATAGAAATATACCAAAGAATTCATTTTATTCATTTGTCATAATTTTTGTAATATTTAGCTTAAAAATAACTTGAACTGATTTGAACCTTTTCTGTTGTCACAGTAATGAATTGGATGAGCCATGGTACCTTCAAAATTAAAATTATAAACATTATTTATATGTTTTACTTTGTATAAACATAAAATAGAAATTATTTTAATTAATTTAAATAGGAAGCCTGTCATAGATTTCTATTAATACCTAAACACTTAGCATTTATCATGCTCTCATTGTTTTTTTAAAAATGTACATGTCTGTACTCCAAGTGAAATTATGTAATCTTAAACGATTTATTAGCACTAGCATTAATTTTAATATAAAAGGACTACATGAAACCATAATTAAATTACTAAAATAGGTACTCTGTTTTTAGAAACCCGAAGTCACTATCCTAATAATTTAATGTGTTATTTGTGATGAAAAGGCAGCATTTGTTCATTAATCAACTTTTATTGTTCATTTGATATTATTTGTGTAGCCAGAAGGGCTGATCATAATTATTTTGTTGGGCAATGAGGGCTAATTTAATTATTATAAACTAATCTTTTGATCCAGAACTGCTAATTCTACACATCAAACATAAAATAAGTTTTTCTCATTTCTTTGAACCTAATGTAAACACTGATAAATGGTCTAATAATTTTATCTAAAAACAAAAAAAAAATTCTATTTATTTGGGTAAGATTTTTTTTTTTTACGACGCATTAGTTTACCAAGCTTGCTTGGATACGTTTTTTGAAGGAAATGATTTATATTTGTTTTAACATACTACATAAATATTCATCGAACATTAATTTTGCATCGCAATTTTTGAACTATTGACCTACCCAAAAAAGCGACCCGATCCAAAGTCAATAAACAACTTCTCACCCGACCCAGAATTTAATCTTGTTTCATTATTTATTTTCTTAGAATTTAATTCTTTTCATTCCTCCCTTTTTTATATTTTCCTTTGCTATTTTCATTTTTACATGGATTTAAATAAAGTGTTTTTGGTAGATATGTTATGACTCATGTACAGACAGGTACAGTGCCTACTTAATTATTATTTTTCGTTCTTCCACATGTCAAAACAGAATAGTTTCTTTTAATAATTATATTACCTATTTGTTTAATTAGATGGTCAACATAAAAAATAATGAAATCTAATAAACATACCTGATACGATGGTAGGCAATATATGTTGGTAGTATGCCTTTGCATCTTCTAAAACTTTAAATACAATATTTCGTATTTTTATAGCCATCATAACTATTTAAGACTTATTTAAAAATTGTTTCGGATATTTATGATTGTTAGTTACGTAATGTAGGGTCGAAAAACGTTGGTCAAATAGCAAGAAAATTGCACTACTATCGTAAATTTACACTCATATGTAATTGCACATGAAATAAAAAAAAATTGTGAAATAATCAGACAATGGCCACAAAAAATTACGGCGATATAAAGTATTCGTCTTTAAATAATTTGAATCAGTGTTAAATTTTGATATATGTGGTTCAAGCATGTAAAAGATGATACAACAGTTAAAAATAGGAAATAGGTACTCAACGGCTACTGTGAATTAAGAATGTTCCTAAGTTCTAAATTATCAAATAAGATAAAGTACCTATTATTATTTAAAGTACCTACTAAACTAATATGATGGATTTACAAATTTTAGTTAAAAATAGTGAAAACAACAGATAAAATACAGGTATAAAATAACAACCAACATGAAACAATTAACGAATGAATTTGCTGCTGCACATCGCATTTGCATGTTCGTTTTGCTAGTACAATAAATTTGTGCTAAAACAGACATAAATAATCGCTGCTGAAAGGAAAACGACTATTGAGAACGTATCAATTATTGAGATGAGAGGACTGCGTTTATTGTAATTTAAGAGGTGTAAAAAATGGAGTATAATGAGGAAAAGCAGTTATGGCAGACAGCAAAAGTACATATCAGGATAATTATATGCTTAGAAGTCCTATCTTAATCTTTATCCTCCCACCTTCCCCCCCACAAAAAAAAAAAAAAAAAAAAAAACATATAACTTACTTATAATTTTTCCTTCTGCTAAAATAATTGTAATGTAAAACGTTTGTGGTATTTCAAAAAAATTTAATTAAATCAAACTTTACTCAATACTAAATTTGCATTTGTGCAGGTGACTTTTGTTATGTCTTACCGTTCGTTTTCGTAAAGCTGTCTTCTGCAAAACAATTTAAGTGTCCTAAGATAAGTGATTCTAGTACACATTCTCGACAATCTATATCCCCGAAGAAAATGGTTCTCCTGAATCTATTTTTCTGACACTCATTTACCCGAAACTATTTATACGACAAAACAATTTCCCTCGATGGTACAAATGTACTAGGAGCACTAGGTACCAGTGTCAGTATACGTAAAAGTGGGTACATAGTAATTTAGCAGCCATGGAAAATTATAAAAAACAATATTATCAATAGCAAAGTGAACAGCTTAACGTTCAATTTTCAAACAACGATGAGCAAATTATCGAAAGAAAGTTGATCGTCGAGGGGTTTATTTACATTAAATTGTGGTAACGAAATTTATATTCGTGTTTATCGGGATTGCCAAAGAGAAAGGTTTGGTGAATATTCTGTCCGGGCAATAGCAATTAATTCAGAAGCATATAATCCAGTGCCAATAGTGATTATCTATTGCCCTTCCGAATAGTACAATGCTCACCCGCCTAGTCAAGAGCTTTGCCGAACCAAGATCGTGATGGCAGGCATAAAACAGGTGGTGGCGAAAATTCGTAAAACAAATTAGCCGACATACCTCCGGATGTCTTAACTTAACTGCTAGAGATTTATGCTAATTGTTGCCAAACATCTTTCGGTCTAATATTCGACGTTGGTGGACCTCAAAAAGGAGCAGAAAAATACTAAGCTGGTCAGCTCAGCGGAATCAAGACTAGGCCAAAGGGCACACAATACACTTTCAAAGAAATGGATAAATGTACAAAATCGAACGCAAATTATTGTCCTTGAAGACAAAGAATATAAACATAATAACGATCAGTTGGCTTTCTTACAAATTATTGCTCACAATATAGTTGTAACGTAAAGTTTTTACGTACCTAATTTTATCTTAATAAAATTATCGAACATGAATATTATCACTTGTAATTTTTTTGTTTAAAGATAATTCGAGAAAGAGGATTCGGGGGTAAATATTGTTGGGAATTTTATTAGTCGGGTATGTGACACTGGGAATCTCACCCAAAACCGTTTAAGGTTTTTATATTATATTTATTAACATTTTAAATGAACGGTAAAGGAATTCTATTTTACCAATATTAATACGCAAAAGACACCTACAAATCAGAAAAACTATAAAAGCGTAAAATGTCTATTTCATTGAATGAGCATGCCGGGAATGATTAAAACGCTTATAGAAAATGATTCTTTATTAATATTTTAAAATTAGTTTAGTTGTGTGCAGAAAAACTGATGACCAAGAAACTGTGTTGTGTTATAAATACATTAAATATTGATTTGAATATATTATACATATATTTAGATGTCATAATTAAAAATATTTGTTTACTTGTTTGATCGTCTGAGATTCCTAAACAATCGATAACTCACTATATTATTATTTTTTTTTTATAAACATAGCTACTCTAATTGAAACATATAAATAAATAGGCAGATTTAAAAGTTTCTCTTCAATTTAAAATTTACAATCAGATTATGAATGTATTATAGATAATTTTAACTTAAATTAATATAATATAATTACCATAATTAATATAATTTTTATCGATAAACGTGTTTATAATCCCATTAAGATTGGTTTTAAAATCAAGTTCATTCATAAAATGTAAACGAGTATAAAAATTATATCTATGTTTTGATAATTGTTCGAAATATTATTAGAAATTTTAAAACAAAAGTACTTTTTACACATGACTCAAACAATGCGATTGAAATCAAAGGAAGTTTAAATGGTTTAAAGGCGTATGTAATATACAAAGTTCTTTCAATGATAGGTGTTAAAAATTGTCATATCCGTGTATGATATAATTATAGTGTTTATAAATCAATGGTTTCAGTGATGAATAGTAACGCTAATTTTTTAAACAGCAATATCATACCTACTATTATTTAATAACATTTGACTTACGTAAATAAAGTAATGCTTTCTTTGCAATTTTTTTTATTGGCGTAAAAACCGTTATTTTATATGCTGTAATCAATAGTATATATCAACATCTCTTGTTTTTTGAGTTTATTTAAATGTAAAAACACTAAACTTATAGTATACAATACTTAAAGTACACTTACGCAAAAAAACATTTTGTATTTCTTCTAATGTGGCAAAAGAAAATATTTTAAACAAATTAAAGCAATGGAATTTGTTTTTTTTTTTTTTTTTTTTAATAAAATACTTTGCAGATAATATAAAAACCCATTGAAATATGGCTGTTGTTCTCACTAAGTAAAATAAAGAAGCAAAAAGAAGTGACGATAGTTTACGGTGAAGAATTACATCATTTCGTAATATAATATTCAACCAATGTTAAAGAGTCCTGGTTTTTTGCACCAGCATATTATTAAAATAGTGCTTTAAACGACTTCTTATACAAGAAAAAGTATTACAAATATTATAAAAAGGACTTTTTTTAATTTTGTATAAATTTGTTCAGTCAAATAAAAATGTTTTTGCAAAATTTTCATAATTTATTCACGAATAAATAAAACAACTAAAAAGTAGTAAGAGCGGTTACAAATATGAACGTTGAAGGAAAAAAGAGGTAGAAGGAAACCTAAGGTGTGATGAATAAAAAAAATTGAAAAATATGTGAGTTTTTTTATAGTGTTTGTAGAGGATGTGAATGGTCGTGATAAGTGGAGGGATAGGACGAAAGTGGTCGACACCAAGTATTTTAGGGAAAGGCATAAAAGATAAAGAGCAAGAAAAAGAAGAGGAACACTTTTATACAAAGTGTTTTTTACACGACAATCGCAGTGTTTTTGTTATGAAATATAACCTATATTACATAAAAAAATTCTAGTTCTTACCAAAACATTTTTCTACTTCTAAATTATACATGAAAACGTTTGTTATAATATTTTTGTATCAAATAAGAACTTTCATAAGAAATGAGCTAAATTGATAATTTTATTTATATTGTTTTCTTTTTTTTGCTAAAAATGTCCAATTAATATTATAACCAAAAGTAGATGAGTATAATGTATCAAATACAAATTTTATTTATAAAATCATAATTTTAATGATTACTTCACGAAATGAAATTGTATTATAATAAAATAATATTGAATATTTTACTCTAAATTGAGATAATATAATAAATTATTTTTTATAACAAAATATATAATGGAGCGATGTATAATAATATTGATCAATATAAATTATTTTATTATATACAACAAGTTCGTGGAAGCATGATAATATATAGAACAATAAAATTTTCATTATAAACTAAATATTAAACATTTTTATGTTACGATTTTCATATTTTGTATACACATCTTGAGTTGAAATAACTAAAATAAAACATATCACAAAAATACTCGATTTAGACAAAACCATGATAAAAGCAACAAACAAAAAAAAACTATAAAAAAATTGAGTAAAAGTTAAATTTTAAATCTACTTTACAACAACTTCTGTTTCAAACTAAAGCCTAGGTATGTGGTACCTATATGTGTCTGCATTCTTGTAACTTGTAAGTAATGCTAGAATCCAGGCAAACACGCATGCAGTAAATCAAACATTGATTAATCACGTTTAAAAAACAAGCATTGACATTTTCAGGTGTTATAAATTTTAAAGTTGTATTTTAAATTTGTTAATCATTAATAATTCAATGATCCCAAATATTACTGTTCTAGACAAAACCTGTTGGTCAAATACTTTACAAATTGTAAACTGCATAGGCTCTATTAATAAACAATAAAAAACCTGCAATATTTTCAGGTATGCATTAACTTGATAAAAAAAAAAAGGTCTTTGTTGGAAGTTCTGAAAACTTAAAATCCACAATTATCCAAGCTGCATAAACAATATTAAATCGACTGAAAATTGTTTTAATTTTATGTAATTCATGACGTACAAATTCTTACAACAAAAATAACATAATTTTGGCTGTTCGACACCCCCAAGTTTTCAAAATAACATTAATGTACACTCGAAATCATTTTTATAGTAACATATTATTTATTATTTGATAATATTTATGTATGAAATTAGTTTTTGCATAGACCCTCAAATATATCCTTGATTCTACTCCACTCGAAATCTAAAATAAATACCTAATCTACTAAAATTTTAGATTTAATACGAGACTTTTTCGTATCTACGTGTAAATTTTTCGTTAATTTGTACTGAAAGTTTTAATAATTTTCAAATGAATTATTAATTGTACTAGAACAAAAAAACACATTTTATTTAAATAATTATTTGAACAAAACAATTATTAAATATTAAATCATTATTAGTGCTTTACTAAAAATTTAGTAAAGAACGTTACGGTTGTGTTCTAAAACATTTGTACTTGAATAGTTCACTATTAAATGTTGAAAATTAAAAACTTGAATGTTATTGCAATAATTTTGAAGGAAATTTATAATATTTGTAAGTTCTGAGCACGAACGTTCTTGAGCATTTACGACTCAAAAAAAAAAATATAAATTTACTGCAATCTATACATACTTCAACAAGTTTGTAGATACATGAGGGCATATTATATATTGTGATAAAATCTTTAAAATACTGATTTATTTTTGTTTTTAACAGATAATTTAAGTATTTAAACTTTTTTTCATTGAGATATACGTACAATTCACAATTGCTCTAAAGTTTTAATTGAAAATAATTTAATTCTATAATAAAAGTGTGTACTTTTATTAAGGATTTTTAATACCTGGGATCGTTTGTAAAAAAGGACTTAATAGCAATTAATCTGAAACAGAAGGTTTTGTGTGGTTAGAAAAAATAGCTCTCCAGCATCGTCTGGCTTATTATATTAAAACAGTCCGACTAGGGATCTAACCAGAATCTGTCACTGGAATAAAGAACACAAGTGGTGCAATAGAATGATTCTTTATTCTATAGATATAGATCGCGGTTTAGTTAATTTACAAATTTGTAACTATATATTTCCTCCGCTTCAATGATGTAGACCGTACTTCAAATGAAATATTAGATAATTATGTTTGCCACAGTAATTATATAATTTGTTAGATTTCTTATTAATTGCTCTCCAAGGTGTATTCTCACTTAAAAAGGTATCTAGAGGTATTTTATATTTATTGTGTTACTACTGTTACTGCAGTCATTTTAAATATAGTACGTAACTACGACATTTTGTCACTAGGATTTTTATGTATACAACCATAATAACATAAGTTTTATTATATTTATTACTAACATTTATAAGCTTTTATGGATATTTTTGTGTTTACATTTGATTTATGGCCAAAAAAAGAAAAAATGCTTGAAATTTCCATATTTCTAATCACGTTTACGGTAAGTAAGTGACTCTGACCTTTACATTAAATACCAAAAGAAGTTTTTATTTTAGTTTAAAAGTAATACATTTTATTTAAAAAATGATTTCCGAGTTAGTTAAGGTTTGCCTAAATCGATTATTTTCAGTGTTTTTGAGTAGAATGAGCGATCTGATGAATTCAGTTCAAAGCACAAAAATATTAGGGAATACGACTCTAATTAGAATTATTAGATGATATTAGAATCAATTTTAAAATTTAACATGTTTTGTGAGCTTTGATTTAAAAACACAAATTCAGACTAAAAACTCCCATATAGAGGCGGACATTAGATTTTTCATGAAGTAAGTCATTACATAACATAGTATAGTAAATGTTGTATTTCATAAAAAAAGGAGAGGGAAGACAAATAGTAAAGAAAGAAAGGGAGTATATTTGAGGTCAGTGAAAAAGTTGTTTGGCGTAGCAATTATATATAAAAAGTACATGAACATAATATAGGTACCTAGTTAAATAAAACTGATATTTTATTGTTAAATTTGGTTATACCAGAACGTATGCTAGATAACTGAGTTTGCTCAGAATCTATTTTTGAAAGCAATGATTTATAAACGTTTATAGTTTTTAAATAATAAGTTTGAGTCCAACTCTAAATCTTTGACCAGCCCAAAGAAGTGACACACTCCAAAGAGTAATTGCAACGCCTAACCACATATTACCTCAAATTTACTTCCTTTCCTTCCTCACTTTTTTAAAATATTACTGACCAATGTTTTTCTTATTCCTTTTAATAAATGTATATTGTTAAAAAAGATGTTTAAAATTCAGTTTAGATGCTTGTACATAAGTTTATATTTTTGACATAATATGAATTAATAATAAGTAATAATAATAATGAGGTATTTTTTTATTTATAACAATAAAATCTATTGTTTTTGTTTATATTAAGATATTATACAACTTTGAAGTATAGAACCTTTGGAATATTAATACATTTATTTTAGCAGTAGATTAAATAGGTATATAATAATAAGTCAACAATTTTATACCATTTTCGATTTACAAATATGTTTTTAACTTTTAATTTTTTCTTCTATTTGGGTTTCTGGATATCTCGTTGCACAAAAGTGCCACGGACGTTTCATTTCATTCTCTACAAAACAAATTACACATCATTTAAAGTCAAGCCCTATTTAATTTGTTACAAATTATTTGCAGATTTGTTGATAAACACGAGTATGACTAAAGTCGATTAAAAATGGTTAATTACGACTACTGTCTGTGACCAGTATGGAGGCTTGTTGGAATACATAAACAATAACTTTGATGATGGTTAGTAATTGGAAAGTTTGGTTAGATATAGTATATTAAAATAAGAAAGCATTATTTCATAATGGTTATCAAAATAAAAATTCCAATTTATTCTAATTCTCAGATTTGATAAAAACTAATTTTCTTATAAATTTTTTAAATTTGTTTTTCTAATAATATATGTATACATAGTGAGAATATTTATATTAAGGGTATTTGTCGTTCATGGATTTTCTTGACTAGGTTAGGTTTGTAGTTTTCAAGTTTTGTTTTGAAAATGGTTCTGATCTTGTGATTATATCAAGTACCGTCACGTATTAAACATTTGGGAATACTTAATCATTTATTTATTAGTATCAATGAATTTTTAGACATGCCAAAACATTTTATTTTTAAAAACAACATTTCGTATTTCCATGATTGTGATTTTTTTGTAGATATAAAGCCAACACTGATAAGTTGAATTGAAAAAAAAGTCATAAAACTAAAACCTTTTTTTACAATATAATTTTAAAAATATATAAATTTTGATAATCTTATGCACATTTGAAATAATTTGAATATCGTCATAATTTTAATATTTTAATTTTAATTTATATTTTCAAAATTAAATATTAAAATATAGTAGACATTTAAAAAAAATCAGAACCGTTATCAAAATGAAAATTGGATAAGTGAAAACCTATTAATTTAGGGAACTGCTGAGACCATATTTCCGTCATATAATATTGTTCGACGAAAACCCTTAATTAGCCAATTTTTTTTCTTTTTGTTTTAGATACATGATGTTTTAGATATATGGATATCTAACATAACACTTTATTTAAATGGTTGTAATTTATTTAAATTCTGAATTTTATTAAATATTTTTTTCTTTTCCACTTGTCATTATTGATTTATAAGACACTATTAAATCAAAATATTGTATACTATTAACAATTTTGTACCTTTTGGTTGAAAAAATAGTGAAACGTGCTTTACGTAAGTCCACACATGACCTAAACAACATGTTTTACAAGCGAGTAATAATAGTTCTTAAATTCATTATGGATTACACAAAAGTAACGTAATAAAGATCCATATTAACTCAATAATTTAAATTGGGCACATATATTGCTCATAATGTCAACAAATCGTTTGTAAACGTTTGAAATTATTTCAAATTTTTTTGAATTTTTTTTAAATAACAATGTCCGAGTCGAAGTACATAACATCATGCGGAGTGATATTTGCAACGAATTTTTGAAAAAAATCCTGAAATTATTCAAATACTTTACCAGTAAACTGTTTGAATTTCTTTATACAATAAGTTGGGGGAGGGCTTCCTCCGAAGGACAATAGAAAAAAAAAAGGTTAAAGATGTATGTCATTTGATGTGGTATTTACAACGAGTATTTAAATACAAATTTATAAACGATTCAATCTTATTGTTAGCTATAGGTCATAATGATATACGCAATGGATGCTCTTCCAACCTTGAGTAAAAATAAATAATGTGAAATGAGAAACAATGTGTCAGCTCTGTAAAAAAAAATCGAAAATTTTTCCAAATGCCTTGCTGAAAAATAAGAACATAAACACGTATACGTAAAATATTGAACATAATAATTTGTAGTAGTAAAATCCCTATTGTATGATACAAATACGCAAAAATTAAAGCTAAAACAAAAAAAAACAAAATTATTATTTTATTATAACTTATAAGTTTTTAAACATTATTTGATCGTTCACAAATCAATACGTTGAATATTTGGATTTAAATTTTTAAAAATATTGGTCAAGTAGAAGTAAATATACTAAATTAAAGTAAAAGGAATTATTGTTTGAAGTGTAACATGCGTTGTAAAAGTATAAATATAATAGATATATATGTATGTGTTGGCACACGAATAAGTGCATTGACTTACGGTGTAAGATAAATATGTTAAGCTACACCAAAAAACCTTGTACAAATATAATTATCAATATGTATACCCGGGGACTGCAACAAGATGCGCACGCCGGGAGCTGGACAAACGCCACACGCGCAGATTTGCAAAAGACCAAAAAAAGGACATGGCGAAATGGACTACGCTGGCACCACATTGGCCGGGAGACAAGAGTCTACCTATATAACCGAGTTGGAGGAAGCCACCGAGCAGACGTGTCCAAGCAGTATATACCAGGAGATCTGCAGTTGCACCTGCTTGTTTAAACTTAAATTACTCAAAATAAAGTTAACTTATTGTTCTACGCAAAATTAGGGTGTTATTACTTATTATTATAACCCCGTTACGAGATCCAATTTGGAGAACGTAACAGAAGAAACGTTAATAAACAAATCTTACCGTACTTTATTTCTCCATCTATTAATTCATCATATTCTATAGAAATAAGAAATTCATTATAACACGTACCTCGTATTCTTTTAGCCAGAGTTTTATTTCATTGTATTATTTTGATATTTTTAAATTTTTATTTTTCCAAATCGTATAATTACGTATAGAGGACAATTATAGATTTTTCATGTACTAACATGTATAACTAAAAAATCATGTTTTATTAAATTTGTATTAATTCAAACAGATATGAACTACAAGGTAATGTGTTTAATTTTGTAAAAGTAATAAAGCGTACCTACTAATATTTTTAAAAATCCATTTTAATATTTCATCTTTGTGTTCTACAAAAAAATAATGTTTTTAAATTTTATCAAAATAAACTTTGAGTCAATGGTTTTAGTACTGAACAAATCACCAAAATGATGACTTAACAAACGCAATATTTGGTAAAAGATCATAATTGGAAATATTTAAATATCTTCCTTATACTTTTTAGAGTGTAATGTAAGGACCGAATATGTAATGACAAGTGTCAATAAGAAAAACACGAGTGGGTCATATTTTACCATCGTATCTTTAAGCTATCGGGCTGTTATATGACAAATCTTTTTGACATCGAACCATAAATAGACATTTATTAAAAGAAGATTTACAATGTACAACACATTCTTAAAACTTCATATAAAATAGTTTTAAAGAAAAATTTAAATTCCAATATGTGTATTTTTCATAAAAATAATTAATTATCATTACTCACGGTCATCAACAATCGGAGCTCCTAAAGCTGTAAACTGATCTATTGAAAACATAAAATATTGTTTATGTGGGGTATAACATATAGTATGAGAAAATATTATAAAACCACTGCTATACAATTCAATAAGTGTTCTGCAAAGGGTCAATGTGATAATCATAAATATTTTCATAAATAAATTCAAATCACATAATACATTAAACATAAATAATGTATTTATCTTGCAATACTTAATTGAGTCATAACTAATGTAATCCATAAAATTTAAAGAAAAACTCTTACTCAGACATACTGAAAATTAAAACAAATTAAAATTAATTAAAACCATCATTATATGTGTTGCAGTTCAATTGAAGTAAAACTTTCATGTGGAAAATTTGAATAAAATTATCTTAAGTGCAAATTACTTTTGAAAGATCAAATTATTATTTATATGTAGTGGAGGAATATCCAATATAGTTATTATCGAATCCTGCCACAGCGCGTTCTTTACTTTATTTATATTATAAAAGTAAACTACCTTATCAGTACATTTCAGTTCCTTCAAAAACAAAGCAATATTCAACAAATTTTGTTATAAAAAAATTATTTCGATTCAGAACGTATGTATGAACCTGTATGGTGACGTATTGGCGATTTCGATTGTTAAAAAAAAAAAAAATGATAAAATACAATTTTCACCTAGGTCAATTAAAACCCTAATAAATTAAAAGTAAATAAATAAATTTCAAAATTGGCTAACGATAGTAAATCAAGCAATACGACGTGCATATTATATATTTAAAGTCACAGACTTCTAAATAACAAAATTAAACTAGCGAGAAAGAACTTCAAATGCAAAATTTCGAAAATTAAACAGTAAAAACTGACTAAAAACTGAATAAAATTTATTAAAAATGTTGTTTTGGCTCATAGTAGGCCTTGTATGAACCGTAGATAATCTGAATCATAACAGTTTAATAAAAAATAAGTATAAAAGGTGATATTCTCCCTTAATAATGAACATTTAGCAAAGTAATTCGCACCTAACCTTCACTAAGGTAAAGTTAATTTTTTCATTAAACACTTAAAGTAAAACTTACTACTTTCGTCTATTTCAATAAAAAGAAAATGTGAATTTTAATTAAGAATAAAATAAAACTTAAAAATACAACAGGCATATTACATAAATAAGTACATTTTAAAATTATTGAAGAATGGTATGAACTTTGTAATGGATACCTTGTATACTACCGACAAGGATCTAGATAATCAAAAAAACTGATTGGACTTCTCTCTTTTTCGAATTATTTTTTGGTCATCTCATTTTGATGTAATATAAATGTGCGTGATATGACAGTTTGACTGTTTGAAAAAACCGTGAGACATGGTTGACTAAATGTCTACTACGTGTTTTTAGAATTCCAACTGTATAAATTTGCACCTATTCATTTATATCAATCATTACGTAGAAAACATAAACTCAAAATCCCATCTAGACAATGGAAAAGCAATGGTTTTAGTTGTTTTCATTATTTCCCAATCGATGCCCAAACCACACCATATATAATACCTTCATTATAACATGTATGTGCATTATATTTAGTTTTATATCTTTATAATAAACTTTATAAAAAATTTTAAAATATGAGATTATCAATAAAATATGAACATTTCTTATGTTAAAATACGAGTTTTGTGTCTAATCTGTATCATATTAGGTACCTAAAAGACGATTGAAAGTTTAATCTCCTTAACTTCACACCATAAAGCAAAAATTAATAATTTTGATACTTGCATAACATTATGATACATTATAATTTGAGAATACCTGTTTGCTTGCTACCGTCTGGAAAAAAAATTATGTAATACTAACGCAGTAATAACAATATTATTGTATCAAATTTATGCGTTTGTAGAATTATAAACAGGACACCGATTTAAACCATTTCCTTAAAACCATAAAACTTTTGAGATCCCTGACCAAACTGGAAACGAAATAACATTTTACTGTTGTAGAACCTAAAACGGAACCGGAACCTAAATAAAACATTATGGTCACACCCAGGGCCGGCGCAAGGCAATATTTATACATAGGCAAAATCCAAATTTGCCGCCCTCAGGGACGGATTTAGGGGGGGGGTGCTGTGAAAATGCCGCCCCTTATAAAATGCCGCCCCAGGCAAATGCCTGTGTTGCCTGTGCCTTCCGCCGGCCCTGGTCACACCTGAAAGTGAACCTTGTGTTTTAACATTTAAAATAATGGTTTTTTTAAACTTATATTAAATTTTCAATACTTTTTCCGTAACATTAAATTTCTTATGTGTGTTTAATTATGTGAATGATTTTCAAGCAGTTTTTTCCAATTACATTTGTGTCAGTTTTAATAATCCATTCTAAAGATGTGATCGGAAAAAAATTAAAATTTAAAACTTTTACATAATACTCAAATAGGTAAGGTACAGGTTTGTCAAATGGAAAATACATTAGGACGTATTCTAGAGTCTAGAAAACAGATATTGTTCATAATCGTATTATTAAAGGCAATGATTTATCATTGCTTTCAGTTATTAAAATATAATGTGATTGAACTTCCAAACAAGTGACCCACCCAAAGTGTAGTTGCTACTCCGTCGCTACCCACGTGACCTAGAGTAACCACGGCCTTTTTATGTATTTAGTTTAAGTGAATAACTAAACAATTGCATTATATTTTAAATCTTAAAACGGGGTTTTTTTTACTCTCTGGCATGAAATATGTATAATTTATTTATGTATTAATAATCATTAACTTTCCCAGCCTAGATAAGCGGTCATTATCTTAATACTGATTATTGCGTCCCATTACTACGTCATTATTCATACAGCTAATGATTCAAAAATGTTTGTTGTGTTTGATAAACCATGATAATCAAAATCAAATAACTACCGCTTGTAGGTATTGGTAATTGTCAAAGAACCTCTACAATGTGTGTGTTAAATAATTATTAATGATAAAGTATTTGTATACAAGATAATAATGAAAATTCAATAATAAAATACCTAAAGGTATTCATTGTTTTTTATTTAAAAATTTAAGTATTCATCGAGTAATTTTATTTAGCTTTAAAACAGGAGATAATAATTTGAATATTTAAATTAGCAAATTGTATAATTTTGACTAACCTGGTGTTATTCTTCGAACTGAACCTTTTTTCTGACAAAAAGTTTTTGGATCTTTCATTTTTTCACCTTGAAATAAACAAATGTTACCTTTTACGTTCTGAGCGTAGTGAGAATTGTAAAAGTGAGGTCATTCTTTCGTATTAAATTTTTTCTGTACACTTTTCTGATAAAAATTTTTTTTTGTTTACTTTTAATTCCGTAAAGTTTCTAGCGACGAATCACATTAATTTTGAACAAAACAATATCACCAATTTTAAAAACAATTTTTAATATTAAATTATAAATATATTATAAGAATTTGTTACTATCTAATTTTAATAGTATAAATTATAAGAAGTATATGAACTTAAGCAATATTTAAATAATAATATATGTAAATAGGTATATAATATTATGATGTCCACATTCGTCGTAACAAATTTATAAAATGTAAACTGATTTTTTTAACAAATAATGTCAAATTGTGTATAGTTTAAATTTACGATTTCATGACACATGTTAAGTTTAATTAAAATAAATGTGAAACAAAAAATAAAGTTAAATTGCAGGTCGCAAATATCAAGATGGACTTTGTAATATTGTTTGATGCTGCCGACGTTTAGTCAGTCACCGATAAAAAACTGTATACGTATGGTACGTTAACTTTGGAAATGAAATATTGTTGGACCAAAAGCAAATATTGCTCAACTTAGAAGGGATTTTATGAACCTTATAACATTTTCATTTCTAATAGTCGACTAACAACTTAATATATTGAATCTGTATGTAAAACCGGAAGTTAATTTAAGCTCTGCAGACAACACCAATTATACTTCTTCCATCCAAGATCCTGGAACCATTAAACCTATTCATATGACAAGGGATAGAAACAATGTGTATTGTTATCAGATCAGAGTTGCAAGACGATGAATTTTAAAAGTGGAAAGTCATGTCACAAAGAGGATTAATGGTGTTTTGGTTTTTATAAAATTACGTTATCCAAATCCTGGGTATCGATTAAGAGGACACTCGAACAGTGAATAAATGCAGTAAAAGCTCAGATAATTTTTCAAAACTGTAGATTTTAAACAATTTGTAGTGAGAATAAAATGTATAAAATTTCTACCACCAATTAGAGGTGTCTGTATAAAAACTATAATATTACGTAATTTGTACGACCATCAGGTCCGTATTTTAATAACCAATCATTTTCAACATGAAAGACTTTTGAAGATTTGAAGTTTTTGATGGGATCCATTGCGTATCGGTTGTAGATTATTACGCACAGAATCATTTTGCGGACAAAATCATAAATGAAAAAGTAAAAACCTCTGGTCTCATTCTCGTTCTCACAATTTGTTGGAAATCAAAATATGACACCATGGCAAGACAATGCCATGCATTGTGCAATGCCATGCGAAAACACAATGCATACTTACTGTTATTATTCATACTCTAGTAACAAATATTATTTATTACCCTTAAAACTATTGAGAAAAATGAGAATGAAATTCCACGTAGTACATTGTTTGTGACATATACTAGCTCACTTCTCAGGAGGATTTAAAATAGGAATTGTTAATTGTTGGAAATTATTTAACTACCCCAAAGTCTAAATAGCAACCGTATCGTATAGCAGTTTTGGAGCTGAACATTAATAAAAATTTAATCAAGTCCTAACTTATCACTTACATCTATTCTAGTTAGTATTATATAGACGGTTTAAAATTTATAGAGCCTAACCGGTATACGTAACAGTAAATTAAGTATTATTAATTTTATTCTCTTTAATCCTTCAAAAATAATACTTGTAATAAAGTTTACTTGGATGGATGTGAGCAGACATATGTTCAAAGTATGCTTTTGCGTCTTCTGAAAATTTAAAAAGAATTTCGTGTCGTTAATATAAATTTCTTAAATTGTTTTGATTTTTCAATATAGTGAATACTGTATAAGATAATTGTAATAATATAATGTATAATGTCATTTTTTTTTTCTCAATAAACCCGTGATGACTTAACACAACTCTTTCTATCTTTATTAATAAATGACATTTTAGGTAAAAAATATTGTAAGTTTGAGTGATTCCTAAATTTTTCATTTTATTCTGATGTTACTTAAAGTTATGTTCAAAACTATCCAATTATATTTATGAAATTTCTTTTATTAGAAATTTATTATTATGTTTTTGTCAAATCTATGTAATAAAGAAAATTAACTTATAGTTATTGGCTTATCTCACCTTTAATAGCATAAGTTGCTACAAAAATAAATTTTATTTTACAATGTTAATAATTTTTCTTTGATATAATCTTATACATAAAACGAACTACAAAAAAACATTGATTTATTAATTTACCCTCGTTTATTGATCTTAAAACTTATACTCTTAACTTTATAACAAAATTAATATATATTTGTTTTTGATATAGGGCAATTAAATTACGCTTTTAAACTGATGTACAAGAGTCCAATTTTTTAGTTAGTTTTGTTAAGTTAGTTTTGATTTAACTAAAATTGTCCGTTAAAAACAAATAATAATAATAAAAAAAAAAATAATTACATAAAGGAAATATTGATAAAATATTTGTCAATATAGTTAATTCTTATTAATATAAATAACTTTATATTTTATTTTATTTCTTCTTTAAGATATTGGGCCAAAACTGAATAAGTTCGTGTGAGGGCTCAATATATAGCCATATCAAATGTCATAATATGCTCAATTTTAAAAGTGTTATGTTTTATAACAGAATTACTTGTTTCAGATTTTTTTTGTAAAAATAATTATACAATAGTTGCCTAATTTTCATTTTTTTTACTTTTAAATTACTTAACTTATAAAACAAAGAAAAGTTTTAAATTATAATATCAAACTTTTTTATCTTTCTTATAAACCGAAGTTTGTGGAGTAAAAAAAAAAATTAAAACTTTATTTTAAGAAAAATAAGAAAACGATTGGGTAAGTTAAAATTTAATTAGATTTAATTTTGATAAACATAATATGTTGTACTTATTGATATTTTATTTACATTAATTGATAAGTTAACATCATATTAAACTTAGTAGTTTGTTTGAGTTACTCAAATATTTTATTAAAATTAACATAGATAGAATTTACTGAAAATATAGAATTGATAAATAATGTCAAGATTAAATTTAAAAAAAAATTTTCTTTAATTTTCTTCATTATTTTTATAATAATGAAATTTTTTTGATTTTATGTTAAAACAATATTTAGCAATACTAAGATAGTTTGCTTAATGTAATTTGTACAATTATCCATTATGGCAGTAAAATAAAACATTTATCGTTTATCAAGTAAATCAGTTACCTACGTTGAATAAATAAGGAAAAAGTAAGTTAAGTTAACTTGTGTCAAAGAAAAATTGCATTGAGTTTAAAGGTAAAAAAAATCTTTTATTAATCGCCAATGCTTAACTTTGATTACTTGTATAGACACTTACCACTCGGACCGATCTGAAGATGTAAGTTTTCTACACAAAAATTAGTGATTTCAAATTTGAAAATGAGTATTCATAAAAACAATAAATATAGAGCTTCTTCATTCAAAGCATTGAAAGTGAGGTCAATAACATTATTTAACACTATAATCGCTTTTGTAGATATTTACCTCTCGTAAAAGTGTCATCTGCGCAACAAATAAAAAAAGAATATTTAAATTAAAGTAGTATTATTATTTATTACATTAATACCAATTATTTTAAATATCATTTAAATTAAATTTGATCTTATCACACGTTAAATTTTAAATCGAACATAAGATCATGGTTTCTATGGTTATTATTGATTACGTAAATCGTTTTCCGAAAATTTTAAATTTTTTACTATTAATTTTTGTATTGATTAATATTACTTTCTGGAATGTCTGATTGTCCTGAAAAAATTTAATTCATTATAATCAAAAATAGTTATAATGTTTATTATTTAAAACAATAGAGTAAAACTTTGATTTTCGTAATAAGAAATGACCAATTTTTTTATATAATGACAGATGACTGCTTTAGAATGAAAATATTTGAATTACCCATTCACGTATACACGGAAAATATTAATGAAATCACAATTATTTGTCGCATCGCGAAAGGTTTTCTAAAAAAAAATCGTTAAACCATAAATAAACGGACTGCTAGACTTTTATTAAAATTGGCAGCTGCGCAAAATCCACACGTCATATTGAAATAAAAAGTTACATGTCACAATTGTGTGGTTGCCTTTTTAATAATCATATTAGAAGTTGACATATTTTTGCCAAGTTTTTCATTCCATATCTCCAAATATGGATAGGTACATCTGATTTATGGTAACGATCTCGTCTCCAAGTAGCCACTTTATCCGTCATTTATTTGTATATTAATTTTTAGTTTCATCATTTGTGACGATAGACTGAACGTTCTTTAGTTTCCTAAAATACCTATTAGAAGTGTACGTTCACTACTGTTTCTTTCCTACGACGATAACGATCATTTTAAATAACTTTGTTTTTTTTTTTTTTTTTTTTAATCCATTTTTTTCCGTATATTATTTCATGAGTTGAAATCCAAATAGGTTAAATTTGAATCACGCTAGCTCGAATACAAAACTTTAAATACTTATTTGTATAATATCATATAGACACCTGAAGATTATCGCAGAGGTATATACAGTTTTTTTCAGGGGGAAGCCAAACCAAAATTCGGGAATTTTGGGGTGAGAAGGGCTTAATATTTGAATGAAAATAATATGAGATGATTATTTTGTATAATTAATTGAGATTTTGGGAGGGGCCCGGGCCCCTTGGACCGTTCTGTTAAAAACATGAATTATTAGACCTATCATATAGTGAAAAGCTGGGCATAATCTCGTTAAAAGTTAAAATTAGGAAATTAAGATAGTTTCCAACCTATTTATTAATTTTTTTGTTAACTTTAAACTAAATAAATAAGTTCTTTTATGTCGTAACGTGTTAACAATATGTTACTTCGTAATCGGTAGTTAAAGTTTTTAAAACTTTTTTCGAAAAAAAAAAACTGTGTAACAAGTTAGAAAATTTCAATAAAAGATAGGAAAACATTTTTAGTAGCAGATGAAATTCCATATACTAGTATGCTATTTGCGAAACCATGATAATTACAATTATGTATTATTATCTTTATTTTAATTAAAATGAAATTTTTTTCGTTAGTTAACTTTTAACTTGACTTAACTACTTTGTTTTGTCAATTAAATTAATATAACGAGTTAAAAAAAGTTGCTAACTTGCCCAGCCTTGATACAGCGCTAGCAATAGCAACACTGTAAATATAACTGGGTCGGACATTTAATAATGGAGCCCTCCTTGTCATCTCTTTTTTCTAGACTACAAAGTATACGTCGAATGCATACTCGGTATGCAATGTGTTTGTACTAGTAGATTTGTGAACAGTAATTCTTGGATTTTTTTTATTGCCACAGACCCCTTCCTTTTAGATCAAATATTTTCACTCAACGTTGTTATGCACAAAGTAACTAATCAACGGAGAGGGTGGCTGGGGTAACCAAAACCACCAACGTTAAACTTCAAAAGCACAAGAGTTACAAGAGTGAAATATATGGATTTGGACTATCTAAAAATATATAATATTACTGACTAAACTTAGGTCAAAAAACGGATTAAAAATTCAAGATGAATGTAAATATTTTGTTTGTCTACATTATTGCCGTCACAGAGTAAATTGTGCTTTTACTCGGTAAGAATAACCCAACTATAATTATAAGTCACCTATTAAACAATTCGTAGAGTTTAATATAGAGAGACGTCTTCTTACGTACGTAATAAGAAATCATATCTTTCAACAAAAGAAAGTATATCCTACTCTAATAAAATTAATTTACGAATGTCAGATAGAGACACAATTCATATGTAGGTACATTCAATAATTTATGTAATTTTTGTATTTATATTTAACTTACGAAAATGGAGAAATGCAATTTTAGATAGACCTTTACGGTCCAGTTCGGTCAGATTATTGGTATAAACTATAACAAATAATTTAGCATATTTGTATATAAAAAATTGTCTTATTTTATGTTAAAAAATAAATGAATGTGCCCTCATTTATACAATATGATTTTAAGTAAAGATAGAGATGAATTATAAATTACATATTTTTAAAATATATTATCATTATAGAACGTAGGTACTTACATGGGACATATATGGATTCTATTTCATCTAATGCAGAAATAAATCTTATTGGATTTTCAAAAAATTACTGTAATTGTAAAATCACAAAACAAAGACTGTTTTTTGTTTAAAAACTTTTATGAGTGTAACTGATTTAAAATTATTTTTATGATAGAAAATAGGAACATTAAGTAATTTATGTTTAATTATCAAACAATGTACCGTAAAATGAAGATGCATTGCATTATTTTTCATGTTTTTAACTTCGAACAAACACCTAGTCTTTAATAATTGATATCAATAGATATGTAAGAATACTGACATTTTTAAGAGTTTTAAATCGTTTTTGTTTTATTATAATTTTAAGTTTTTTAATAAACATAGTTTGGTGCAACATTTTATGTGAAGTTGGGTTATTTTGCACCATTGACACAAATCCATTACAATAACATAGATATTTAATCATGGCACAAAGTACTCGTATACTACTACCAGTGTCATTTGTAAGGCCATACAAATATTATATTCAAAAAAAAAAATTTTAAAATAAGTTATATGGGTGTAAAAATATTTTATTTATTTTTATTTTATTTTAATTTATTTACGATGTACGGCAATTTACATGGTAATACAATAATTAAAACATGCAATAAATGAATAGGTTGATTACAGTACCAAGTTTAAAATCGGTATATCCAATTTTATCAAAAAAGGCATTGAATAATTAAAAATGAAGTTATATATAAAAATACAGCAGAAAGTAAATAGTTAGACTTAAATAGTTAGAATTAGTGCTATATATATATATATATATATATATATATATATATATATATATGAATTTCACTAATTTTTTAAAAAAAATTATACATATTCAACAACAATATCATTTAAACCAGAGATCCGCCTAAATCTGTGACCTCTTTTATACAAAGTCGGTAAACATTTTAAATACCGATATTCTTAAGGTTATTTTTCGGAAACGTATATTGAACGCTTTTTATATTAATTAAAATAATTGTAATCGTTATTAGTGGTTATTTGATACAATTGACATTATTTTAATAATTTTTACTAGTTAAAGAATTGTGTATGAAACATCAATTTATGTCATCTAAACTATTTACAAATTGAAAAGATTTGACCACTCCACCAGTGAGATAAATACAATTCAAAATTTTAATCTAACAATTAATTTATATCACTCACTATAGCAATCCCACATTTCTAAAATACACATGAAAAATTGTTTGAATTGTTTATGAACTATATTAATATATCTTAGAGTTATTAAATTTTTCATACAGAACATAGGATATATTATATGTATATTGAAAAAATTTATGAAATCTATTCCAAGTCCGTCTGGCCGTTCTATTTGGCCAATTACCTTCATTTTTTTTTTTTTTTTTTTTAATATTAGGTATTCGTGCACAAATGAGTAATTAAGCATCAAATTTTACTTAACTCCGACCTTACTCAAGTTGTACTCAAACGCGATTTAATTTATGATTTTCCCAAGCTTTTTTACCGCTAAAATATTAATATGTCCCGTTCTAATTAATACATCATTTGTAATGATCATTTGAATCGGTCGAATCTGAGGAAAGTTATGAGTGGGCATTTAACTTAATTTTAAATATTTTTAAGATTTTTCTTCACTTAAAAGTCTGTATCTCACGTTACAATGGATGTATGGTGTTTAGATATGTACGGTGAACAGGATTGGCTTTCAGTTTTAGGCTGTAATATGCTATAGATCATTTATAGTCTTCATGGCTGCAAATTGCAACAGACGAATCTATGGATTTATAATTGTAAGATGAAGAAGACTATAAATAATAGCGAAGACTATCTCTAATGATATAAGATAGACAAAAATAAATAGACATAGATTTATAAGTATACGTATGTACAAGTCTATGCATGCCTAAATATATTTACATCATTATATTCTATACAAATAATAAGACAAAGTTGTTTTTCGCCAATGTACCTAAATCCATAAATTTTTAAGTTTTGGACCGATTTACTTGAAATATTAAAGAATTATTAGTTATACCACATGAAATGTTTTAGACCTAATCAAAGCTCTGTAAATATAATGTATTAGAATCAAAGTTATGCTTAAAAAACGCAAAACGAATCCAAATGTCCCTTAGTCACTGACATCATGCGTAAAGTGTCTAGTGTACGTCCTGGTAAAAACAAATTTAACAATAAGAATGGTCATAAAATTCCGAAAGATGTACCCACGTATAAAAAAATATTAATTTAAATAACGTATAAAAGTTTCAAACCATTTGGACCATTGTTTGAGGAAGTAAGAAAATTTTAGAATTAATTGCACAATAGTGTGCGGAATTTCATTGGTATAACCAAATTATACAGTTTTTCAACACTTTTTTTTTGTACGCGTTCGTAATCTATAGAGCGGATTTTTTTGAAATTTCTTTTGTCAGATTTTACATAACATAACATAATTTCAATTTTTAAATAAAAAATTTGTGTGAGTAACAAATGTTTTTCTTAAAATAAGTCAAAGGTATGACCAATTTTTGACAATTTTCCAACTTTAAACGACTAAAATAAAAATTGTAACTAAGGATTTTTGAAATGTATTAGCAGCATATACCTATGTATGAATATTGCTAACCTTGTGATAAAGTTCCAAATATTTTTATAAAAATTAAATTTTTATTGACCAAAAACTACAAATAAAATGGAAATTTTCGAAAATTTTAATTCTATACTTGGCTCAAAAATTTTCAAAATGAATTGTAACTTGGTCCAGACCTGTATTTACTGAATTCCTATTCCATTATTGTGTAAAAGTTTCAGCTAGTTTTGTCTATTATTTTAGAAGTCATGGCCAAAAAGTAAATCGAATATGTGAAAAAACACGTTTGCCGTAATTTTTAAAGTTTTTGTTCGAATTTGACCTACTTTTTTACTGTAACTTTTTAATTTTATAAATTAAACGATTGAACGTAAAAATTGGAGCATTTTTTGTACCCTTAAAAGTGTTCACACAAAATAAAAAAAAACATCATTATATAAACAGTACATTATTCACCAACGCTCAGAATCTAAAATTCGTATTATAACGGGTTTGCTTTACTTTGTGATTCTGAATAGACATAATAATCTTGACGCAGTAAAACCAAAATAAGAAAAACAGTAGAAAAATGAATTTTTAACTGAACGAGGTTCATTATAATTATTTATGTAGATAACAAGTTAGCAAGAAGTCAGGTAACACTTAACTAGAACTTATATTGTTTTTTCGGTTTATATCAGAAGCCAGAAGCAAAACGTGTGTTCATGCTGCTTAACAAATATTTGTTTAGTTCATGTTTCATATTGTTTGCGTAATATGTGTAGTACAAAAAGTTAAGTATGCTGCAGTATATACGTAAGTAAAGAAAACGTGTGAACGGCTTATTGTACTGTTTTATACGAATATTTTTTACATTTTTTCTGTCTTTAATTCGATCGTTAAAATTATTTTGAAAACACTTTTCATAAAAATTTTAGTCTACGACATTTCTGAGTTTAACTCGGTAAATTTTAACGTATTATAATACGTTAAAATACAAACCATGTAAAAAATATAAAAGAATTACTTTTTTCCAACTTTGAAAGTAACAATCAAAACACGGATGGTACTTTGAGAGGTCATATAGGCGTCTGTAAAATTAAAAAGTTGCAATAAATAAAAAAATGCAAAAACGGCAAACGTGTTTTTGATATACTCGATTTAGACTTGTAGCGATTTCATCAGCAATAATGATCGGAATAAGCTGAAACTTTTACATAATATTAAAATTGATAAAATACAAGCATAATAAAAATTTCAAAAAATTTTGAAAATTTATGAGCTTAGTTTTCCACAAATAGTATTGAAAATTTAATACAAGGTTTCAAACTTTTGTATACATAGGCTACTAGAAAAATTCAAAATCCATACTCCCAATTTTTATATTTAGTTGTTTAAAGTTGGTATTGTTGGTATCGATGAGACTTTTGACTATTTTTAGAAAAAAATTTGTAACTCATACTAATTTTTTATCTAAAATTCACAAATATTTTATATTTTATGTAAAACAAAATTTACTATCTAAATAAAAATGTTTCAAAAAACTCCGCTCAGCAGATCCTTAAAGCGTAAAAAATAAGTGTAGAAAAACTGTGTTACTATGTTTTTCCATACACAAAAATGTACACTTCAGTAAAAGCAATAAGCATTTATAAAATCATAAAAAATCATATTGTAAAAAAAGCATTTTACAGTACAAGTTAGTAAACCAAACAAGTATGACAAAACCAATTTTATCTAAACATATTTCGTTTCCATAAACAAAAATTTAGTTATGAGTTTGATATATTTCGTATATTTTGCAACAAAAAGTCCGTAGAAATTTCATTTCTTTTTCTTAAAAACAAAGTACCAAAATTATAGTATAAAATACTAACATATTTATTTCAATTTGATGAATAACCAATTTTTAATAATACTTTTATTACCAAATATTCAAAAATATAAAAAAATAACAATGCAAATAATTTATTAATGAAAAATTAATACAATATATAATTATATTATATTAAATTAAATCTGTCAGACGCTTTTTTCAATAAACTAGATTGAACTGTTCTTAAATGTATTTTCTTAAATCTATCAACAACGTTATGTAGAAAAAAATTATTATTAAAAAAATTAATCTAGACTGCATACTATTATATTAACTGAAAAGCTAAAAACAAGCTCATCTATAGAAATAATTTTAAATCATTATGATAAATAAAATGAATGTTAGTTAATACAGTGTTAAAGGTTAAAGGGCAAACACTGAACTTCATATCGTATTTGTAGTTAAAATGCAAAGAAATATGTTGTACTTTTTGTAAAAATACAAATGTTTTCACAAGAAATTGGAGTATGTGCTTGTTCCCACTTGCAATAATATATTTACTATTAGATTCAGTTTATTTATTACTAGCTGTCCCGACCCGACGTTGCCCACGATTTAGTTTGTCAAAGCTTAGTAAATTAATTCCAAATTAAATTTAAAATGTCAGTACACCAAGTTACACAAATTTGGAGACCGTCACAGCCCGTCACAACTTCGCCCGTGAGTGGTTGTTTATTTTTCCTTCGAACAATGATATGTAGAAATTTTTATTCAAATTTTATCGTTTAATGTCATTGGAAAGTAAATATAAATAACGGTTAATAAAATCGTATTGAAATGTTTATAGCGGTATTAATGATAAATATTTTTTTATAAAAAATGAACACAGATACAAAAGAAATGCTAATTATACTGCGTTGATAAAGAATTTGATAAACTTTCTGAGTGTATAACGTTTTTTTTTTTTTTTTATCTCCTGTTGAAATCAAATTCATTAGATGATTCGGGTCCTCAGTATGAGAAAATCCCCCGTATATTGTCCATGTGAAAAGCACTATGAACAAAAATCTACACCAACGTGCCTAAATGTTTGACATTGAGCTTTGTTTGTTGTACTGGCAAAAGAAACTTTTGCAGGTTTGCCTAAATCGATTATTTTCAGTGTTTTTGAGTGGGTTGAGCGATCTGATGAATTCGGTTCAAAGCATAAAAATATTAGGGTATACGACTATAATTAGAATTATTAGATGATATTAAAATCAATTTTAAAATTTAACATGAATAGTGAGCTTTGATTTAAAAACACAATTTCAGACTAAAAACTCCAATATAGAGGTGGACATTAGTTTTTACTATATCATGAGGTACGTCATTATATTACATAATATAGTAAATGTTGTATTTCATACAAAAAAAAAAAAAAAAGAGGGGAAACAAATAATAAAGAAAGTAAGGGAGTAAATTTGAGGTAAGTGAAGAAGTTTTTTGACGTAGCAATTAAGTATAAAAAGTCGTACATGAACCTAATATAGGTAACCAGTTAAATAAAACTGATATTTTTTTGTTTAATTTTGTTTTTACCAGGACGTATCCTAGATAGCTGAGCACATACTATTTTAAATTTACTCCCTTTCCTTCCTTACTTTTTTAAATCATTACTGGCAAATGTTTTTTTTATGCCTTTTAATAAATGTATATTGTTAAAATAGATTTTTAAAATGCAGTTTAGATGCTTGTACATAAGTTTATAATTTTGACAAAATATGAATTGATAATAAATAATAACAATGATGAGGTATTTTTTTATTTATAACACTAAAATCTATTGCCTTTGCTTATATTAAGATATTATACAACTTTGAAGTATAGTACCTTAGGAATATTAATACATTCATTTTAGTAGTAGATAAAATAGGTATATAATATTATGTGAACAATTTTATATCATTTTCGAATTACAAATATGTTTTTAACTTATGATTTCTTCTTCTATTTGGGTTTCTGGATATCTCGCTGCACAAAATTGCCACGGAAGTTTCATTTCATTCTCTACAAAACAAATTTCACACATTTAAAGTCAAGCCCTATTTAATTTGTTACAAATTATTTGCAGATTTGTTGATAAACACGAGTATGACTAAAGTCGATTAAAAATGGTTAATTACGACTACTGTCTGTGACCAGTATGGAGGCTTGTTGGAATACATAAACAATAACTTTGATGATGGTTAGTAATTGGAAAGTTTGGTTAGATATAGTATATTAAAATAAGAAAGCATTATTTTATAATGGTTATCAAAATAAAAATTCCAATTTATTCTAATTCTCAGATTTGATAAAAACTAATTTTCTTATAAATTTTTTAAATTTGTTTTTCTAATAATATATGTATACATAGTGAGAATTTTTATATTAAAGGTGTTTATCATTCATAAATTTTCTTGAAGCTAGGTTTGTATTTTTCCAATTTTTGTTCTGAAAATTGTTCTGTTCTTGTGGTTATATCAAGAAACGAGTAATTTTTTTCTGTTATCTTTTTTGTGAAAACAAGAAGAGTCTCATCGCAAAAGGTCGCAACACCTAAGGACTTGAAAGTGGACACAAATGGTAAATTATTTGAAGCATTCTTAGAAATTTTCATTATTTCGGCTCAAAAACAAAAAAAAGTTTGAATATTTTCAGAAAAATGCTTGAAGTTTCGAATATTTTTTATTAGTTTTACGGCTAGCACCTATCTTTACACTGATAAATACAAAAAAGATTGCTTTAAAATATACTTTATTCGATATTCTTTTATTATTGTGTTTATTTTCTGAGTTATGTGCCAAAAACGAATAAAATTGCTAAAACACCAAATGCGATTACTTTTGTTTAATGGTGAAAGGATCAAGGAGCGATGTGATCAATGCGTTTTATTGTACAAAAAAGTAAGAATATTTAAAATAAATATTATATATTATTCGATACAGATTTTAAAGTTTCCAAATTTTTTACGAGATTACTTTCAAAAATATACAAATTCAAATTAATGTTCTGGCAGATAGGCGTGTATTGATCATATGTTATTGAAAATTTAACAATTCTATTTTAAGGTACTTGAAGCTAGAAAATTAACAATTACTAGTCATATCACATATATCTGTAATTTTATATTAAAAAATTAATATTTGTAAGCAACAAATACGTATAAAGGTGCTCTGTTCTTTTAATGCAATAATTTATATGATGGGTTGTTGTAGTTAGATGTTAGTTGCTGCCATCACTTTTTTTTACTAAAGAACCGATCTAAGCCATTAATTATGAGTAAAACGTCAATGTTGAGTTAGACAACTCTTTGATCAGAAAAAGTATAGAAATTTAATGGCATACTATGAAGTGTGATAGGTCTTACTAATAGTAATTGGTTACTATTTTGAATGCTATAGTGTTACATAGTTTACCTAATATAACATAAAATAGGAAGGATAAAAAGTAACAAAATGTGAAACAAATAACTATTAAGTTATGATTGTTGTGATAGTCGTCTTAAGAGTAATTCGATTGAAGGTGAATGTAGAACAAAAAATACAATAAGCAAATTAATACATTTTGTTACGCAGGAAAACCACATTTCCTTGTTTCCAATATTTAATTACACTATTAATTCTTATTAATATCTATATCTAACATTACAGTTTATTTAAATAAATGTATTTATTTTTGATATGTGAATTTTATTAATTAGAGTCCCTTCTCCTCTTGTCTTTATTGATTTAATTAGACACTATAAAAAATCAATATATTGTATAAAATTAACTATTTTGTACCTTCTGGTTGAAAAAATGTTGCAACGTGATTTACGTAATTCCACACATGAACTAAACAATATGTTTTACAAGCAAGTATTAATTGTTCTTAAATTTATTATGGATTATACAAAAGTAACATAATAAAGATCAATATTTTCTCGATAATTTAAATTGAGTATATTTATAGCACATCGTTCGTAGATGTTCAAAATTGTTTTAAATACTTTCGAATAGTTTTAAAATAACAATTACTGAGTCGTAGTAGATGCCGATTGATATTTACAACACATTTTTGAAAAAATAACTATAAAGTTATTCAAATACCTTACTGGTAGATACGTAAAATACATTTGAATTGCTTTATATAATAAGTTGTTTAGTTTTTCTGTCAATCCCTCCCACCTATGAAAGACAATATAAAAAAGGTTAAAGTTATGTTATTTGATGTGTTATTCACAGCGACTATTTATATACAAATTTATGAACCATTCAATTTTATCGTCGGCTATTAGTCATAATGATATATGTAATGACTACTCTTCCAACCTGGGTCAAAAATGAATAATGTGAAATGAGCAACGATGTGTCAGCTCTGTGAAAAAAATCGAAAATTTTTTCAAATGCCTTGCTGGAAAATTAGAACATAAACACGTATACTAGTAATTTTTGTATACATATTTTATAATAAATATTTTATATAAATACAAATTTATATATTTTATACACATGAGGTGTGAAATAGATTCAAGTTGAAAGTAGTAATTATATTTGGATAATTTTCATAACGTAGATTGAGTAGAATTAACTATTACAAAAGTGTGAAAATTACGTAAATAATATCTAACATAATAATTTATAGTAGTAAAATCCCTATTTTTTGACACAAACATTCAAAAAATAAAGCTAAAATAATAATAAAAAAAAATCATTATTCTACTATAGTGTACGAGTATACCAGTATAGTTTTTAAACATTCTTGTTTCGTTCACAAATCAATACGTGGAATTATTGCATTTAAACTTTTAAAAATATTGGTCGAGTAGAAGTGTGTAAACTAAATTAGAGTAAAAGAAATTATTATTTGAAGAAACGTTTACAAACATATCTTACGGTAATTTATTGGTCCATCAAATAATTCATCGATTTCTAAAGAAATAAGAAACTCATTATATCATGAACTTCGTACCGTGTTTTCCGAAAAAAAAAAATTATTTTTATTATATATTGTAAAATATACTAGAATATATAATGTCTTTCATATTGGTTACCAGGTTTTAATATAATTTGTCAAATTTGTGACATGTCCTAAAAAATCTCCCTGAGTATTAATTAATAGTTTCACCATTCCTTCTATTGACATTATTATGAAAATCATTAAATTTTCTTTTCCCCTTTATTCAAACTACAGAGTGTAATTATTATAAATTAAAACGAGTTTAGCTCTTAGTTCATATTAATGTTTTTCGTAAAATTTATGTAATTTAAATCCAATAGATTTTGTTAATATTCTCCCATAGTGATCAACATTTCAAATTTGTACACAAAAATTTTTGAGAAAAAAGAACAGATATTTTCCAGACAATCAGAACGATATAAAAGATTTTAAAACATTTTTTTTTCCACAGGAAATTTTATTAAATTTATTGTTTTTGATTAAATACATATTGACGAATTCATAAAAAACATTACACAAAATTTAATATCACTCGATAATTGCAATTTAGAAAAATGGCTGGTAAACACTAAACATTACAAAGTTATATAGTTCATTTAGTGAAAAAAATTGTCTGATAAAACCAGGAATATATAATTACAACTTCAGTTCTTCGATTGGAGAATTTAAACAGAAAAACATTACTATCAACTGCAAATAAAATTAACACGAACAAATTATATTCAAAAAAATTCATTCTAAGCACTGTCTAGTTCTTACAAAAAAATAGTAATTTTGCAACTTATTATTATTTTTTTTATAAAACTATACCACTTAATAAAAATGTATGTTAGTTTATAACGTACACATTATAAATTATTATGCTGTTGGTTAGTGCAATATGTGTAAGCTGTGTAAGCTGTGTAAGAAATAATAATTATGATACAAATTAACAAATTTAACATATTATTTATTATATGTATACATGTTTTTATTTTGTATAAGTAACCATGCGTACCTACCAACATTTTTAAAAAGCCATTTCAATATTTCGTCCTTGTGTTCTACAAACAAATAGTGTTTTACAGCCCTATAAGATGATATAATATTTTACCGAAGGGAATTTTGATTCAACAGAGTTTTTAGTGGACAAATTCTTCACCAAAATGATGACTTAGCAAACGCATACTTTGGTAATAGATGATTTTTGGAAATATTTTCATATCTACCTTATACAATTCAGAGTGTAACTCAAAGACTGAATATGTAATGACAGGTAGGTATCATATAGGAAAGAAAACTATTGGGTCATATTTTACCGTTGTATTTTCAAGCCATCTAGATTCGAGCTGTTATTTAATGCTAACGAATAAGAATTCATAAGACAAATTGTTTCGATTTCGAATAATAAATATACGATTATAAAAAGTGGTTTTACAATATACAACACATTCTTAAAACTTTGTGGCGGTATATACGGTATACGGTATACAATCGATAGACTAAAACCTGCCTTAACCTGAATAAAATCACAACCGATAACCAGGACCATGCACTACCAGCCACTTCTCTGCATACGGCCTATCAACAACAATTGCCTAGAACAGTGATTCTCAACCTGTGGTCCGCGGACCACCTGTGGTCCGCGAACGGTTTTCATGTGGTCCGCGAAGTGAACAGTCACAAAATAATCAATTTAAATCTTGGCTCTTGAGACGTAAATTAATACGTCTGCCTATTTTTTTTTTTTTAGCTCAAAACGTTTACAGTATTGTGTCGACCAGAAGCAGACGACCAAACGCGCCTGAACACAGGTTAATTCACCTCAATCTTCCGCGTATTTTCCCTCCCGCGCCGAATAGTTAGTTCCGTTATCTTCGTATAGTTTCGGCCGCTGTCGGCGTTTAGTTTCGGCGCTGACTGTTAGTCAGCTCTGAGTCACTACTCAGTGACTCAGTGCTGAATCAACTATCAAGTGATGAGCGTGCGTGTTTTTTGCTTGGTGATTGTAGTTTACTAAAATGAGCAAACAGATGAAACTTTCGGGTTTTTTTAAGAAGACGGATCGTGAGAACGTTAAAGCAGGATGTTCTACCAGTAATATTGCCAGTGATAGCACAATATTAACTCAAACTGGTCCTAAAAGAAAGGCTGCTAACCGTAAGTACAGTCCCGACTACATAGCATGTGGATTTACATTCATTGAAGAATTAGGTGTTCAGTTACCTCAATGTGTAATTTGTGCGGAGGTTTTAAGTAATGAGGCAATGAAGCCGGCAAAATTAACTAGACACTTTGAAACAAAGCATAAAAATTTTACCGGAAAACATGTAGATTTCTTTAAGAGGGAGGAGACGGAACTAAAATCGTCAAAAAATATCCTTAAGTCATACTCAACTTATGATAAAGCTACTTTGAAGGCATCATATCAACTTTCACTTAGAATCGCAAAAACCAAAAAACCCTTTACTGTTGGTGAGGAATTAGTTTTACCATGTATCGTAGATGCAACTAAAGCAATTTTAGGTGATAAATACGCTAAACAAATGCAAAATATTCCTCTTTCCAATGACACCGTTAGTAGGAGAATTGAAGATATGGCATCAGATGTTGAAACCCAACTTCTAAAGAAAATTCATTCCTCAAAGATTTTTGCTGTACAACTTGATGAATCTACAGATAATACCAATAAAGCTATTCTTCTTGTTTATATACGATTCATAGATAAACACAACAAAAAATTATCTGAGGAATTCCTGACCTCGATTGAGTTGCAAGGTAACACAACTGGAAAAGACATTTTTAAAGCCATTGACGGATATTTCACACTCAAAAATCTTTCTTGGAAACACTGCGTAGGACTTTGCACTGATGGTGCCGCGGCAATGACAGGTCACAAAACAGGCTTGCCAAGTTTAGTAAGGAAAGAAGGAAACAGTGATATTGTTTTAACACACTGTATTATTCATCGCGAAATGCTTGCTGCCAAAAGATTAAGTCCCGACCTAAACAAGGTTTTGACTACTGTGGTAAAGGCCGTGAACTTTATAAAAAGTAATGCTCTTAATTCGAGATTGTTTGCTTTGTTATGCGGGGACATGGGATCCATTCATTCCAATCTCCTTCTACATACCGAAGTTCGGTGGCTGTCCAGGAGCCGGGTTTTAGCCAGATTTTATGAACTTTGAGAAGAAGTATGTATGTATCTTGATGGAAAAAAACCTGATTTAGCGGAAACACTGCGTGACGGAGAATTTATGGCCCAGTTAGCTTTTTTGGCAAATATTTTTGAACAGCTCAACATATTGAATCTAGGCCTGCAGGGACCATCTAAAACCGCATTTGACCTTTGGAAAAAAATTGATTCATTTAAGAAAAAATTGTTGCTATGGGAGTCCGAAGCTGCAAAAGGATCGTTTGAAATGTTCAACTTGTTTTCAGATTTTATCTCTGAAAATGAAGGCTTAAATGAGGATGTTTTACATTCACTGGTTAAGTCCTACATTAAATCACTTCAAGATTGCTTTGAGAAGTACTTCCCTTCTGATACAGATGTGAGGAAAAAGAATCTGTGGGTGATTGATCCCTTTTTAGCTACCCACGATAATAATCTGTCTATTCAGGAAAATGAACAGCTTATTGAAATTTCATCCGATGATCATTTAAAAGTGATAAAATCTCACTGCGAAAATGTTGCAGATTTTTGGATAGGATTACTTGATGAAAGTCCACTGCTAAGTGAAAAAGCTTTGGAACTTCTTCTTCCTTTTCATTCCACTTATCTCTGTGAGGCAGCATTCTCAACATTATGTGTCATCAAGAATAAACACAGAAATAGGTTGCTAAATTTGAATGCTCCTATGAGACTGGCGTTAACTTCTTTCGAGCCAAATATTGAGAAACTTTCAAGTTAGAAGCAAGACCAAGGGAGTCATTAACGTCATAATTTGGCGCTATCTATGACTTTTTATTTTGTTTTTTATATTTCTTTTGTCTTTCACTATGTATTTTCTTTTTTTGTTTTGTAAATAATAAATTCATTAGTAAAACTTCAGTGTTCATCTCATTTTACCTATTATTGGAAAATATTAATAATAATATCTAAGTGGTCCGCCAAGAATTCTGAAAGGTACAAGTGGTCCTCAGTGGTGAAAAGGTTGAGAACCACTGGCCTAGAACCTTGCTAAAATCCCCGATCCATCGACATGGCCGGAACGCACAACTTGCTCAGGTCGCCGAGTAAGATTTCTGGTCCTTTTTGACCCCAGCTAATTTCACTCCGCAGGCGGTAGGTGTGGCTGTCGAATGATCTAGAATGATACTTGACCGCCCAAACATCGAGAACATTCCCTATCAAACGCACGGGAAAATATACGTGGTGGTCGAACATTCTAGAATGTTTAATGGCCTCAACGACGAGAATCTTCGAGATACAGCCCGGGACGGTACTTAACAGCGGTTCCGCCCTCGACACAATTCAGTTTCCGGTTTCCATCGCGACACACTGAATCAGTTACTTGCTCGCTGTACGCTCATCTTTGTGTATATTCTTTCTACTTTTACACAGTATTACTTTTGTGTAACTGTTTATTATAAAGTGTATTAAACGTTATTACTTGGTAATTGTGAGTAGGTAATTTATTTATTTATTTGCCATAACTCCACATAAAATATATTTAAAGAAAAATGTAATTCTAATTGGTTAAGTTTTCCTAAAAATATTTAACAATCGTTACTCACGGTCACCAACAACCGGAGCTCCTAAATCTAAAAATTGATCTATTGAAAACATAATATATTTTTAATGTAAAGTATAGATTATATAATAATACGAGAAACATATTATAAAGCTGTTACGCTATACAATTCAATGAGCGGTCTGCAAAGAGTCAATTAGATAATAATAAATATTTTCATGAATACATTCAAATCATCCAACACATTATACATAAGTAATACACGTATCTTACAAAATTAAATTGAGTAACTAACTAAAATAATCCATAAAATCAAAAAAAAAGTACTTACTCAGACATACTGAACATTGAAAAAAAATTTAATTGATTGAAACCATTATTATACGTGTTTAATTGAAGCAGGCCCGTGCGCAGGGGGGGGTTTTGGGGGTTCTAACCCCCCCCATCGAGAATTTTTCCACATAATTTTCCACTAGCAATAGTCCTTATTCTACGAAAGTCATGATACACATATGTCAAAACCCCCCCCATAAACGAATTCTGCGCACGGGCCTGAATTGAAGCATAACTCTCATGTTGTAAATTTTATTGAGAATATCTTAAGTGAAAACTACTTTTTGAAGACCAAAATGTTGTTTATATGTTGTGGGGGAATATCCAATAGAGTTATTGTCCAATTCCGCTACAACGCGTTCTATACATTGTTTCTGTTATAACAGCTACCTTATTGGGGCGTCTCAGTTTCTTTACAAACGAAGCAAATTTAACTAACAGTGTTTTGAAAAATTATTACGGTTTAGAACGTATGTATGAACATGTATGCTGACATTTGGTTTTTAAAAAAATTTTTGATGAAATACAATTTTTAATTAGGACAAATTTTACCCTAAGAAATTTTTTAAAAATAAATTTCTAAAAAAGGCCATCGACAGTAAATAAAACAATATAAAGTATATAATGTATTTAAAGTCACAGACTTCTAAATACCAAAATTAAACTAGTGGGAAGGAAGTTAAAAAGCAAAATTTCGAAAATCAAACTGTAAAAACTGACTAATAACTAAATAAAAATGATTGGAAATATTTTTTTGGCTCATTGTAGGCCTAGTATTAACCGTAGATAAACTAAATCAAACCAGGTTAAGAGAAAACAAAATATAAAGGTAATACCCCCCCCCCCTCTTAAAAATCAACATTATGCATAGTATTTTGCATCCAACCTACATTATAGTAATGTAAATTTTTTTATTAAACACTTAAAATAAAACTTACTACGTTCCTCTAGTTCAATATCAAGAAAATGTAAATTGAAATAATGAATAAAATTTAACTTATAAATACAACAGGCATATTATTTGTACATAAATAAATACATTTTAAAATTATTTAAGAATAGTTTAAACTTAGTATGAATACTTTGTATACCAAAAAGGATCTAAATAATCAAAATGACTGATTGGACTTCTCTCTTCTTCGAATCATTTTTAGGTCGTCTCATTCTGATGTTATATAAATGTGGGTAATATGGCAGTGTGTGGCTGTTTGAAAAAAATCGTATAGTTCAACTATAATTGACTAAATGTTTACCACGTGTTTTTAGAATTGCGACTGGCTAAATTTGTTCCGAATCATTTATATCAATCATCACGAACAAAATAACAAAATAAACTCAAAATCCCGTCGGGACAAAGGAAAAGCAATGATTCCAGTTATTTCATTGTTCCCTAATCGATGCCCAAACCACACAATCTTATATGTTTATTACAACCTGTAAGTGAAGTATATTTTTTTTTAGGTGTATATTTATAGTTGAAGAATAAACTTTAAAACAAAAATGGAAAAAACGAGTTAATTGATAAAATATGAACATTAGGGTGGTCCTTATTTTTCATTTTTCATTTTTTTCAAATTACCCCCCCTAAAAAGGTTCAATTACTAACAAAAACCATACAAAAAAAGTTTCGTGCAAATTCTTTAATTTTAACCCGTGCCGCAAAAGCTCTAAAGTTACAAAAATAGAAAATTTTCAATATTATTAATTTTTTTTGATATTCTTAAACATAACTCAGGAAAAAAATATGTTAAAAAAAATTCGTTAAGACACAAATGATAGACAACTAAATTTACAAAAATTTGTTTCGTATATATTAGTTTCCAAGTATTTTACTTTTCCAAATATTGTAATCGAAAAGTTAAAAAATAAAATAATCTTGAAAATGGAGATATTTCCAGTAACATAATATACAAATAATCATGAAAACAATTTGCAATAATTAATAACATAATGACTTAACATATCTTTAACATATTTTAAATATAAATAATACAACTAAATTTATGACTGTTTAACTTGTGTAAGTGTTTCTTTTCTGTGGTCAGGATATTTTTTTCAATAATCACTAACAACTTGTAGTAAATATTGTTTTTGAGATTCGTCTTTGGTTATTTTGTTGTTATAATCTTCTATAAGTTTCACTCCTCTTTCTGCAACATCATTTATACCTAGAATATTTTTTAAAACTAACAGAGCTTTATTATAATCTTCATTGTTCGCCCACTTTGAAGGGTCTTCGTTCAAAAAAATGGTATTGATAGCAAATCGTTTAAATAGTTTTTTAGTATTGACACATATAAAATCATCGATTTCCTTGTCTAATTACTCGTTCACATTTTTCGCAAATATAATTAAACGTTGTGCATTTGTACTTAATTCTGATGAACATTCATCGTTGTTTAGAGCATGAATCATTTTTCTTTTAGTCTCTAGGGCCACGGCGTCATCGAAAAAAGCAAATGCACATAATTCTGCCGATAAATACCATAAGTGACCACAAAACTTTTTAGTTGCATTATGAGATATATCTATATCTATAGTGGTATAATTTAAAAGATTTTTTATAAAATTCAAGTCTTGTAAAGGTGCCTTGATTGAAGATGGTGAATTATACCATACTTTTATGTATAATCGTACAATAAAAATGCAAATATTTCTTAAGGCACTTTCTTCTTTGGGTGTTAATTGAAATTGTTCACGAAATAAATATATTTTTAAGCTATAAATGGCTGTGGCCATCCACTGAGCATGATGAATGGCACCTGGTATTTTAAAGCTAATATCATTTGAAAGTTTTCCGCCCAAAAAAATTACTGTTAATTCTAGTAACTCTCGATAATCATCTCTTGGCTGCTTTTCTAAAAGTCGATCTTTAGAAAATTTAATAATATCATCACATACGTCCTTGACAGAATCTATTACATTACTATTTTGTATGCCAGAATTAAAATTGTTAGGGTTAATTGTTCCCCAGGCTTGTTGAAACCTCTTAAAAATTGCTACGTCTGGTCCTGATGTTGCCCCAAATTTTAAATTAAACACACTTTTCAATATAATTTCATATATATGATGGCGGCATGGTAAATATACCATTTCGCGTTCTAATAGTTGCTCAATCAAAACACAAGCTCCGTTTAAGCGACCTGTGTTTGATGCAGTAGTATCGGAACAAAGTGCTTGTACATTTTCATCTAAACACCAATCTACAAGCATTTGGTATACTGGCTTGTTCGCGTCCAGTTCCACTATTTAACGCCGGGACACCTAGCAGTTGTTCACGACCATTTACAGAAGCGATTATAGGCAGCCTATCAACCAAGCCTTTTCCGGTTAAATTTGGAAGAAGTTTTCCGTCCCAGTGTATAACAACTGCGTCATCCTTAGTCAAGTTATAGTCACGGCGTATTTTTTCAGCACGTTCCTTACGATATTTTATGCGAGAGCGTCGAATTGACGATCGGTTTACAATAAGTTCATTAACATTATTACCTAAAGCTTCTGCAGTAGCAATGAAAAGATGTACAGCATTCCGGTCACTGATTTTACATTTGTCCAACACGATTGCAAGCTTTTCGGAGACAAAGTCATCGTACCCTCTAGTTGGTTTGAAATATTTACTTGATGGACCGGGAATATTTTCATGTACAAATGCTTCATTGTCCGCATCATCATCTTGGTCAGAACTACTTGACGACAGAAGTTCTACCGTTTTACCTGAAATTAATTTTCTATTATTATACACTTATACAGTATACACACAATTCATTTTATAGTAGTTATATAAATTAAATTATTATTTTAGACTAAAAACTTACTCGAAGCTTCAAATTCTTTACGAGCACGATCTTTTCTTTTATTTGTCGCTTGTTTCCGATCCTCTATGGTTTTTTCTTTTTTATAAGTTTTTTGATCAATTCCAAGCAATGATCCAATTCGACTTTTCTGTCTCTGGGCAATTAAAAATGCTCTATCTTCTTCATTAGACATTAAATCTAAAGTGTTTGCGTTTGATACATCAAATAAATCGTCTAGCTTTGATACAAACTGCGTATTTTTTTCCATTTGAGTTGCACTTTTTCTATATTCTGACTTTTGCAAATTTCTCCACTCTTGATATAATTCTTCCAACTTGGTCACACATTTTTGTTCAGTTTTAGTTGGTATACGTTCCATTCACCAAAAAATTATCGCTTCTTGTATCACTAATGTAGCACTTTGATGAAGATTTAAATTAACTTCGCGCATATTAAAAAATAGTACTGACAAAACTTGCTTGTTTGATGGTAATTTACTACCAACTATTTGATTTGAACTATGTCCAATTAAAAATATATACTTTGACTCACGTAAACTATTTCTGGTAACCATTGTTAATCAGTAAAATAAAATATATTACTTACAAATTATAACAAATTGTAAAAACTTAACACGCAACGATATTTAAGTATGACACTGGTTGTTGTTGTAAGTCAACTGAGAAATAAACTAATGAATCGCAAAATAATAGTAGATAATCTATAATGATCGAATAAACTCGATAACACGTAAGTCCAAGGTGTAATAATGTACAATGATGTAGATTGTAGAATGTAGATAATACTAATTTTGTTGTACGAATCATAAATGTTACATTGTTACAATTAGTCATAGAAATAATCTTCACGTAAAAACCGCAAAATACGGGTATAGGTACTAAGTAGTAAGTACACTACCCACCTGACGAATGACGATTCTATACTTATCTCTTGTATTATAGATTAAAACGTGTAGGATCACTTACAAACTATAATATTAGACAGTATATATTAATTGTATGTCAATTTAAATCGCATTATATGATATAGAAAATATTTTATTTATTGCCACGTAAAAAAAAAAAAAAAATGTATTTTTTAAATTTAAACTCAATTATATTTAATAATTAAATATTTAAAATAAATGTATAACTATAAAACTTTTGTAATAATAATAATGTACAGTTTAAGTCTTTACAATTTTTTTGTAAAATCATTCTTTTAAGAGTTATAATTAATTATATTAAAAAAATAACGATTTTGAAGATTTTTTTGTTATTAAAACTTTAGAGCTTTTGCGGCACGGGTTAAAGTTTATCATTTTGTCCAAAAAAATTTTTTTATGCTTTTTTTAAGTAATAGAACCGATTTGAGGGCGGTAACTTGAACATTTTGGAATTTTTTTTTACTTTATCTATACCAGAGGACCACCCTAATGAACATTCCTTGTGTTAAAATAAGTTTTGTGTCTGATAACTAATAATTATTATATTAGGTACCTAAAAGACGATTGAAAACTTAATCTTCTTAAGTTAACGCCATAACGCATAAATAACTGACACTTGCATATGATTCATGTAGATTAAAAGATATATTTTTTATTAATTGAAAATACCTGTTTGCATGCTACCGTCTGGAAAAAAAAAATTATATCATATAAATTTTAAACCAGTAATAACAATTATTTTACCAAATTCATGCGTTTGTATAGTTATAAATAGGACACCGATTTGAACAACTTCCGGACCCTCAAAACCCTAAAATTGTTGAGAGCCTTGACCAAACTGGAAACGAAATAACATTTTACTGTTGAAAAACCTAAAACTGATTCGGAACCTAAATAAAATATGATTGTCGCACCTGAACCTAAACCCTTTGTTTAAACATTTAAAAAATGTTTTTTTTAAATTTTCAATACTTTTTCAGTTACATTAAATATCTTATTTGTTTATTTATGTGAATGATTTTCAAGCAATTTATCCCAATTATATTTGTTTCAATTATCCATTCTGAAGACGTATCAAACTATCAAGTCTTTCGAAGTATAACGATCGTTTTCAATTTTTGAATCAAAACAAAATAAATAATTTATCATTTTAGGAACATATCATCCAACGTACAATTTTAACTCGAACACGTATATTTTTTGTGGTTGCATGTGTAAAGCCTATTCTTATTCATCTTCACAAAATAATTCCCACAGTGTAATGATAAATCGCTACTCGTTGTAAAAAGGACCTAAAAACCTCACGCAATCTGAACTTACATAACTAATTTTATAATCAACAAATTTACTATCAACAAGTTATTTATATATTTATAACAACATTTGGTCGAACCCTGAAGTTAAGTTAAAATTGTTCACTCTATGTGGTATTAAGGAGCTATAATAACTAAAAACTTAAAGTAATTATTACTCTTATAGTAAACGGATTCCATTTTGTTTTTGTTACAATTACATTTTAACTAAACTTGTTTTAGACTTAGAGCGTCATGATGTTTTTATTTTCTGTCAACAACTTTTCTGTTAGAAGAAATACTTATTATCTCTAATGGAATATGTATGAACTCCGGTAGTACTTTGGTCAAATCGAGAATTTCAATTTACAAAATCAAAATTTTGAAATTTTCAGGTTTGTGAACCTTTGCGGGTGGAAAAAGGACACTAATTGTTACGTTGAACATGACATAAAATCCGAGATTTCAATTTTTGATTATTTTTTTATGTGTTAAGTCTTGCGTCAGAACGACTGTACAAAATTAAACTATCGTTTTAAAAAATTATTCTATATCGTTTTCAAAATCGTATGTACTTAATTAATAATAGAATTTTACAAGATTTTATTCAGAATTATCTGAAAGTGTATAAAAAAAGTATTGAGAAATGGTATAATTTTGTTATAACAATGAAATACTATTGTGTAATTGATATTAAAAACGTATCGCTTCTCAAATAATGGTCCAAATAGTTTACAATTTTAACACGTTATTTAAATGAATATTATTTATTATTTATTTATACGTGAATATGATTTTTGGAATTTTTGAAATTTTTTTTTGTTATATCTAGTTTTAACCAAAATAATGTTTCTTTTTTCGTTTTTCTTTGAACAACTTAAAGGGTATAAGAAATGTTCCGATATGTCTGTATCTCTAATGAAAGGTTTATAAACTCTGATAGTATTTTTAAGGTTCTTTAATTTGAAGGTTCAAAATTGCAAAAGTTTCTGTCATAAAATAAAGAAGAAATATTATTTACGCAAACATATTTCTGACCTATCGATTTAATTTTTAGACCATCTCATCTATTATCAATGATCGAAACTTTTACATAATATTCAAATATGTATGGTGCAGGTTGTAAATGTAAAATGTTCCAACACGTATACGAGAAAACAGAGCTTGCTCAGAATCGTATTTTCATAGGCAATAATTTATCATTATTTTTAGATATTTTAATATTTAATAATGTGATTGAACCAAAAAACCAGTGACCCACCCAAAATGTAGTCGCTACTCGCTGCTCTGTCAAACTACCCACGCGACCTAGAGTGATCACTGCCTTTTTTTGAATTAAGTTTAGTTGAAAAACTAAGCAATTGTATTATATTTTAACACTTAGAAATGTTTAGTAGTAAGCTATACCTATATGTATTGTCTTTTATTTGAAAATTAAGTGTTCACCGAGTAATTTTATTTTGTTTAAAAGCAGGAGATAATAATTTGAATATTATATTATTATTATTATTATTATTATTATTTATTTATTTATTTACAAAATACAAAATATTACATATAAATAAACTTATTACATAATATAGTGTACAATTTATAATGGGCCTCACTGAGCAAGCTCGTATTTATGATTAGCAAATTGTACAATATTGACTAACCTGGTCTTCGTTTTGGGACTAAACCTTTTTGATTACAGAAAAGTATTGGATCTTTCATTTTTCTACCTTAAAATAACAAATGTTAAATTTTACATTTTGAGCGTAAATGTCAAATTAAAATTAAAGTGTAAACGCATGTCACAAATATTGAAGAGGGCTTTAAAATGTCCACTATATTGTTTGACGCTGTCGTCGTTCATCCAGTCTCAGATAACAACTGTATACGTACCATGAAGTCAACTTTTAAAATGAAATAGTGTTTGACCAAAAGCAAATATTTCTAAACCCAGAATGGACTTTAGGAACCCCATAACATTTTCATTCCTTATAAGTGACTAAAGCTCAATATTTTATACCTGTATGTAAAACCAGAATTTTATTTAAGCTCTGCAGACAACATCAATTAAACTCCTTCCGACTTCCTAGAACGATTAAACCTATTCATAAGGCAAGGTATAGAAACCAAACATTTTCAACGTAAAAGACACTATTCGATTTTTTTTGAGATTCATTGCGTATCGGTTATAAATTATAACGCGCAGAATATCTTTGCAGACAAAATTGTAAATGAAAAAGTAAAAACCTCTGAACTCATTCTCGTCCTCACAATTTGTTGGGAAACAAAATATGACACCATGGCAAGACATAGTGCAGTGGATTAGGAAATAATTAAATTTTTCTATGATGATAAAATGTTTAATTCCTTTATTGGTCATTTACATAATTGATTCTAAAGAGTTATATGCTCATATAAATATCATAACAACTAATTTTCTTAGATTATAATTTTCATATTATAACTCATTCGAAAATTTTAACTAGATACTGGCACTACTTGATGTGCGCTAAGTAATAGTAAAAACACAATGTATACTTGCTGCTATTATTCATACTCTGGTAACAATTATTCTTTTATATACTTAAAACTATTGAGAAAAATGAAAATAGAATTCAGCATTGCACATTGTTTTATGCATATACTAGCTCACTTCTCAGGAGAAACTAAAATAGGAAATGTTGGAAATTATTTTAAGTATCCCAAAATCTAAATAAAAATTATAGCATACAGCAGTTTTAACAATACCTACGTCTAATGGACTAGAGATTTGGATTTGAATATGAATAAAAATTCTATCAAATTCTTCCTTATAACTTACATCTATTCTAGTTAGTTATTTATAGAGGGCTTAAGATTTATAGAGCCTAACCATAGTGTACGTAACAGTAAGTTAAGTATTACCTATAAATTGCTAACACTATAACCCTTCAAAAAATATTACTCTTTGTAAAGTTTACTTGGATGGATGACAGTACACATATGTTCAAAGTATGCTTTTGCGTCTTCTGAAAATTTAATAGAATTTCGTGTTGTTAATTTGAATTTCTTGAATTATTTTAGATTTTCAATATAGTAAATAATGTATTAGATATTTATAATGATATGAAGTATAATGTCATTTTTTTTCTCAATAAATTCATGATGACTTAACATAACTCTTTATATTTTTACAAACAAATGAAATTTTAGAAAATACTGTAAGTTTGCATGATACCTAAACTTTCTATTTTGTTCTAATGTTACATAAAGTTATGTTTGAAACTATCCAATGATATTTATGAACTTCTTTTTATTGACGATTCATTTTTATGTTTTTGTCAAATTTATGTAATTAAGAATATTAACTTATAGTTATTCGGATATCTCACCTTTAATAGCATGAGTGACTAGAAAAATAATTTTTATTTTACTTTGTTAATAATTTCTCTTTGATATAATCTTATACATAAAAAAAACTACATATAAAATATTCATTTATTCATTTTCATTCGTTTATTGATCTTAAAACGTAAATTCGTAAGTGTATTACAATATATATATATTGTAATATATTTTTTTTTAATCCGCGGTTTCGATTATCCTCGGTTGGGTCGGCGATAACATTTTATTAATACATACGATGAAATTTTACATTTATTATACTCATACTTATAACAGATAAGCTACATAAAGTACATACCTTAATATGTACGGTTAAATTGGTATATCTTAAAATTGTTTAGTTGTTGGTTGATATTAGTGCGTGACACGTGTACGGTTGTATGTATTACTATTCAGTACCATACTTCATTTTAAATGGCTCCTCTACCTAAAATTTCAATGAAATGGAGAAGAAACGTTTTTTCAAGAATTTTACATTGGAGGATCTAGAAGAAATAACTGAAACCCCGAACGAACCAAAACAATCCGAGGATGATGAAGAGGAAGAAGAACCTGTGAAGCCGGATTTCTACTCTAAATAAATGAAAATGATTTTTTCATTAGCAAACCAACTAACTGAACAAGTTCTTATGACGGATCCATTCACTGAAAGAGCATTAAAGTTCAAAAGAGGAATCCAAGAACCTAACCTCCGCGGATAACGAGGGATTACAGTATATTTGTTTTTGATATAGGGCAATTGAATTAAGTTTTTAAATTGATGTACAAGAGTCAGTTTTTTGAGAGTGAAAGGTTAGTTTTGATTTAACTAAAAGAGTCCGTTAAAGTCAAATAATAATAAAAAAAAAAAAAAAAAAGTATTACAAAAGGAAAACAATAATAAAATATTTGTTAATATAGTTAGTACTTCATAGTTTAAATTAATTCATAATTCATTTCTTTTTAAAGATAATATTCCAAAAACTGAATAAGTTTGTGAGAGGACTCAATGTAGTTCAATATCAACTGTTGCATGCTCAAATTAAAAAGTGTTAGGTTATATAACAGAATTACTCGTTTCAGATTTATTTTTTGTAAAAATAATTACACAATAGTTACCTTATTTTCATTTTTTACTTTTAAATTACTCAATTTATGAAACAAAGAAAAGTGTTGAATTATAATATGAAACTTCTATATCTCTCTCATAAACCGAAATTTGTCAATTGAAAAAATAAAATTGAAATTGGATTTGAATAAAAAAAAAAATAACGATCTGGTAAGTTAAAATGTAATTAGATTTAATTTAGATAAACATAATATGTTGTACTTATTGTTATATTATTTACAAAAATTGATAATTTAACATCATATTAACTTTAGTAGTTTGTTTGAGTTTAAACAATTATTTTATTAAAATTAACATAGGTACAATTTACTGAAAATTTAGGATTGATAAATTAACCAAGATTAAATTACCAAACAATTTTACTTTACTTTTATTCATTATTTTTATAATAATATAAAAATTTTGGTTTTATGTGATAACAATCATTATGATTTTTAAGATAGTTTGCCTTATGTAATTAGTACAATTATGGCAATAAAAACAAAACTTTTTATCGTTAAACAAATAAATGAATTGTCTAAATTGAATTAATAAGGAAAAATCAAGTTAAGTTAAGAAGTGTTTAAGAAGATTTGCATTAAGTTTAAAAGAAAAAAAAATTTAATTATTTGAAGAATTTAAAATTTTTTTTTAACCACAAATGCTTAACTTTGAATATTTGTGTAGTCACTTACCACTCGGACCGAGTTGAAGATGTATGTTTTCTACACAAAAATTAGTGATTTAAAATTTAAAATTGAGTATTTATAGTATCAATAAGTATAAAACTTTTGAGTACAAAGCGTTAAAATTTAGGTCAATAACTTTATTTAAAACAAACATCGTTTTTGTAGATATTTACCACTCGTAAAAGTGTCTTCTGCGCAACAAATGAAAAAAGAATATTTAAATTAAAGTAGTGTTTTTTTTATTAAAACCAATTATTGTAGACATAATTTAAATTAAATTTATTCTTATCACACGTTATTTAAATTGAACATAAGATTATGGTTTCTATAATTATTATTGACTAAATCGTTTTCCAAAAATTTTTAATTTTTTTTATTAATTGATATTACTTTCTGGAATGTTTGAGTATCCTGAAAAAAATTAATTCATTATAATCAAAAAAACGAAATGTTTATTATTTAAAATAATAGAGTTAAACTTTGATTTTTGTAACAGGAATCGACCAATTTTTCTATATGATGATAGATGACTGATTTAGAATGAAAATTTTTTAATTATCCAGTAATGTATACACGGGAGATATTAAAGAATTCACAAATATTTGTCTCATCGTGAGAGGTTCACCTTATTAAATGGCGAGTGCTCACCTATTTAATAATCATATAAGTAGCTGACATATTTTTGTCAAGTGTTTCATTCTATATTTCTGTTCAAACTAGATGAGTATATATGATTCACGGGAACAATTTAGCCTCCATATAGCCACTTTATCCGTCTCGTATTTGTATATTAATTTTTAGTTTCAACATTTGTAACGATAAACAACTATACGTTTATTTAGTTAACTAAAATGCGTATTAAAATTGCTGTACATGTACTACAGTTTCTTTCTTATGATGATAACGCACATTTTCAAATCAACGTTATTTTCATAGAGAAATCGGGGGTAGAGGGTACCCAAAACTGCAAGCGTAAACTGCAAAATCACCAGAGTTATTAAAGTTAAAAATATGGATTCGGATTATCTAAAAATAAATATAACTGACTAAGCTTATGTCAAAAGTCCAATTCCAAATTCCAAATGAATGTAAATAGGGTTTTTGTCTTTTTCGTTGTTGCCATCACAGAGTAATTTGTGCTTTAACTCGGTATAAATAATCCAACCACAATAATTAAGTCCTCTAACAATCAGTAGAGTAAAATATATATAGACGTCTACTTTTGTACGTAATAAGAAATCATCACTATTAACAGAAGAAAATATATCCTACTGTAATAAAATTAATTTGTGTATGTTAGATTGAAACACAATTTATATTATGTAGGTATATCAAATAATTTATTTAATTTTTGTACTCGTATTGTTATTGAACTTACGAAAATGGAGAAACGCAATTTTACATAGAGGTTTACGGTCTAGATTATTCATGTTTTGGGTATGACCTGTAAAAAATTATTTGGCATATTTGTATATAAAAAATTATCTTATTTGATGAAAAAAATAAATGAATGTGCCTTCACTTATTCGATATGATTTTAAGTATAGAAAGACATGAATTATAAATGACATATTTTTTAAATATATTATAATTATAGAACGTACTTACGTGGGACATATAAGGATTCTATTTCACCTAACGCAGAAATAAATTTTAATAGATTTTTAAGAAATTACTACCATTATAAAATCGAAAAACAAAAGCTGTTTTTTGTTTTAAAACTTTTATGAGTGTAACTGATTTTGAATTATTTTTACGATAGAATATAGGAACATTAAGTAATTAATGTTTAAATATTAAATGTTGTACCGTAAAATGAGGATACTTTGCACCATTTTTCGTGTTTTTTTAATTTCAAACCAAGACTACGACTTTAATAATTGTGATATAAATATACAATTGATACATCAATAGATATGTAAGAATAGTGACACTATGAAAGGGGTTTTTAGTTTAGTGGTTGGTGCGAAATTGTATGTGATTTTGGGTTATTTTGCACCATTGACAAAAATCCATTAAAATAACATAGATATTTAATCATGGCGCAAAGTACTCGTATACTACTATGAGTGTCATATTGAGGCCATAAAAATTTTATATTTGAAGAACAAATGTAAAAAAAAAAACTGAATAAAGAGAACTTATATGGGTGTAAAAATATGTATGGATTTTAACAATTTTTCTAACACACTTTTTAAAAAATTTAAACATAACCAACAGCAATATCATTTAAACCAGCGATCCTCCTAAGCTGTGACCTATTTTATACGAAGTTAATAAACATTTTAAATACCGATATTCTTATGGTTATTTTTCGGAAACATTAATTAAACGAATTTCATCGGTACCTAATAAAAATATTGTGTTATTAAAAGTGGTTATTTGACACGATTGACATTATTTTAATGAATATTACTAGTTCAAAAATTGTGTACTAAACATCAATTAATATTATCTAAACTATTGAAAAGACTTGACTACTCCTGCAGTGACATAAATACAATTTACAATTTAAATCTAACAATCTGTTTACATCACTTACGAAAGCAATTCAATATTCCTAAAATACACATTAGAAATTGTTTGAATCGTTTATGAATTTTAATAATATCTTTTTTAATTATTTAATTTTTCATACAGAACATAGGATTTTTAACGATAAAAAGGAATTTGATGCCGCATATTACTTTTTCTTCTTCATTTAATAAAAAAAAATAAATAAATGTATGATGTAAGTGTATTACTTACAAACGTATTATTATTAAAGTGTAAAATTTTTCAGAATGTTTTTGTTAATTCTTTATTTCCTTAATTTAAATTATAATATTTAAATTAGATAAACCATTTATCATTGATTTGAAGTTCTTAATATTATGACTTACAAAAATTTTTATATTTTTAAAATTAAAACTAATTATGCGTTAAAATAAAAAACTAAATCATAAGTTGTTGTTCAAACGCAATATTTAATATCTGAAATCAACGATCAATCATTTCTTTCAAAAATACGATTCTGACCTAGCTCAGTTGTCTAGTATACGACCTGGTAAAAACAAATTTAACAATAAGAACGGTCAAAAAATTCCAAAAAATATATCCACATATAAAAAATATTAATTTTAATTACGTGTAAAAGTTTCAAACCATTTGAACCATTTTTTGAGGGATTAATACAGTTTTAGGATCAATAGCACAATAGTGCGGATAATTTTATTGTTATAATCAAATAACATTTTTTTTGTACGCATTCGAAATATATTTAGCGGACTTTTTTTAAATCTTTTTTTATCAAGGAGCAAATTTTACTTTACATACAATATTTCAATTTCAATTCTTAAATAATAATTAATTTGTGTGAGTTACAAAAGTTTTTCTAAAAATAAGTCAAAGGTATGACCAATTTTTGACCATTTTAAAAAATGAAGTGACTAAAAAAAAAAATCATTCCATGGATTTTCAAAAACTCTTACTTATCATATGGTTTGTGTACATCTGTTGTTAACTTTGTATTAAGGTTTCAAAATTTTTTGTCAATCAAAAAACACAAAAAAAATGGAAAATTTGGAAGTTTTATACTTAGCTCAAAAATTTTTATATTACTTGAAATTTAAACCGAACTTGTGTCTTACCTATTTTAATAATGTGTAAAATGTTCAGCTTCTTTAGTTAATTTTTTTTGGAAGTTATGGCTAAAAGGCTAAGTCAGTTATGTCAAAAAACACGATTGATGTAATTTTTAACGTTTTTGGTCATATTTGGCCTACTTTTATGATTGTAACTTTTTGATTTTGAATAATAGTACAATTAGAGTCCATAACCCTTGCATTAGAGCTATTGAACCCAAAAATCGAAGCATTCCTTAAACCTTTAAAAGTGTTCATTAAAAAAAAAAAAAAAAAACATCATTGTATAAACGATACATTATGAGCTGACGCTCAGAATCTAAAAAATATATATTATTAAACAGGTTTATTTTACTTTGTGTAGTCGAATAGACAAAATAATCTTGACGCAGTAAAACCAAAAGTAGAACAATAGTAAAAATATTAATTTTTATCTGAATGATGTTCATTATAATTGTTTTGTAGATAACAAGTTAGTGAAAATTCAGGTAACACTCAACTGGAATTTATATCGTTTTTTAACTTCATAGTAGGAGCAAAACGTGTGTTCATGTTGCTCAACAAAAATATGTTTAGTACATATTTCATATTGTTTGACAATCTTGGTAATACAAAAAATTAAGTGTGCTGCGGTATGTACGTAATTAAAGAAATTGTGTGCACGGAACTTTTTTATTTAAATTTTTTCTACACTTTTTATGTCTGATTTGATCATTTAAATTAATTTTTATTGAATTTAATACTGTTTTACCAATCTATCACAATATTTCAAAAAAGTATAATTTATCAAAATACTCAAAATATTATTTTTGTTTCATTTTATGAAAGTAATATTAATAGTTTTGTTATATTATTCCGCTAAAAATACAAGTAGCTGGCAGTAGTTAAAATGTAACTTTATATTATATGTCAAAACAGCCAAAACAAGCTTATACAACAAATACCTACATATCTACTTTTAAAATTATGTATTAGTAAAACACTTTTCAAATAATTTTAGTCTACAACCTTTCTAAATAAAACTTATTGAGGTTTAACGTTTTATACGCACTACAAATCATGTAAAAAAGTAAAAAAATTACTTTTTTCCATCTTCAGTAGTAAAAGTTAAAACAATTATTCTTCATAGAGTTAATCCAAAATGTTGTTTTATACATTTGAAAAATTTTATTTTTTACCCTTTCAGACATAATCTTTTATTTAAGGGTAAAATAAAGTGTTGCTTACTTTTTTCCATTTATTATTTACTGATGCAGTTGCATAATGACGTTTCGTCCCGATGTACTCTATAATAGAGTGTACATTATTTATTCTGTGTATGACGTTAGAACTAATTCATTGACTCAAATATAGTAGTGATGTCTTTATTTTCTCTGGAAAATCACGTAATATGATAATAACAAACTTAACATTTAAACAAATATTGATATCAAATTAAATTAACATAAAAACCTTGTACACTATAGTGTATTGTTTGTCTGAAAAGGTTAAAATATTTTAAGTTGATTTTACAAAGATGTGTTTTATTTGTTAAGTGCACAGTGTCTTGCTTATTTCTCCGATCTTGACGCTCATTCACGGTTTAAAGTAACCCAACTATTATGTCCTTGGCGCATTATTCCAGCTGTTTTTTTCAAAAATATTTAATTCCAAAATAGGTTATACTCAAAAACCAATATGAAATCTAAAACAAAACTAGTATAATTATCGATTTTGTTAGCTAGTCATAATTTCCGTAAAAATGACCCGAAACTTTTGCACGTCGTTTGCAGTCGCGTATTTAAAAAGAGGGTTAAGGCGTCCGGGATCCCCATAAATTGTATTTATACTTATTAAATTTTATTGTTTCATGTATCATTATTCATTATAATCTAATATTTTTTTGTTTGAAATTGTCAATTTATTTCTTTTAATTTCCTCATTTCTTTTTTTCACAATTTAATCCATAATAATTGAGGGGCGAATTAAATTTATAATTTATAATATTGGAAATAGTACATTTTGAAATGTCAAACCCTCATTTGTAAAAGTAATGAAATTTGTTTGGAACTTAATTAAAATGACTTATAAGTGTGTATAGTTTAAATAATTTGAATTTTAGATTCTGAGTTCAGCAATAAATGTAATGTTTTAATAATATTTCTTCTAATTTTTCTTAGCTTTTTTGTCGGCTAGAAAGACTGCTTTGATTGTAACAAGTAATGATACAAAAAAATAAATGTTTTGGCCCTGGAAATTATCTTGGTTTAATTTATTTTTGATGTTTTTATTGTTTTTTAAGTATTATAATATTATATGATCTAAAAAACTAATTTTTTTAAAAAAGTTGGTTCAAATGACTTGATATTATCATGTCCGTGATCATTTTCTGTTAGAGAAAATTTTCTGATATTGACTTTTGTTTTTAATCTTTGATCACTTTTTGCGTTTGAAGGAATTTCCAATGTTTCATGTTTGTTTCTCATATGATATATAATCCGGCCGAGACAGTGCTTGCTCCTCTATTTGTAGCTTTTTTTATACAAAAGCAAAAAATATTAAAAAAAACCATCCAAATGCCTTAAAAGTTATAATTTTTCAGGTTGTAAAGAAACTAACTCACAAACAAAATCGAAATGTATTTTTTTTTTTATTGTTAGGTACTCATACTTCATTGCAAAATTACTTAAGATCGTAATCGTAATACCTAAAACATTTACACTACACGATCCCAATGAACAGACACATTCAGAGTTATGGTCATCTACTCCACACAAACTCAAAAGTTCACCACTTTTTTTTTGTGCCCCTCCATCAGATATTTCTAAATATGCCCTCGGTTGTTTCTATGGGTTAAACACAGATTTTATACAAGTTTTAAAATATTTCAATCATAAATGATATAAGTTATTTTGAAAATCTTGAAAGCTTTAATTTTTTTCGTGGTTTTTTTAATAAAAACTTCAATTTTCAAAGAAATTTTATGACGTAATACAAATTTGATAATTTTATATTTATATGATGTATAAATTCTGAGTTTGTTAGTCACGGTTTTTTTTTTTAAGTTGAGAGGCAAATATTGATCATATCTGTCACCAAATGTCTCTTTATTTTTTTTTTTTTTTTTGGATTATAATAATTTATTAAATGTTTTCACAATTCATTGAATCCACAAAAAAATTATTAGTAATTCAGAAGCCTACTTTTTTTTGGACACAAATAAAATACCTAGCAATCGTAATGATTATATTTTAATGGCTAACTGAACAGTTTATCTAGTGTTAAATATTAATGATCTGCAAACAGTAAACGTCCTTGTTTATCGTTAAAAATAACTATTAACTACTGAAAATAAAATTGAACTTATTGGCCGACCATTTTGTGGTCGTCAAACCAGACTCCGCTTCAATCGTTCAATTTTATTTCCATTAAAAGTACCAGGAAACTCTAATTACATATAAATTTAACTGGATATCAAAAAACAAAATTTAAAATAAAATTAAAACTTGTGTTTTATTAATTTAATGATACTTTATTTATACTTATTTCAAAGCATATATATCAAACATGCATGTATATATATACACAATCAAGGTGAAATATACCTAAAATATGTGCGACTGTACTCTATTCTTTATAATACATATTACTATGTTCATAATTTTGATAAATATTTATAAAAAAACATAGAAAAATCTATTTATATTTGAAAATTGATTTATATAGTTCAAAATATTTGTGTATTAGACTATAAAAATACATTGTAACATCATTATTTTGTATTTAGTACTCTGATGTATAAACATACAAATTTAGTTTTCAAGTGGGTCGTATCTTTTTTCACAAAACTTCCGTGGCATCATCATGTTATCCTCTTTAAAACAAAGTACAAAAACGTTTATCATATTATTGCTTTAACAGTTACAAACAGCTTTATCTTTTTATTAAGCAGAGATTTAACGGTCATTTATAATTTTGGTTTGTCAGTTCTTCAGTCGGTTTGTTCGCGCTCAACAAGCCAGCATTTGAATTACGGACATTAAGTATGCGTGTTACTCTCATTCTTAGCGACAACAAAATAAACAAATGATGTTAAATTATCGATCGGTTCTATGTCAACCAACAAACGCATGGAGATTAAAAGCCAGTATTTAAATCCAATATAGATATCTGTATAATTGTGGTATGACAGAAGTTGGATCTGTAAATTAATCTCAAAAACATATTCATATTTTGAATATTATTAGATTTAAAATCAGTTAAAAATCATGTGTACACGCTTGTAGTTAATGACATAAGTCCTGACCTAATGATTGGAGTGGTTGAGCTTCAATGGCAAATCGCAAGTGTTTTATTTGTATTGAATTATTTTTATATTTTACATAATAATAAAAAACAAATATATTGTGATACATAATTTATATTTAAGAGAAAATTTTAGTTTTTTAATGTTTTAACTCTAGGAAAAAAATAGTAATAAAATAACACAATATACGTATAAGGTACAAATGGCGCAGTATTAAAGCAAATAATACTGTTTTTCCGTTGTTATAATATGAATATTATGACAGTTCATAATGTTATCATAAAAACATTTGTTTAAATAACTATAATATCAAATTATTATTGTATTTTATTTCGTACCTTTTGGTTGAAAATATGTCGCAACATGATTTACGTATGACCAAACAAAATCTAAAACATATTGATTATTATGACCAGGTTGCCATATATAAAGTTTTCAAAAAACAAAAAATGTATTATACAAATAAAATATTCATAAGTTTATTACACAAATAGTATATAATATGAGCATAAAAAAAAAAAAACATACTGAATTGAATCCTTTTTAAGCCTATAAATAAATTGTAATTGAAAAATGTAAAACAGGGTCAAATTTTAATTTTCTATAAGTAATTACATAATAAGAATCCGGGATCGCTCTAGATTGTGCGGATAGTTTGACGGAGTAGAGACTACACTTAAGGTGGATCACTAGTTTAGAAGTTGTGGTTCGGACGCATTATTTTATATCTGAAAGCAACGATAGATCATTGCCTTCAAAAATACGATTCTGTGTGAGCTCAGTTGTCTAGTATTCTAGTATACGTATAAATATAAACGCATTTAACAATAAGAATGTCCGAAAATTCCGAAAAACAAACTCATGTACAAGTATAAAAAATTTTGATTTAAAAAACGTGTCAAAATTTCAAACCATTTAGACCATTATTTGAGGAGTTAATATGATTTGAGTGCGCGTAATTTCACTGGGATAACCAAATTACAAAGTTTTTCAACACTTTTTTTGCACACGTTCGGAATCAATTGGGCAGCTTATTTTGAAATAATTTTTATCAGATAGTAAATTTTGTTTTACATAAAATGCTTTAATCTCAATTCTTGAAAAACAAATTTGTCAGACTTATGAATTCTTTTTTAAAAATAAGTCAAAACTATTACCAATTTTCGACCATTTTCCAAATATTTAAATAACAAAAAAAAAAAACTGTAACTTTCAAAACTGAAAATATGACTATCAAAATGTTTAGTATCTTATGTATATACTTGTTACTAACTATGTGTTTAAGTTTAAAAATTTTTTTTTGAAAATTAAACTTTTTACCGAACAAAAAAATTTTTTTTGACAATTTTAAAGTTATATACTTAGCTTAAAAATTGTCAAAATCAATTGAAACTTGGACCAAACCGGTATTTTACTTATTTTAATATTGTGTAAAAGTTTCAGTTAGTTTTATTTTTATTTTTGAAGTTATGGTCAAAATACCAAATCGATTAGTCAAAAAACACGTTTGCCTTAATTTTTAACGTCAAATTTGACCTATTTTTTTTATTGTAAGTTTTTAATTTTAAATTTTCAAATTTGAGACCCCTAAAAGTACAATTAGAGTCCAAACAATTTTAATTAGAGGTATTGAACGTAAAAAAATTAGAGCATTTTTTATATCCTTAAAAGTGTTCACAGAGAAACAAAAAAAATAAAAACAAATGAACATCATTGAAAAAACAATAAATTCTTCGCTAACACTTAGAATCTAAAAAAACTTACATTCATGAAGTAAACTAACAAACGCAACATTGCAAAACATACACCATTACATTGCGGCAATAGAACATCGCTAGGACACAAATTCATAATATTGATAATAATGTACTAACATTTTTACACAATATTAAAGTAAGTAGATACAAGTCTAATAAAAAGAAATTTCTTATATTGTTTGATATAAACTTAATATCCCACAAACAGTGTGAAAATTTAACAAAAAATGAGAAATCATTTTGTCTACATGATTCTGGTGCGGACGATTCTTGCAGAATGCTTACAACTACCGAAAATTTGAACTTAATGAAATGGTGTGATTATTTTTTTTTTGCGACGGAACCTCTTCCGACTCTCCATCTATTTGTTCAAAAATTTACACAACACACGCGTCACATTTTTCTGCATCTATGCTAACTGCTTTCGCATTATTTAGGTACTGATAAATCACAAGCAACATAATATACGAAAATGATTAAAACGCTGTTAGATCTCCAGCCATCATTACAGCCAAAATCAATAATGATCGATTTTGAAAAATTGGTTAAAAAAGCATAGTACTTGATGTATTTCTGGGGAACCATGTGCGAGGTTGCTTTTTTCACTATTTGCAGCCGTTGTGGCGACACATTCTAAAATGCAATCTTTGCAGCAATAATACTCAGAAAATGAGGATTTTACTTTACATTTGCGTGAGCTTGGAGTTCTTGCGTTTGTGCCGCCAGATAGTCTTAAAAGTTCTTATCAAACCTTAATTGAATCTCTATTTTACCAGCAAAACAAAAAGGTCTTTCCATCTTTTCTAAATTTCTTCAAGGATACCTGGTGGCTTGGTGGATCAACCAGTGGCGGTTGAAAAATATCTCCCCGCTTTCCTGTTTCAATGTGGAATAATTATAATGCTGTGTTTGAGCAGTTTCCACGTACCAATAACTCTGTTGGAGGCTTGCACCTGGTACAACACGTTCAATCCTGTGCTAAGTACGAAGCATCTCTTTGTATGGAAGCTATGAAACACATTGAAGAACGAAGAAAAGCTTACATGAGCCAAGAATGAAGACTTCACTGCTAGAAATGAATGTTCTAAGCAGGAAAAATAATTATGCTGGTCTTATGCAGTGAATAGAAACAGTTATTACTGATATTGATAATCGCGATACCATATATTATTTACAGGGTATTGCACATAATGTCAATTTTAACGTGTAAACTTATCATTTTCAACTTTTTACTAGGGCAATTCACACCAACTTTTTTTTTATAAAAATATATAATACAAATTTTTCACAATTTTGCGATGTGCATCTTTAAAAATTAAAAACGGCGGTAAAGATAGTTGACCCAGAACAGACATTTGAGTAAGAAATTTTCTTAATTTTTTCGTAGGTACGTGGTATAGTTTTGTTGCGATGTAATGCTTTGCGATTTATAGCCTTCTAATGTTATGTCCACAAGGTACTGTCAGTAAATAATTTATATTTTGTAGTTATAAATATGATGATTTCATATTTTACATACATATTGTATAAATATAACATACGCATATTATAAACACACATATAACAACTTACCATTATCTGTAATTACTAAATCATCTAAAGCTAAAGGAACAATAAATTTTTTATTTTAGCTACAACACTCGCCCAACATACTTCTAGCCAATATTGTTATTGTTATATTGTTTTTTTTATAGAACTTATAAAACTTAATTATCTAAATTTATTATTAAATATGTATCACGGAAAAAGTAAACAATAAAAGGTACATGAAACTACAGGTTTTTGCATTTTCAAGATCTCAGATAATACTATTTTATGATTTTTATAAAAATGAGATTCTTAACTAAACTTTAGTTAAATTCCAAGATGTGACATAATCAGAGATCTTAAAATTGATTTAAATGGTCAACATTTTTAAACATTTTATTTTTGAAGTATCAAAAACATGGAGAATTTTTTGTGTAAGCTTATTACAAAAATGACCAAACAAATAATTTTAAACCATAAACCAAACATATGTTTCATTTTTATAATATGTACTAAAAATATTTGAAAATATTGAAAAATTTACAAACATTAAAAAATAAATTAAGTTCAAGTGTAAAATAATTTAAATAATTTATACAATTATTTGAGGAGTTATTAAAATGCATGTAAAGTTTCTTATTTAGTTTTTGAGTAAGTTTTTTAATCCATTTTTGCTAATTTTCTTTAAAACACTAAGAGCAGAAAAGGAATTGAATTCATAATTACATAAGTACCTAATGAATTCTAATATCAAAAAAAATTAAATTAAAAAAAATGTTCTCAGATATGCGGCAAAGTTTAGTTTCTTAAAACATATAAAACCAATGCTTGATCAAACAAAATCTGTCAAAAGATTCCAAATTTTTAAAATAATTAGTGTTCTGTTGACATAATTCTGTCTAAAATGGTGAAATTTAATTAAATTTTGTGGTACGCTTACATTATAATTTATAAAAAAAGTATGTTGGACTATATTTTTAAAAAATATTATATTATTGGTACAATAATAACCAATAATTTTAAATTGTCAAAAAAATACTTTATAAATTGTACCAAGATAGTAAAATTTTATTGTTATATAGTTAATACAATGTTGAAAGTTACTCGGTGGATTTTTAGGAAGTTTTTGGACACATATAGAAGATCTTGTTTTATAAAACATTTTGTACTTTCAAAATTTTCATTTATAAAATTTCTTTCATTTGAGTTTTTCATTACCTAAATAAATAACAAACAAGACAAATTGTTGTCAATCTTATCATTTTGAAATTATTGATAAGTAAAATTGATAACAATTTCTAAAATTTATTATGGAAATATATACCACTAACCAAAGGATATATGAAATTTTAACTATTCTGTGTATAAACTGCCATTCTTGCTGCCCTCCATATTTATATATTATATTTTATCACTATAATTATTGTAGTTATAAAAATTTTTTATATTAAAATAAAATTCTATCTGGTATACAATTAATTTATTTTTGTTAAAATACTAATACCTACAAAGATGCTTATAAATCCAGTCTAATACTTCTTGATTGTCTACTACAAACAAATAATGTAAAAAATATAACAATTATTACATAAAATCTACTGGTGTTGAAAATGTAATGACTTCTCTGTGTTATTCAATACAACGGAAATGGATAAATATTGTGCAGTCTACTTTAGTTTTGTCAAAGGACTTAAAATCGTAAACGTTTTTAAAAATAAAAACAAGTTTGACAAGAGACGCTATGATAAATAATTCCTAAAACTAATTATTTCTCGGATATTAATTTTTTTTGTACCAACAAAACAAATGCTATACATCATAATCAAAAAAATAGAAAAATAAATATACTATGTATACATATAACTAGCATTTCCGTTTACATATTATAGTTTCATATAAATCTCATGATCGTTTGAAAAAAATATAAAAAAAAAAAAATTAAACGTCGTCACAATAACAATAAAATATTATTGATATATTATACTTCATTTTTTTTTTTTTTTTTTTTTTTAACATCATTCTGTAGTTTATACGGTCGAAATTATTTTTATCTATATGTTTTTATACATTTGCATTCGTTCATCTCCGGATGGAATTTAGCTATTGGTTTTAAACTATATTCCTGATCAGCTAGAAACTTGAGATTTCAAATTTCAAGTTTTAAGACTCAGACCTGTATATAATAACGATGTAATAACAATGTGTTGGTTATAGTTATTAGGTTAATGAATGATCAATGAGTTATCGTTTACTGGATTATATTTTTATGGATCTATAATATTAATACACGAAATTGTGTTGATTTTGTTGATAAAAAAATAGCAAATGTTAAAATATTATTAATCGAAATAATATTACATTCAACACGTTGTAGAATTTTTAGTAAACAACGTAAAAAAAAAGAAGAAGAAAAACCAGAAAAAACAAAGCAAAAACGGCTAGATTCAACAGTTGTGGATAAGAATCTAAAATAGATGATTTCATCAATGTAATTGAAAAAAAAAAAAATTTTAATGCATAAGTTCATTCCAAGACAACACTCTTAGATTATTGCTTTTTTTGAGTGGTTCAATGAACTGCTTCATTCATAAAACTCACATCATTTCCATACTTAATAAACTCGAATTTAAAATATAGTCAAGATATCATTGCATGTGAGTACCTACGCTGATTGTATAAAATTTTTTGTAAATTAGTTTTATCATTGCTTACAGATATTATGAAGTACGATATTATACTAAAAATTCCGAACTAGTGACTCAACACAATCTATTCTGAAACTACGTCATTACGTTAAGGAACCCATGCGATCCAGAATTTACTATATATTTTTTATTAGCACGCGTTTTATTAATTTATTTATTTAAGGGATAATATTATATTAAACAAAATACAATTTTGAAACTCGGAGGGCATTCAACTCAAAATTGTTTTTACAAGCAACGTGAATATATAATATACCTTTTATTATGGGTGAAAATCGTTTACCAGATTGGCTAGTGAGAATTTGATCCAACAAATGTGTAAAAAATAATTGTGTGATAAAGTTGATAAAATAGCATAGAAATTTGTGTAATAATTATTGCAAACAAATATTTTAATGTAACTACATTACTTACCACACACTGGCATTCCTATATCTAATAACTGATCTGTTTTCACAATACAATACAGTTAAATTGGTACGTTACGTACTATACTATGTACAATTTAAGGACATTAGAATACCTACTACTGTGGATATATTTGACAAACGTTTATGAATTGAATTTTTTCATATTGAAGGAATTAATTTCCAAATAAAGGGTGACAATCATTAATTTAAATTTTTATTTTTACTATAGTTAAATGAATGAATATAATCGTACTCGCAATACAAAATGAGCACATATCAAGGAGACGTTATAAATTATAATAAACAGAAAAAATAGCCGGTTAGAAAGTGGAACTTTTTCCCGTAACTGGCTGGGATTTTCATTACATGCATGGGATATATTATACGTTTCCCCTTATATTGAAATGTATGAGTCTAAACTTAAGCATAAGCAAAATATTTGTATAAATTATGTTGTTGAATAATTTAATTAATAGTTTTAATTATTTTAAATATTTTATTTATACTTTTATTATACTATATCGTTACTATTCGTATTGTTTTTTGGCAGGTGATAACTTCAATCAGCTTTTCAAATTAGTTAATATTTTGAGATAGTATCGGAGTGGATACGTCGTAATACTGCATGTTCCAGTTAAGTATAACTTTTGATTTATTACCGCTTAAACATTTATTATAAAACGTCAATTTATACCTATCTATACCTATTCCAAATCAATGACCCAATTAAAGAATTAATCTACCCCGCCAACTAGGTAAATAACTATTTTTTAAAATTACTATATTTTTATGAAAACAACAGCGAAAGTTTTGATGTGTTTGATGGGAACATGAGTAGCATTGAAAATTATTGCGACCCTAAGAAATTAAACCAGCAAGCGAAGCAGAGAGCAAAACAAAAAACAATTTTAAAACACTTACCTAAACATACTGTACGTAAACATAAATTTTTTAATATACAATATTTAAACAATGATTCTTGTAGCACATATTTTATGTATAATGGTAGTATTTCAAGTACCTAGGTCATTTAGGTTTTATTCAGATTTTGTTTTATTTTGTGGTCAGTAATATAGGTAGTTACAAATATATATCTGAGCGAATGTGGCAAATTAGGAACACCAAACATGTGCTGTTATGCACCCACAATTATAACGATTATTGCTGTAGTCCGAAACTCGGCAAAATAACAACTTTTTTATCTCGTTAAGTTAAGTTAATTGGAAAAACAATAGTTAAAGTAAAGTTAAAAGTAATTTTTTCATTTTTTAAATGTATTAAATTAAAAGTTAACTAACTAAAGAACTTAACTTAACTTCAAATAAAATTAATTGAATATATATTTTTAATTCCCATACTATGGTATTGCACCTAGTATGACATTCACATCAAATCAAAATTTTTTTTTCGTAATTTCTTATGGAAATTTCTTTTTTCAAACACATTTATTTTTTTTAATGTTTTTAAAAAAAAAATATCGATTAACTTAAAGTTAATACGTTAAATGTTAAAAATATTAACTCATTAAATTGAATGTTTACAAAGAAAATAAGTTAATGAGTTGATTAAAATTAATTTAAGTTTTTAACTTAATTTTAACTTTTCCCAAGTTAATGCTCAGTTATGTTGTAGACTCTGTCCAGTGAAGTTACTTGAACTAATTTACGTCCGATCAATGGCCTACGTATGTTTAATTCCCTCTACAAGCGTGTTAGCAATCTAAACATTTGACCAAATGCAGCATAAAATCTAAACTGCCTAGTTTCGTGTCAGATTTTATTACCGATTTTTTATCAACAGAAAATAAAAAGAGATTTTTATATTGATATATTGGTTTTAAAACATTTTATTATTCTATTTTTGTATATCATGATAACTGTAATGGACATCACACTATATGAATGTAAAATATAGTTTTTTCGGTAGCAACTAATCTCTAAAATTACTGGATTTATTCGGTTAACATTCTTTTTTTTTTTTTTTGGATTGTGGACAGTTCTCCACAAAAAGTACTTAGTTTTTTAGAAAGTGAAAACAACCCACAATCAGTTTTCAATGTCAGTATTTCTATTATAATATTAGTTTCATATTAATATAAAATGCTGATACACAAACCAGTATAGACCACTCTAAAGCAGCAAAGATATTATGACGTTAACATGGATAAATGAAACATATTATGTAAAAAGGGATATCCGTAACAAATTCACCAGGAAGAAAATTAAAATCATTCTATGGTTACGACGAAATGAAAGAATTTTTCTCGGCCAAAAAGCGTGCAATACCAGAAATTCTTAATTTAGCACACTGTTCTTGGAAGCGTCAAAAAATGTCTGCATTTTAATACGACGCTTCAATTGATGAAGTCAATATATATAGATTAAAAATTTAAAAAAAAATTTTAAATCTGGAGGAAAATCGGACAACAAATACCTAGCATCTAATTTATTAATAACAGTTCTCTACCATCATTGTTTTGAAATCAAAAATGAGATTCTTGAGTATTTTCATTACATACAAATTTTACCTGTTATTTTTATTTTTAGTCATAACTAAATTGTCTTTATTTTTTAATACATATAAAATCAACTTACTTCGTTCTTCTAAACCGATTGAACAGACTCAAATTAATAACATTAGTAAATATGTTGATGAACAAATGTCAAATGATAATTTTTAAACAAATCGGAAATTGTATCAATGTAATTAATAGGCACATGGAAAAAAGAAATGCTATATTAAATTCAAATTATAGATTACTTATATACATAGTTTAATTCATGTTAATAAGTTATGCTAATTGACTAGGTATTTAATTCATTGACTATCAAAAGTTAGGCAAATAGTGGTATGTTAATAATGAATGATGGTTCCAAATATACTAAAAAAATTTTGTTTGGAGCTAGGGCAATACAATAAGATATCCATAATTAATTTGTAATACATTTTTGATATAAAATTATATAATAATTAAAATAAAATCATATGTGAATTAACATATAATGATAATATTTATCTATAACTTTTAGATTCTCAGCGAAGCGAATAACCTATTGATTTTGATGTTTTCTTATTTTTATTTTTGTGTCTGTGTCATGAAAAGTGCCTTGGGTATTGCCATATTACTCCAATTTTAGCGGTCGTTACGTTTCTGGAAGCCTTACTTATATTTTAGGTGTATTGCATTTAACGTTTCATTAACATTTTCAATTTAAAAAAAATTAATCCTAAAATAAAAAAAAAAAACTTTCGAAAAAACCGGTTAAAAGTAAGACAAAAGCGATTTTGAGAAAATCAATTTCATTTTACGGTCATAACTTCAGTAATAATAATTTCTCACTCTTGAAACTTTTACACAATGTTAATATAGATATATAAATTTGAAATATGTTGATATGAAGTTTAGTTTTAGTTTTAAAATATTTCAATCATTTTTGAGCTAAGTATAACACATTGAAAATTACAAAAATTTTCATTTTATTAATAGTTTTTCTTTTATAAAAAAATTTTCATTTTGAAATAGAAGCTTTAAAATTGTATCAAAAGTTTGAAAATAGGTGACTAAAAACTATTTTAAAAATCACACAAGAGAATTTAGTTTTTTTTGTTTTTTCAAGTTAGAAAATCGGCCAATTTTGTCATATTTGTATGTTGTTTTTTTAGAAACAATTCTGTAACTAACTCAATTTTATTGTTTAAAACTTAAAAACTTATTACGTTATTTAAAACAAAATTTTCTATCACCAGCAACAAATTTAAAAAAAAACTGACCAGAGATTTCCAAAAGCTTATAAAATAACTATCGATAAAACGGAATTAATTTTCTATAAAGCACTACAATGTTAAATACATTTTTCAGTTACGAGTTCAATTTCCCTTACTATTTAAAGCTTTCTTGTGTTTTTTTTTTTCCCCATTCGCAAATCGTATAGTTAACATTTAACCCACTTCCCGTTGATCTATTGCGCTAAGATTTAGTTCAGAATCGTTTTGTCAAAGAAATACTAAATTATACGTCTAAGCCACAACTTCCAAAACAGTGACCCACCCAAACCATAGTCGCTACTCCGTCAAATTAATCACACGACCTAGTTATATTCCGGCTTTCTAAATAACAATTCTAATAAAAAAATCAAAAAACCCAAATCACAAAATAATACACTTTTTTAATTGCATTCACATATTTCGAAAACCATATTTTCATCTTCAGTGCGAATCTACGACTGACCGTTTGACAATTCTATTACTTGTACTGACTTGGATCACAATGAAAAAAATATTTTTAAATTGTACCTGTGTTCACGGTATTATATATTTTTATTATTGAAAAAAATACAATTTTTTATTATAAAAATAATACAATACAAACTTAACGCATACTTTAAAACAAATTATTAAACGAAAAATGCAGTTAAATTAATCGGAATATTTTGATAACAATTATTTAAATTGTTTTCCTATTTTAAATTTTAAACTTTTTTAAAATATCAAATAAAATTTAAATATACATTTTTGGATTTTTAAAAATTGCACTTTAATAGATTTAGTATTTAAATCAAGACCAGATTTCACGTAAAAAAAAGGCACTTCTACCGAGATTTATAAGACACCAAAAATGTATTATAATAATTAATCAGATACGCCTTATTATAACATGGATACCGGAATTATATTGAATATTAAATATATGGTTGAATTCCTCTCTCTCTCTCTATCTCTCTCTCTCTTTTTGATCTCTCTCTCTTCTCTAGATGATCAAATTATATCACGATGTTAGAGACTCTAACTTGACACCTCCTTATCCTTTACCTCCTATAATATCTGATTCTTGTAATTTTAGTTAATATTTAATAACCAACTGCCACTTTGTGCTTTTTGACTGTTTAGTTATATTTTAAATAAATATAAAGATTATACACGATCAGGAGTATGAATTTAAGCTCAAAAGATGAGTTTCTGACTTAGTTGGAATATATGCAAATTACGAATCACTACTTTGAGCGAAATAAGGGATCTTTTTTACTGTAGTATATTTAATACCTATATAAATTGTTATGTTTGTATTATATATATATATATATATATATATATGATTTGTAAAGATATATTTTAAATATAAATACTTGTTTTTTCACGACCACCTGTAAATAAAAAAAATAAATTTTATATTTGAATTTGATAAAAAGAGTAAAATATAAATTACGAAAATTATGTTTCTATTATGCAGGTACTCGTTTTTGTTTTCAGTAAAGTAAGTTTGAAAGGGTTTAGGGTTATAAAAAATTTAACGAAAATAATATCAAAACGTTTATTTTGATAATTATATTCATATTATTAATCTTATGAGTTTTATAAACATTAAATTTGGTTTTACTTAGGGAATATGCACTGATCTTTATTTCCCTAAAAACATGTTTTACTGGAAAACCCCTTACGCTTCAAAAAATTGTTAGATTTTAATCATTGTTTTTTTTGTTTTGGAAACAATGTTGTAATTGTTTTATTAAATTGTTTCAAATTTTATCTTTTAAATTGCAATAAGAGATTGAAATAAGTCTAATTTTTAAGCTTTTAATTTCGGATGGATTTTATAAGCTAAACGAAAGTATAGGAAATCGTACAGAAGTAAATTTCAAAAATATGGAGAACCATCGATTATTGAACCATCTACTGAACAGCATTTAAATGGGCTAACTAATGAGGAAACACAGTTTTCCATCGAGATTTTTAAATATGAGTAAGCTCTAAGAGAATATATAACTTAATAAAACTGCAAAAGATGAAAAATTGTTAGGGTTTGGTAGAAATCCAACTACCAAACAAATGGTACAACTAATAAATAAGATACGAAGAGAAAAAAAAATAACTGAAGCTTAAATGTTTAACAAACATAATTTCAGCGGTGGCAGCCTAGAATTTTCCGACGTATAGCCAAAAACTTTTCCGACGTGTAGCCAAAAACTTTTTAAGAATATGTAATCCCTGTAAGAAGTGAAATTTGACGTGTAGCCAGAAACTTTTGACATGTTGCCGTTGCAACACGTGCTACACAAAGGTTGCCACCACTGCATAATTTCACAACTTTAGAACCACCATTCTTAAATAATGTGACACAATTTTGTAAAATTTTAGTTTTTAAATGTTCCCATTATTTACACTATATGACATTATGTGTGAAATTTTACAATTCTATTTATACCAAAACAATCATACAATTCTGATAATGAGCTATTAAGTGAGCTGTGAAATTGAAGTTTTTAAATTTTTAACTTAAGAAACTTAAAAAGACGTCAAACTGGAAATGTTTCAAGGGTTTTCATGAATTCAATTTTTGCAAAATTTTAAGGTCCATGAACATTTTAAACATTTATGACATTGAATCATACGTTTAATTAATTTAAATAATTTCCAGAACTGACTTTGTAATGACTGCTATCATATCGGAGTTATTAAATTATCAGTTCATAAAAAAGAACATTGTTTTTAAATCGTTATTTTGTAAATAGGACTCTTTGATAATTCTTAGTTATCAGTTAATTCAAAAACAAAATAAAGGAATACATTAGTAACTAACTTGAACTTAATTAATGATATAAAAATAAAATCATTTTTTTTTTTTTTCAAAAAAAATACTTTAATACATAAAGTAAAAAATTTTAATTCCACAACAAACATTATTTTTACAAAGTTTGTTCATGCAGAACAAATTTTCTTTCCAATTGAAATAGGTTTGGCATTCTTCTTTTACTCAATTATTACAGTGTTCTGAACTACACAAGTACATACTTACGTCCAAAATAAAAATATAATTTATTTTAAGAAAAATCTGATAAAGAGGATAAGGAAAAGGTACCGGCAAAACGATAAAAATACACTTCATGCTGGCTGAAACCATTTAATTCATTTAATCCACAATTAATTTAGCTAGAAATTTATTTTTATACAATGACTTTCAACTTACCTACGTTATATTTACGGGTGCCTCTTTTATTACAATATTTTATTGGGTCTTCCATCTTAGGACCTAGCAAATAAAAAATGAAGAAAAAACATTTTAAATATAGATAACACAATTTTACACATACAATATTCTTGTTTTAATTTATAGTAATATGAAACTGTACAATTGTTAATGTATTGTTTGATAACTTTTCCATTTAAGACATGATATTCCGGACTATGTCGGATTTAAATGTATTTCTAAGTAATGATGATAATTCAAATGTGTTTTTATAGTTAAATGATGTCAAAATCTTAAATTTTATTTTTTTTTGTGGTTATGGTAAAGTTATGAATATTTCTTCAAATTTTTAAATTCATATATTCAATTTTACGTTATAATGATTACTTCAAAACTTCAAAACCTTTTTCGAAAAATCATTGTAATTACAAAAATTTTAATTCGTTTATTGCAAACTCAATGACAAATTAACATAACTCTATGCGAAAATCTTTTTTCTTCAGACATTTACAATATCATAAAAAATGGTTCTATTTATTTAGGTACCTTCATCATAAAATAAACTAGGAAATCATACTATGATGTAAACCGTGGCATGATAATTAAAGATTAAATAATTAAAAAAACTTTATTATTACTATTTGAAAATTGTGACTTCTAATATCAATATTATAAATTTTAGAGAATATGTTTTCAGAGTGCTTAGTGAGTATTTGAACTCTAAATTTGCAGAAGGCGTAAAGTATAATAACAACTAACAATTTAAAATAGTAGATTCAAGTAATGATAGAAAATCAGATTAAATTTCCAAATCATCAACCGTCTTTTTTACAACTCAGTCTTCTTTACAAATTCAGAGATCCAAGCACATCGACCACCCTACATAATATATACTCTTAATATAAATTCAAAGGACAATAACATAAAACGATTTGTTAACTAAAAATGTTATCATTAGCAAAATCATTGTTTCATCTGTATAACATAGTATTTGACAAACATTGCTTACATATACGTAAAAACCGCGGAATAATGATTTTGACTCACTACTCGGTGAGTGTAAAATACCAATGAAATGAATTGAAAAATTATCATAAATGGTTTTTGATTTACAGTATGAGTTTATAATGAAATAAAGTTCAACAATGAAAAAGTTAAAGAGTGTGGCAAACAATAGTGAGAAAACCATTTCAACTTTTCTTTGTTTCAAATTTAGTATCTATTATAAGGTTTTTTGAAAATGAGATTTGTTCTGAGATTAATTTTTTTCAATTTTAGTGAAGATCAAAAATAGACACAAAATATTTGTTATTAATTTAGTAAGTCAGATGAAATCTCAATGTCACCGACAAAGGAATTGTTTTAACTATCACACATAATTGTAATGCCACCTATCGCTCAAATTATTTTTTTTTGCACTTTTCAGCTGATATAGTAGATATTACCCTTTCACCAAATTTCTACAGGACTCAAAAATTTCTTATTATTATCTTCAGCCACCCGGAATGAAAATTGAGGTAACTGTATGTTTTTATTTTTTACATACAATATAGCAAAATTTAATATAATCCCTGAAATTCACTATTTTACGAAATTCTAGCAAAGTTCAGAATAGCTAGTAACGAATAAGTCAGAGTAATAAGAGGAGGTATCATAATTTGATACTAATCATGATTATAAAACAGTACCGAATTAGAAACTATAATAATATTTTAAAAACTATGATTGCTTATGTATTAAATCAGGTATTTTAATTATTATTTCTAGAGGCATCACGATGCATAAATCCTTTATTTTGGTTTAAATCAAAGCAAAATACGTATTGTTCTTTTCTAGGAAGTAATTTTTAAAAAATAATATGAAAATTAATAGTTTATACTTGGAAAAATTGTAGAGAACATATGGTAAAAATAAGCTTTTGCGTCTTCTGAAAATTTAAATAAAATAGTCTTGTTATTTATTTTCGTATATTTTTTTTAGATCTGTGTAAATCAAAAAGTATATATGGGTTTTTTATTATGTATTTGACTTTTTCTATAATAGATAAAACCATAAACAAACTCCACAACTGTTCATATCATACGAATTAAAACAACATTCTGGTAGAAAATATTGTTCATGTAGTACTTTAGTTTCATATGTTTATTAGTATAAACAATTTAATTTGATTTAATTAATAATATTGTGTTCAAAAGCCCTACATTTTAAAAACAAAGATATAATACGTATTTCCTTTAAGTTTCAAAACCGTTCAACAAAGTCAGAAAACTAGGTAGGAACACCATTTTTCCAACAAAAAATGCTATAGTAAAATTTTTAAAAACATTATTACTAGATCAGAACAAAGTAAAAGTTTTAAAATTTTTGTATTGTTTAAACTAAATCCAATCTTTTGGCGATCATGTACCTATAAAAATTTCAAATCGTACTGAAAATATAAAAGATTTAAGTTTTATGAAATTTTTATGATGTTTAAATTTTTAATGAATATTTTATAAAAATAAAAAATTTTTGAAAAATGTATCATGAAATATAATTATATGCAAATAATAAAAAAAAACGCAATAGTTAGATAGGTACGTAAAACAAATAGCAAACAAAGACTTTCATTATTTTTTAACAATTTATTTTATTTAATATTATCTAATATGGTGTAAGCTCAATTATGCTTAGGTAAGCTTAAAATAGCTAAGTTGTAAGTATTTATAATGATAAAAACAACTTTAAAAATGAATACATCAAATACTTCGAAATGCCTGTATTTAGTCAGTTACGATTTTAAATAAGGGTTTAATGTATTTTAGTTAAACTCTTTTTTTGTATGTTTGAATCATTCAAGTCTTTTAATGCATATTGGAATACTTTACTTTTTGGTTTTTGAGTAACAAATCAAATTTTGAAACTTACAAAACTCATACAAAATTAGTACGATTTTAGTCGAATAAATTATTTTTTGAGTCCATTTATAAAAAATTTGGACATTTGAATTCAAAACTATGATAACTAAAATAACAAAACATTATAATCTAAATAATAATACAAAATATCATTAAATATTTGATTTAAAATGAACGATGTTATTATAATAACATTTTTTTAACAATCAATCGACCTTCTTTAATTGTTAAAAATTTGTAAATCGTATAATTTGTACATCTATAACTTTTAATGTGTTTTCCTTAGTTTTAGACAAAATTCTATTTAAAAACATTTGTCAATAATTTAATGGATTGCCATTACTTACCTTTTGTAAAACCATTTTCTGCAAAAAAATTATTGATATTCTATGTCTTAGATTCTAATCATAGCAAGGAAAATAATAGTTTTACAATGATATGATTTTTTTTTCTATATTTATTTATTAATTTTTTGAGCATCTTTAAACCCGGATAGCATCTTAGACAATTTTCCTATCTTTACATGGTTTTTGATAGATTTAATTCATCGTACGGTACTCTAAAAGTTTGTTTTAAGACCTTTTTAAAGTTCAAAAATGTACAGATACACAACTACCCAAAAATGGGTAAACTCTGTGAAATTTACGGAAGACGATAAAGATTAAAATTGTTTGGCGTTGATATGCCTTTTTTAAATTCTGAAAAATGCCAACATTTTTATAGATTTAGTTTGATAAAAATTAAATGTTTCAAAAAAATACTTGAACATTTATTGAAATCTTAAAGATATTAATACCAATCCGTGGTAGAAAAATCGAATATCGTAACTAATTTTTTTCTGTTGTATTAGTAATTTGAATTTTGGAATTTTTAAAAATTGCTATTATTTATGAATTATACTAAAAACTGTATATTAAATTTGTAACCAAGACAATTTTACTATTCAAGACATGATATGTAATGCTAAACAAAATGATTAATCTGCATTCAAAATTTTCAAAAATTATTGCACAGTGTTTTATAAAAGCATATAAAAAAAGTGATGAAAAAAATTTATTCTGTTGAAAAAATTAAAAGTACGCTCCATTGCGCATCGTAATAATTCTTCAAATTATACTCCAAATGGTTTTACATTTGTGAACGTTGTTTTAATTAATATTTTTTTTATATGTGGGTACAAATTTTCGAATTCTCTGTCTATTTTAAGGAACACTCTAAAAATAAATCATTCAATTACTCAGTGGTATTGATTATTTTTCGGCAAGTTTTTTAGTATTAGATTTAAATTGATTTTTTCATGATAATAAAATAAAGATTCCAAACAACTTTCAAAGTTTTTGGTGGTGCAATATAATTATTGTTGATTATTTTATTGTAACGTCTCAATTTTTGTTGTGAACTGGGCTCACTCAGAATCGTTTTTTTTTTTTTTTTTGTTAAAAATTTACAATTTCTTACAGATTCAATATAGAACATCTGTCTA
>CM029361.1:4573150-4636715 GCA_017140985.1 Hormaphis cornu
AACCTACCGTATCCTACCGAAAAATGTATCATAAAAATATAAGATAATAAAAAAAGAAAAGTTTTACTTATCAACTAAATCCCACCATTTTGTGATACTCCGAGATTCGCCGAAATATTTACATCTTTATTACGTAACGTTGTGCATAAAAAAAATGCGTACATTTCATTAAAACACATTTAATTACAATAGATTTATGACTAAGAGTTAAAATAAGAATTAATATGAAAATATAAAATACACTTGTATATTATGATTTTATAATATTAAAGAGTTCTTGTTCATTGTTACATAACTTAACTGAAGCGAAAACTATAACATTTCTATCAAAATTATACTTACAAAGATATTTAACATTAATACGTATTTTTTTTAATTTTTTTTTTTTTTTTTTTTTTTAAATTAAAACACAAAATTTTACTAAAATCTTATCTTTCACGTACAACTATAATAGTGCAAAAACAGTATCGTATTATTGATGTTATGTAATACTGATTATCACTCTCTAATTATGTTAATGTTTTTTTATAAAACATAGCATAATCAGAAGGAGAGACCCAAGTTACGCACAAAAATTCCTTATCATTTATTGAAAAAACAATCAGTTCTGAACCTTTAAAATTGCAATACTAAACATTTTAGGAACATTGACTACTATCGTCTTTCCCCGTAACCCTTCTTATTATAATATTATACTTGTAAGTTCTTCTTTGCCTTCCTCTTAACTTTATAGGACCAGCCCCCCAACATTTGTAAGTTATTTTTATTTTTTTTTAAATAATTTAAAGTACAAAATAGCTTACTGTTTATAAATATAATATTTGAATAGAATAGTAAAAAGAAATTCTCTTGGAATACTTTAAATAATATATCAAAAATATATATTTAGAATATTTTGATGACTAAACTTGTATAGGTACTAGAAATGTAACTAATAATTTAAAGAATAATTGTTTTTGTTGTTTGAGGTAGTCAAAATTAAAATTTTTAGATATTTTGATACTACGTAATACAAAACTTTACAGATTGTTTAAAATACAATCAAGACAGAATAGATTATAATATATCTTGTAATTTGGACGCAGCTCTTGGGCCTAACTACCAAAACAATATAGACTTAGTTAACTATCTTAAGCAAACTAACATATACAACCAAATTTAGGAATATATAATGTATAAATTAATAACAAAAAACTTAATGTAAAAATACAATTGTAATTTTAAAAAAACTAATGTCTTGCTGCCGATGTTTAATGAGATCAATAAAAAAAAAAAAAAAAAAACTTTTACTTGATTGCTGTTGTTATTTTTTTTAATTTCAATAGTATGATAATTACGTTAACTTCATGGATATAACTATAGTAATATCAATTTTTTTTTTTTTTTTTTTTATTGCCATTGTATGTGCAAACATTGGTTATGAAGGATATGAGATATTTAAATTAAGTACATATTAACTAGTTGACAATAAATTGTGACTAAAGAATTATTAAAAATAAACAAATATAATATTAATTATAGTTTTTTACCTACTTAAATATTTTATAACATTTAAAGAGTCCATCAGTTGATGATTGTTGCAAATTCAAAATTCTTTTGAATAACATAATTAGAACATATTAAATACAATAAACATTTTCTTACAACTTATCGCGATAGGAATCACAAAAAAAAAAAAAAAAAAAGACAACCTTAAACTATAAACGCCTTGCAATGGTTTATTCAGATACTTTGAAACACTGGGAGTCACAGACCCGCCTTGTTTAGTGATTACGTTTCAATACATACTAAACAAAGGTAGGCTGTGATACCCCGAGTTCCATATGAGAATACCGTCACGATTATATATTATACAAATTTAACATTATTTTGAAACATACATAAGAATAAAGAAGCGTAACATTAAAAAGAGTACTATTTATTTAGAAACATAAGTAGAAGTTCGTTAGAACATTAAACAGGTCGAAAGTGTTTAAGTTTGGAATCTTATGAAGTTTAAACTTCTATTTAATCAAATAGATAAGTAGTTTTACAGTTTTATTTGCAGCAATTTATAATATTTATATTCCCACACGTGACATTGATGTTCAATGCTAGCCATTAGTAACTGAAACATTAAAACGATAATTTATACCTACATTTGTTTGTAACTATAGTCTATACTACACCTAATTTTAACTAATCGTTATTTATTTTTTAAATATATAATTTTGACAACAGAATAATTCAAGCAATATAATAGCATTCCCGGATTTTTTCAACATTTTTTTGAAATTGAAAATTATGTATTTTTTTATTTAGATACCTAAACCCATGTGAAAGTATTTTCTCGTGACACCCTTTAAAAAAATATTATAAGCATTAAGATCTTTAGAAATTTTATTGGATGCAAATACATTTTCCTACGGAGATGATCATGCTTTACGATAAACACAAAACCTGTAGTTACGAAACATCTGAAAATATTATGAACACTATGTTACCATAATATAATAGTAAATCTTAGAGTACGAAATCAAACTGAACATTAATCTTAGTAAATAACTTATAGTGTGCACGAACACGGAACAAACTACTAGGTACCTAAAGTGAAATATGTAACCATAGAAATAAAACATTTCGAAAATTGTTAACGGGATTGTAAAAATCCTTAACTTGTAAACTTAAAATACCTAACTTAACTAAAATTTAATCAGCTGAAATTATCACAGACGATTTTCGCATGACACTCTGTAGGAAAATTGAAGAAGCAATAAAATATTTAAAATTAATTAAATGTAAATACGATTTCCTACGGAGATAATTACGCTCTACGATGAAAACGGAACCTGTAGCATTAATTTTATAATATAAGATGTAGTTAGATTACACTTGAAAATATCATAAACTCGTTGTTACAAGTAAATCTAAGAATATAAAATCAAACAGAAAAGAAATCTTAATAAACTATATAATATAATATAATATATTTTTACCGACGTATTGTAATAAAGAACACTGAATTGACTTACATACTAATAAAGACGACTTTTAGTGCCACTCCGCAGTGAATCTGTGACTGTATTTAAATTCTTAAAATGTCATTAAATACAATTACGAATTCCTACGGAGAAGATCACGATTTACAAAACATGTAGATATATTTGAAAATAGTATGAACTACTTGTGAACTACATGTATTTACATCTCAGCGTATAAATTCAAACGTACCACAAATCTTAAATACCTAACTTCTTAGTATACTGTTTATGGACATATAATAGAGTAGTGAATTAACTTAACTATAAACTTCAACATAGCTATACCTAACTTATACAGACGAGTTTTAATGACACTCCCAAGTAAACCAGTAAATGTATTTATATCTTAAAAATGTTATAAATACATGAACTAGTTACCACGGAGATGATCACCATCTGCAATGAAGACGAATCCTGTATTAATATAGCATATTCTAAAATATTATGAACACTATAATTTAATATAGTATACACCGATATAGACTAAACAAATCAAAATCATAATATTATATTAAAATACTAATTTACCTTTACTGTTAATTCATATTACTATGTAGAAAATCAGTAACCGACTTTCATAGTTTGATTCACACTTTATTCTATTAAACGGATTATTCAAGACTGACCTTGTGTAGTTAACGAAAACCGGTTTAACAAACACGGAAAATGATACAAAAGCAATTTTCATTTTATCTATATTTAATCTATAAATGCACTATTTATAAAGCTGATATAGATATCCATACTAAGTCTCCAACCACTCACTTCACCAACATCTCTCGATCCTCCTCTCATCCAAAAAGTCACTACAACTTCTTATAAAATATTTCACTCTAGTTTACAAAACCACCCAAACCCCACATTACTGACCTAGCAAATCCTACCATCCAAGGATACCTTGCAAGATGACTTAAGCATAACTAGTTTCGTGACCTACTTGATGATTTAAATCAACTAGACACGTTTAAGTACCACCAATGGGTGACCTCTTCCATAACAGGATCACTAATTAAAACGGATAACGCTACAACGACCGGAAACATCATGTAGAAAAATAGCCTAAAAAGCGTTCACAGAATCGTCATAGGTACATAAGAATACAAAGGGAGGCTCACCTAACCCCAAAAATCTATAAAAGTGCCGCGCTAAAACGACTGGAAAAGTGTATACAGCGATTCCGCAAAAAAACATGGTAACTTTTTGAATAGGGTAACAGAATCGTGATACGAAAAATCGGATTGTTCCTATGAATATGAGGATCAATTAACAATGGGCAACCCTCAACCCCCCCTCAAAATATGAAAATTCAAAAATGGGTAAGGCTAGAATGACCGGGCAGTATATAAAACAAATCTGTGAAAAATAAATAATGAAAATGTTCAATCGCGTCCCCAAAATCGTGGTACTTACATAAGAATACCAAGGGGGCTCCCCCCCCCCCCAAACCACATAAGACGAAAAAAGGGCCACGCTTTAACGACCGGCAAAGAGTATAGAGCAATTCCGCGAAAAAACACGGTAACAATTTTGAATAGGGTCACAGAATCGTGGTACAAAAAATTGGACTGTTCCTTTGAATATAAAGATAAAATAAGTTTAATAGACACCCTTTACCCCTCCAAAATACAAAAATTCAAAAAGCGAGCAAAGCTATAATGATCGGAGCAGTATGTAAAACAACTCTGGAAGAAAAAATATTCTGAAAAATATCGTGACAATATTCAAAAGCGTGTCCAAAATCGTGGTACATAGAATCGTTTTATGTCTTTCTATACAAGTTTTTATACACTTTTATACAGTTTTTATACTACTACGATTAAATAACAATGGGGGCCGCCATTTTCCCCAGCAACAAAAAATTAAAAACGGGCAACGCTATAACGACCTAGGTAGTAGTATATAGAACTCGGTAAAAAAAAAAAAATCATGAAAATGTTCAATAGCGTCCCAATAATCGTGGTAGGTACATAGGAATACATTATACAAAGAAGGGGGACGACACTTCGGACGCCACGATAACGAGTAGCGAAATATGAAGAACAATTCCACGCAAAAATTTATAAATAGAATAGGGTCCCCCCCAGGAGTCTCCAGAATCTTTGTACAAATAATCGTCTTGTTCATTTGAATACAATAATCAAATAACAATAGGAGCCGTTCCTTAGACCGAAAATTTGAAAACAGGCAATACGCTATGTAAAGTCTTGATTATGTTCAACAATGTCAACGGAATCGTGGTACATAAAATAGGCCTTTTCCTTTCTCTACACCTATAAAAATTAAATGATAATGGGAGCCCCCTATAGTTCCCTAAAAACAAAATGTTGAAAAAATTGGTGAGGTGTCTGCGCAAAAGAATCGTGAAAATGTTTAATAGGACCCGCAGAATCGTACCGTGAGTAGAGAAAATTGATCTGTTTCTTTAAGTATTATAGAAGGATTATTATTGTTAAGGATTACTACTCTTACATGGTCGAGGTTTTTTCAGAGGTATGGTGGGTAGATTGTAAGCAAAAAAAGCGTGAGAAATGTTTTCCCTAACACTATTTAGAGACAGACATCTAGACAACAATATTTCATGACAAAATGAAACGATAAAATCCAGATCCACGACACGGGATATTGGATAATTCAAGGCTGTTAATACATAATATCTATACGTTCTAGACAATTACACACAATCAGTTGTACACGAGATTATACAGATACTGTCAACTGCTAATAATTATCAGGGGCGTATTTCAAGAGAGACAATCGGGGCAATTTTTGCTTCCCTACACCGTAAAAGTTACATTTAAAATAGAAATTTGAACAGGGGGTCAAATAATTAGTGTTTCATACAAAGAAATACAATTCCCTTGAAAAGGATACACCTCTGATAATTATTATAAAATTATACAAACGAAAAAATCACGTGTAATGCATTGGTAATAAAATTATAGACACAATTTCTTAATGATAAATATTAGACAAATATAATACAGGTATAATATTATGTTATTGGATATTATACGCTTATAAATATCATACGATCACACATTTCCTTAACGCTTTCCACCGTCAATGTTACGCAGCGGGCAAATCAAACTCACAAATTAACGACGTGAGAATTATACTGCGATATTTAATTGTAAAATACGTAATATGGATAATATTAGAATTTTAGATTTCATTTTTTTTACCACCGAAAATTGAAAATAACAAATATTTTATTTAGTTGTTTACTACGGTAGCACAATGTCCAGCGATCACATACAATACTCGTATACTAATAGAATCATATTGGAAACACCTTAAAACACGAATTCGGAAAAAATTTCGTTTCACAAATAACATAATCGTGTAAGTAAAATCTCTCCACGCACATCAAACACAACGACAGTTATTGATTAATCACACATACACTCCAGTTGACATCAACACGACTGTGTTAATTAAAATAAAATTTTTTTTTTTTTTGTGGCGAAATTCTCGAAACATATCGATAATATTGACCTATTCGGTGATTGTAGCTCGGGACCGTAGAGGTCGAGCGCCGAAAAATTACCTGCGAAAAAAAAAAATTAAAAAAAAAAATTTACTTACCCGAACGTTCCGGGACGGGAAACTGCGGCGGCTGCAACGTGTGGTCGTCGTTGAAACGTGTTCGTCTGGCCGCAACAGTTGTATGGAGTGGACGCCGCGGCTTCTGGAGGATCGTGACCGGCCGTTTGGCGGGGACGAAACGCGAAGGGGCAACGAAATTGAGAAGTGTTGGTGGACGGCGGACTGCGGCGGACGGTGGACTACGGCGGGTGGTTCGAGCGGGATCGGAGTGGCGAGGCTACCGGCGGACGGCGGACTGCGGCGGACGGCGGACTGCGGCGGGTGGTTCGAGTGGGATCGGAGTGGTGAGGCTGCCGGCGGACGAATGTGCGTCGGCAGCGGCCGGTCACGGGTTTTTATAGCCTCGGCCGCGAGCGACTCTGCTTCGACGAAAAACGGGGGAATGCGCCACGCACGCGCGCGCGCGAGTGCTCCGCCAATGGGCGACGTTCCCGGCCCCGCTCGTTTCGAGAATCCGCCCTTCGGACGCGAAACTCGTATTAAAAATACAACAGTGAATACAACAGATATTGCCCCTCATCCGCCCTACCACTGCGGGCGACGCGGCGGACGATTTCCAAGCCGAGAAAAATCGTTCGGCGTCGCCGGTGCCCGATTATTTTGAAAATCGTTTCGATTTTTAACGATGCGTTTGTAAAATAAAATACCTACACAACATTACATTTGCACGCGCAGTTTTATTGTTTTACCAAAATCGATTGCGTACAGTTGAAATAATAACGGTTCATCGGGATCACGCGGACTAAGAGCGATTGTCCGAACAAGGGTGTTTTTGTTATTTACAAATTAAAATTTTACGTCATAACGAAATACTCTGACGAATACACAGTCGTATCAGTCGGTGTCGTTGCAGCAATATTAAGCGTATGAAAATGCGTTACACGCGATATCGACGGACGACACCGATTAAAAGTGACGGTTGCAGAATGTGCTTGCCGCGATAATTGGCGGAAGTATTGTTGAATTCATTCAGGATTTTTTTAATTTTATTTGTCGCAATAGAGAGGACTGATAAAATATTTCGGGGGTTTATAATATTTTTCGCCGTAGTATAAGTAGGTGACGGCGTGGCGACAATGTTTAAGAGTACTGGAGATACACGCGCACGATGTGCGCCATAGTAAAAACGCGTTTTATCAAATAATAATTTGTGAACGGTACACATGTTTAAAGTTCATTAAATTGTTTTCGTATTACAGTGACAGTAGAGAAACACAAAACGTACAATTGTATTTATTTACAGCGGGCAATTTAACACATGGTTAGTACCTACCTAGACGAATATTGTTCGTTATAAACACCGTTTTTATAATATGTCGAGTACAAATCGCCAATGATTATTGTCAAAGAAATATTTCATAGGGATATTGACGTTACAAATATTTGAGAACCAATGGATGTAACAGTGGTCGTCGAGGCGCCAACGGTCATTTTTCGCGCTGACTTAGCGCTCGCTGCGCGGTCCGGTCTATACATCGCTGTTCGGTCAGTCTGGTTTGTCGTTAAAACAAACGTGTGAAAATATCAGTTCGGTCCGGTTTTGGCAATAAACGATAGTCAAATCGGTCGTGAACCGGACCGATCGGCCGTTTACAGGCGGTCACAGCTGCGTCCTTAAAACGTATCGATTTTAAAGACAATATTTATAGAATTTATGACACGTATACCATGGAAATAAATATTTTACGGAATAGCGAATACGGAGGTCCCGGGGGCGGAGTACGTACGGCTCAAAAGTTCTTAGCGGGCACTTTCAGGCCACTTTAATTTGGCGAGGCGATTGGGCGGCCAATTTTTAATATTTACCAATTTTCGATTCTATAACATCATACATGGTAAACCGACAATCTTTTTTTTTTTGTTATTGAAGATTTTTCAACAACAGTGTTGTCGTTTTCGATTATTTTTTTCATAGAAATCGAGTTTTATCGTTAATATGTTGTCACATTTTAAACTTGTACGCGTAGATTATTATGATATACGGGCGCAACCAACGCACCGCCGGCCGGACAACAGTTCTCTTCTAACTCTCAGACACCACGCCTCTTTCTTCTCTGAATGGAACGCGCAATAAAGCTCGTTCGGTTACCATGGCGTCGAAAACACAAAACTGTATTCTCTCAATAACATGACACTGTGGTGTTTTATGTATTCGTATACTGCAGCAGCAGCAGTAGCAGTGGTGCCGTGGCGAGCTTAAAAACGACGATCAGAATCGATCAAATTTAAACAAAACCAACCAACCAACGCTCATATTTGTTCTTTTATTTTTTTTTTAAAAACAAGGCACACGCCGTCATGGTTAGTTGTTAATCGCGTTATCCATTAAAGACTATATTGGTATTTATTATCAATACTCTGGACAGTCTATAGCTGACTGCGGCGGAATCAACATTTATCGAGTATTTCCGCATTTGGTTGCGGTAAAAATGGTTGTCAGACGTGGCAATCCGTTCGAAAAGAAAATCCATTTTTTACATATTCTACGGTAGAAATGGAAAAATTAAAAGTGGATTCAGTTTGTTTAGAAGAATAATGGAACTCGTTTGGTGCTGGGCGAATCAATATTAAAACGTGCAGACAGGAAAAATTATTGGCAGTGGACATCACAATCATATACAGCCGTCAGATTGGTATGATTCGTGTAAAGACGTTGTCGTCGAACAGTTTATGAACCGATATGGAAGAGAAATAAAGCCCAAACACTCATATTTGTCGTTATCCTCTGATTATCATAATTTATCACCCACCGACCCACCCACCCAGAATATAACTCGGAGGCAACTGTTTTAGGGAAGTACATGAATAATATACCGACAACTATTATTATTATTAAACGTGCTACATATAGTACTAGTCGGGAGGTTTTCAGGGGCGTATATTTTAGAACTGTTAAATGGGAGGTGCCCAAAAAAAATTAGTGAACTTTGGGGTGCTACTATTTTGAGTGGGTCGTTATTTCGGACACGGTATACATTTTGTTTTGCAATAATAATATTACCGTAGATAAAATATTATCGTTGCAAAACAAAAAACAATCGTTAAAAGCCATTGAAAAACGATTTTGTAATCGGGTACGTGCCGAAAAATATTGTTTCGTTCCTGAATATTTCCAGTTATTTGGAGCAAATGTTTTGGTTTTTGTGCATCGCGACTCGAAAAACATCTAAAAAGGGTTAAACGAAAACGTTATCTCGGAACAAACAGCCCTACTTCGTTATAATACATTGTCATGCGTTAACGCACACCGATTTTACCCAAAAGTGTTAACATAAAAACTAGAAAAGAAAAGAATAACCGTTGTAAAAAAAATACACTTTTTATCGCTGCGCGCACAATCTTAAATTCACATAAGGTAATTCGATAATTACACATTTATTTGTTTCAAAATAATTTCTTAACATATACATATATGTTATATGGATGACTCGTAGTTTACAGGAAAATCTCAGTGGAAAGGTATAAGGTTCTCTCGTAAAACAGGGTCGTTCGTAATCAATTGGGTAACCCATGATTTTATAACGTTTTATATAGTATGTGTGGGTAATACTGCAATCGTACGGAACCCTCTCCACGCGAGTTTGACGCGTACTTGCCCGGTTTTAAATTTTATTCAAAAAAAAGATTACATACGTATTTAGACACAACCGCGTGGTTTTTTTTGCTCACACGCGTTTTTACGACGAACGATTTGTATATACATATTACAAACTCGTTGCTCCCTTAATGGTAAAACATTTTAAGTTATTTTATATTAATTAGGTACTATCTCGTGTAATAATTGTGATTTATAATTATACATAAATTATACCATCTGTGACATCGTGGAACTCTGAATAATGTGTATTATCATAATATTGTAATTTCGTAACCTCATCGGACCTCATCGCTATTCAGCGGGACCGCCGCATTATCATTTCGAAAAATCATTATTGTAAAAAAGAAGATATACTTAACAAAATATAAGTGTACAACATAATCGTAATATAATTGTTAACAGTAAAACGATACTTGCGGTTTAATCGCACCGTTTCGTGTTTACTGGCTGTTGTTAATGAGAACAATAATTAATGAATGTTAGATAAAAAAAAATTGATAATCACAACTCGTTTCAAACGAATATAAAAAACCATAATGTTTTTGCTTCACCGTTGCCCTTTGAGCCGTGTTCTTTGGAACGTTAAATAAAATATTATTATTACAACGCGTGTAACATAATATTATTATAGTGGTTATAAATTATAATATATCACAAAAAAAAAAATACTTTATCGGACTAATGCTAAAACTAAATAATAATTATATTGAAATGCATTTCTTTTGTTTAAAATAATTATTTCCTGGGCGAGGGTTTATATTATAACCTATGTATGTAAGCCCAATGCTTGATTTTGGGGGGACGGAATCCTCCTTCTTTTTTAAAATTTTTTTAGCGTACCCCTTTTTATTTGCTACTTAAAAATGATGATGTATAGGCACATAATTACGAATTTGACACTCTATTTAACTGCGTTCCACTTCTATTTTTTTCCCAAATCAAGCACTGCCTATACATAATAATATTTTAAATTTATAATAGTTAAGTGCTCATGACTTTTATTCTTTTGTGCGATCCAATTGATTCATGACGTATAAATTACTACATTATACAATTCTTCGCCAAGGAAATGCATTTTTAAAATAAAAAATTTCATTTAATTTAATCACTCGGCATTTTACATGTTCATGATGAGTAATATCAAATCTTTATGGTTCTTGAACGTCTTATAAATGGCAAATATTTTAATACTTAGCCGTTTCAACACAAAGTCAATGAAGTGATTTTGTTGAGATATCGCTAAATTGTATCTCTTATTGTCGAATAATTTTTTGACGAGTATTGGGGGGGGGGGGGGGGACATACAATTGACATTTCGAGAAACGGCAGACGTGGATTTTTTAATCGTTCATTAAAAAGTTTGCACCATTCCCAGGGATAAACGCAGGAAAAAATTTCAGTTGAAAAAAAATCATTAAAAAAATTATCTAACGGTTTATTTTGATTTTGTCGAAATCTTTATTTTCGTTATGTTTCGGGAGCAGTTTGATCCCCTCCCAGCTGTCTCTGTCACTGGCGTTTACTTTTACCCACTTAATTTTGAACCGTACGATTTCGACGGTTTTTACATACGAGTAATAGTAAGCTGTTTTTCTGATGTTTTAAAATTCACTAGAAATTACCTAACCGATCCGGTAGATAAATTATGGTAATGCTGTATGAAAAAAAAAAAAAACCGCTGCCATAATTTACATATATTGAACATGCCATATACGTTCGAGACGATACACACTGACGCGCAGTACCACAGATATATTTCTTTTTCACTAGTCAAACAATATTATTATCTACGTTACATACCATCCAATACATATTATACATATATATACATATGTATGTATAACTGTACCGTCGTTCGGCGATAGGGAAAAAAAAAATACCGAGAAACCTAAAAACCAAGGGTATAAGTAATAGTACCTAATGGGTTTTTGTAATTTATATAACACACATATATTGTATACATTTTTTATAGTATTCAAACCCTTGTCGTAAACCGGACAGCTCGTTATTTCTGTGTAGTTTCAATGCTTATGTTATTCGCTTCTATACACGTATGAAAGACATAAATATAAATCACATTCTATACCTATCGTTTATAATTCTGCGTGTGTGTGTGTGTGTGCCCGCGTCTACAGAATATACTGATGGTAGATAAGTACCTACACGTTTTTACGGCGCCGAACGCATTTGTGCCCGCACAGTCTTCTTTAAGTCGATTTCTCCGAACGCCTGCAGAGGTTGTTTCCTAAGAAATCCCTTTTTCTCGGGTTTTCTTATTATTTTATTGTTATACGTTTCGATGTGATATTATATTATTATTATTATTTTGTTACAAACGGGCGAACACAAAGGATAACGCGACGTGAATTTTTTGACCTTTTACACACATCCCGACTCTTGGTCGCCAAACCCCCGCTGCGGAGACAATATACGTACGTGTATATAAGCAGAAACGTGAGAGCTGTATAGGCTTCTTAGATTGTTAGTACAAAAGAAACCAACACCATACGGCCTACAACTATTTGCCTGCTTGCACGTATATAATATTATACCGAAATGTCGTTACAAACCGATTTCTACAAAATTATTGAATTCGGTCATTTAAATCGTGACTATAATAATAAATGGTCAAAAGCAAATTTGTTTGTATAATAATATTATTGTGCTTGAAAATAATTTCCGTCTTCTGGAACGGAGGGTACTGGGTAACCGTGTTGAAAGTTAGCGGCATACGATTGATGTAATAGTATTGATGTAAATTCGTATATTAAGTACTGCGCGTGTGGGTCGAGTCGGTTCGAGTCGAATTTGCAAAAGAGTGAAACTAAGCCGTTTTTTGTTATTACTCTACTTTTTTTTTTTGGTTTTATTCAGTTAAACTACTTACTTTTTTCACGCAGTCCGACCGTCTGAACCGTTTCGTATAAAATTCAAAAAATATTCATACGATAATACCAATACTTGTTTGCATGAAAATCGTGTAATTGAAATGCATCTACAGTATACAGTGCACTGTAATGCAATCCACAAAGAAGAACAAAATACAACGCTAAATTTTAAACTTAAATGAAAGATTTGGCCACTTTTCATTAATTATTGATGGTACTTCACCACTGAAACTTAAGAATTTACGGTGAACAAATGAAAAAAAAAAAGTAAATTTAATTAAAATTAACAATTATCAGTTCTGGATAAATACAATTACAAATCTTATGTAAACCTGGGTTTTTAGCCTAGTAACACAAAAAAATACCCATAAAGGTATTGGTAAGCTGGGACCGGTTACTTGTAACAGAGGAAGAAGTGGAAGAGAGTTCTCAAAATTTTAAAGGTTAATAATACGTATACGAAATGAGTATATCAAATATTTTACCAACTTTTATTATAGTATAAGTATTTATTTTTAAATGACGTATCAGGTAATAATTGTACATTATTTAATTTGATAATATTTACCTGTTTCAGCAAGCAGAAAAAGTTGTTAAATATTTCGGTTTTGAGATATAACAATATTATTATTGTTTTCGCTTTACATTATTGTATTATCGGGGCGCACAAATTTTTGAAAAAATTATAATTATAATTTGAATACGATCATGATTTTTATACACACGAAATTACTTACATAATACTTTGTATGTGTTACTCCAGCAGGGCCGTAGCTAGAGCCTTGGGGGCCCTGGGGCAACAAGTAAATTTGGGGCCCCCCTTATGGAAATAAGGGGCCTTTGGGGCCTCTTCTCGTCGGGGGCCCCGGGGCACCGCCCCACCTGCCCCATGCTCGCTACGGCCCTGTACTCCAGTATAGTAGTTTTTTAATTGATGCAAATAAATACTTTAAAAAAAAACTAAAATGATAGTACTGGGAAAAATCACAACACCATCGTCGTACTAAATAAACTAAAAACGAAAAAAAATGAAACGAAAGAAAAAAAGCAAGGAAGATATTATTATCCATTGTCATAACATAATACAAGAGAAGTTAATACAAACGAAAATTTCTGAAAATAGTAGAGTTATAAATAAAAATCATTATATTGTGTATTGTGCTCGCCAGGTAAATAAACAAACACAATGCGGTAAAAAAGTGTTACTTGGAATCAATTTGTTAGTCCTTGGGCATATGTAAATGTTCAGTTAAAACTTAAAAGTAGAATTTATTTAGGAAGCATTCATTATTTTGTTTTTTTTTTTTTAAACATAATAAACTACACCACTCTCTAATCAGGCACAAAACTGGTTCTACACAAACCATTAAAAAAACACAGCAGTATGATAACTGTTATTATATTGTATTTTATCAAATAACATAATATGGTACAATGTTTGGACCGTTCATTCGGAATTTTTCGGTGAAAAACATACGTGACTCATGACCATTCAACTCTTACAAATTGAATTCCTTCATAAAAATCATTAATAAAACATTTGTAATTATTTTATCGCGTTATCGTTATCTTAAAAACTGAAATATTATCATCAAAGTATTAAATCATTGTTATAAAAAAAATAATCCGATTCGTCTTTTATTGAAAGTCTTCTCAGTAATCGAATAATAATAATGAGATTAAAACCAACACTGGACATTATCACATTCCGACCCATAGGTATTAGTATAAAAGAAAACGGTCGAACGGAAAATGACGAAAACTACATTTCAAATAAGTATGTTAATAATAGGGTCTGGCAAGGTAGGCAGCTTAACATAAAGATAAAAAAAACTGGTAAAAATGGATATTCCAGCTAAAAAAATCTCTAAGGTTACCTATTAAAATAAATGGGTACATTCCACTCATTTTCGTATATACCTGTAAGTAATAAGACAATGTAATTTAAAAATTAATGGAAAGGTACATCAACTGTTGAGTATAAGTACGTGATAACTATTTTTTTTTTTTTACGAACCAAGTGGGCACTTGCCCCTAATGCCTTCTTGGACCCACCCTTGGGTTTAACTTACAAGTTACATTAGTAAATATTAATGTTAACTAATTCTAATCTTTCAATACCTACGTCAATTAACTAGTGTTACAAGATTTTAAAACAAAAATGTTTTGCGATTTTAAATTCGTTTTTAAGCATATCCCTATAAACATTGTAGAAAAATTTGTCGATAAAAGTTCAAAACTTAATAACATACGTAGTCGTTTAAAGAAGTATAACGTTGTGTGTGAATTTTATTATTTGTAAGAAAATTTTTGTATTTCAAATTATTTGTGATCGAGCTAAATATTTTACAGACGAGAATGGGAGATTTAGTCATTAAAATTGGTTTTTGCCTTTTGTTCGTTTGCTCTTTATTGTCCGTCGATTAAGTCTTGCCATATAAATAATTAAAATCATTAACTAGCTAGAGGTGAGTTATCTTCAAAAACTTATCACGCATATTAAAGGATTGGAGAAAACTAAATTTTTATTATATTTCTTTTATATTATATAGGTTATATAGTTGTAAGGAGTTAAATTGTATGAAAATTATATTTATATATTTAAAATTATGTTCAAACATTAATAAAAGTGTGTCATAAAATTGTATTTCTCAAATTAGAACATTTGATCAGTAGCTACAGAGTCAACTATAACTTTAAAAAAATACTTAACTTTTAAAAATGTATGTAGTGAATTATAATCCATGTAACTTGTAAACTCGATAGCAGTCTGTCAACAAAATAATATGTCCAGGTAGCTTACTGCAAACTATAATAGGGACTTTTTTTCAATGTTTTTACCTGCTTCACTGCCTGGTGAAATTGAATTGAAATTACAGAAGATAAAAGGGAGTATTTCCTATATCTATCTATTCATTATAAAACTAATATATATATATATATATATATATATATATATATATATATATATATATCCTATAACTAAAATAAACAGTTTTCATGGTTATTCAGAATGATCTCCAAGTAACTGTTAACTATTCAGCAATCTGTTGACAAAATAATATGTTATGAGACCAGGCAGCGTTGCTTTCACATACTACAATAGGCATTTTTTTTATTGATAACTTCCCTGCTGTGCTGCCTGGTGAAATTGAAGTGACAATGCGGGAGATAAACGGTCTTCAGTTCGGACACAAAGACCACCCCAATATACAGACGTATGTATATATATAAGCACCGGGGATTATTTCTTACATTTAATTCCTTTACTTTTATTATTTTTTTTTACATTTTTATAGCCACATGGTCAGTTCTCGAAATTTGATTCTTGGCTTGTTGCCGAGGTCTATACCACGTACTGTATTGTTGTAGTGTACACATTGACATTTTGGTAAGAATGAACTGCTGTAGTGTATGTTTATATTATAAAAGATCCGATTTCTCTTTATCGGTATTAAGGTTGTTCCAGTTGATCTTTGATTATTTTTTTTTTAACAATATAATATTATATACACTTGGACGATACAATACTGTACAAATAATTATTACCATTTCCAAATACTTTCTACTGGGATTCGTTTACGACGAAATGTTTTACATGAAAAGATCCTGAAGTGATATTTATTACTTCCTTAGAAAAGCATAGGCAGATGTTGTTTCATAAGTCACTCGTTTGGTTTTTTTCAACAAACATTTCAATAGTATCTATTGATTACAATGTACAGTATTATTTATGTTTCAATAAACAAATAACAATATGTATACTTATGTATGTATTGATTATATTATAAAGATATTTTACTGATATTATCAATGCAGATGGTAATTTAACATATGGTTAGTTCAAGTGGTGTTATTATTTGTACTAAATATCATACACATTATACCCACTATAAATACAACTGAAAAAAAAAATTATAAATCTAGCACATTGTAGTACCAATAGACGCTTACAATGAAAAAATGCCAGTTGACAAAAAAAATCTTAATAATTTTTACTATCACTCTGCGATAAAAGACTTATACCAAACATTCCTATAAATTATTCAAGAAAATTAAGATTAAGATTTCTAAAATGAATAAAATATTGGTCAGTACCTCGTTAGAATAAAAGGTAGTAATGGTTGTTATACCGTGTCATTTTAAATTTTAAAATTAAAATGGTAATCATTACATTGTTAATTTGTAAGACATCAACTTTAAAGTGCAACATTATTATTCAGAATAAAAAACTATTGATATACTGTGATAGGGAAAAATAGGATCACATTGACAGGGGGAGGAAATATGGGTAAAAAGCGTTACCTATATACTTTTATTAATGTACAATATAATTTACAATAATTATATGCTTTTATATGTGTAAAAGAATGTAAATTGATTATAATTTGCCGACTTGATAGTTTGCGGACACATTGAATGTTAGCTGGTGTACTATTTTGTTCAAAATAAATTATAAATATAACAGTTTTAAACAAAACTGGTATTTTATTCTTTACGGTTTCGGTTCCAATCCGGTTCGAGAAAATTCCGGTTCCATTCTTGATACGAACCAAGTACCTACAAGTATCTACTTAAAATTTGTTTTAAAAACCTGTGTATCGTTAATGACACAAAGATTTTCAACAGTTGATTATACTCATATTTATCGAAATAACTTAAATTATTATTATTTTTTATTAAATCCCCCGACTGCGATGAAAAATATCAACTGAAAAACGCAAAAACAAAAACCTTTTTAGTACAAGAAAAGTTATCACTTGTTATTTGAATGATGGAAAAAGTACTTCAGATTGGGATAATAGCTTATAATCCTCGAGTTATATTCATAATCGAAAGTTAAAAGAATTGTTTTCGACTTATTTGGTAATTTTCTGTTTATTGAATCATAATAATAAAACTAAATGTAATTTAAGTATTGACATTATCAACACTATATAGATCTTCTTTTTCTTCTTCTTTTCCTTTCTCCCAACTATTTGGGGTCGGCCACCTTCACCCCATTTCTCCACATATGACGATCATTCTCATTCCCTACAGACACATCAAAAACTCTAATATCGTTTTCAATTGTTTCCACCCATCTCTTGATTGGCCTTCCTTTACCATTTTTTTCTACAACGTTCATTTTCAGGACTGCTCAATATACATATACTATACATCGATAAAATATGAAAATTCGGCTAAACGGATAAATTCATAAATATTGTATATCTCGATCGCCCACTTGAATCACTAAAATGATGGCAGTGAAAAAAAAATTATTTGTTAACTGCTGGTGTACTCGTTCGCACGTGTTATATGAAGTACAGTTCAGATATTTCCGATACATAATCTCCTAACAAAAGGCGTAGCCAACCGGTCGACAACGGCCTCGGTGAGAACATATTATAAACATTTCATTTATATAGTGTGTTCACGCTAAGAGGTAACATTTGATATTTAAGTGGATGATCTCGGATTAAAATGGGGTTTTCGTGATAATATGAAAAAGCGTATACATTTTTGGGAATAATTCAAATTTTTAAATCATTTGATACGCATATGCGTAAGGTACAACTTTTTTTTTTTGTTTTATGGCAATCACAACGTTTCGCCACATAATTGGAATGCGGATTTTTTTAAACAATTATTATGTAAAACATTATTTTCTTCCTACGAAATTGACAAAATTAGTGCTAGTCAAACTTTTAAGTTATGTATAATTTGTTTTGCGGCCAATTATAATAATAATTAAACTACAAAAATAAATGTGTTTTTTTCAATGCGAATTACTAATTAGTCACCATCTGACCAGCCTGCAAGTACGTTCGATATCTGTAGTTTATAATTGACTGCACAAACACACTGTTCAAAACTAGTTACACGAGACGTCACCTGTTTTCTCACTATTATCGCGTAAAATGTAGGTAATATGAGCTTCAAACAGGCTGTGTTTTAGAGAAACACCGTTGGGTTCTTCCAACGTGCATATAATATGCACTTAAAATATCGTTAAAAAGATATCATGCGTAAATTCAGAGTTTGACTAGCTCTTATTTTGTCAATTTTGTAGCTAGAACAAAAATATATGAATGTGTAAAAAAAAAAATTTGGGTGGCCATAAAAAAAACAAAAAAATTTTGTACCACGCTGCACGCATGCGCGTCTCAAGAGAGCTAAAAATTTGACATTTTCCTGTATTTTTATATTCCTTTTCATGTCCTGAAAACCCCATTTCAGTCCAAGCCTCTGCGACTAAAATATTTAGTGTTACCTCTTAGCGTGGACACACTGTATATTCTTCTCCAGTAGATGCCCCCTACTGATTTCCAAAGATATAGATGAGGACGTTTTTGGGATCGCCTGGAAGACCTCGCTCACATGCCAAAAAAAAAAAAACCACCCATGACGAAAAAGTCGTTCTCTGAATATAATACTCTCATTGTAAGAGAAACCGTGTGGATTATATTTTATACTGTATATGAAATGCCCGAGTTCGGAGAATAAGTATACAAAATAAAATATTTATATATAATTCATATAATAGAAATCGCATTTCTTTTCCACCCATCGCTGTTCAACATTTGCAGTATTTATTTGCCCTTCGTTCAGCATGAAAATGATATGTAATAATATATAGAGTAGTTCTCATGACAAAATATGCATGTTAAACCACTGTAGCACGGATATTTTGCAGATATTTTAGTAACTATAGAACTCGTCTTGCAGAAAAAATTGTGCGTATGCGTGTAGATAATGGAAATCGTAATCTGTTCAACTAAAGTGAACAAACCCAATTTTAGTTAAACCAAAAACCATAACAGTGCACGAAATGACGGGGTATTCGGAAGCCGGAGGACTCCTTCATTTTTACAAAATATTTTAACGTGACCCCTAAAATTTACCTCTTAAAATTTGGACTCAACTTATCTTATTGTTTTTTTACTTAACTCAACTAGTTGAAAAAAGTTGCTAACTTGCCCAGTCTTGATAATTATTGTTATTTATAATAATTTTGCTGTAAGATTAGCGTTGCTGAAAAAAATTCAATTATTATAAATTGATGATTATAAAAATATGAACAACTCTAATATCTAGTAAGTACTGTAATAATAATATGTATGTGGTGTTCGAAAAAGACAGGTTTCTCAACCATTAATTTTTTTCAAGTTTTTACGTACTTAAAGCTTGAGGCTTACTGCATCAAATTTGAAATAATCTTTTCCTGAAAATGTCAATAGTTTTTCTATACAGGAGTTGAACTGTTTTTATGAAACTATAGAAGCACCTATCATATTCGCAGTCCGTTAAAGAATTAATGTCAGCATAGGACTCGGGGATATGTAAGCGATGGCATATTTTTTCTTCATGATCGTTAAGAATGCTAACTCCTAAGTAAACGCGAAAAAAATACTTTATAGTAACGATCAATGTCTCAGAGATATTGAACTGTTTGCTTTCCATGGTTCCTCTACTGTGTTTATGACTCATTTATATATAACTATAATTTTAAAACATTCATAAAAATATCTATTTCTTTATTCAAATTTTAGCTCAGTTACTATATAAAATTATAAAATATGTATAAATATATATCATATTACTATTCACCATAATCATCGGTCAGCTTTTTGTTGTGTAACTTAAATAATACAACGGCTTGACACTCAAAATACTTTTCAAGTTTTTTGAAAATTTTTACTTCCATCAGTTAAAAGTAAGTGTGAAGTTTAAATGAGGGTAATAACTTACTATTGTGAAAACTATACCAAATGTATCCAGGCTTAAAATTTCTTAAAATTTATAATGAATTTTTTTCTAACAAACCATTTTATATACATTAATTTTACGTCTTAGAAAATTCTCCGACCTCCCACACAAACAACGATTCGTAGTAACTTTCCCTGACCACCGTAGTATCAAGTGAATCAACAAAAAACCGGAACAAAGCAGTATTAACAAAATTAAAATTCTAAAATTGTTCAAACGGATGAAAAATGACCATAATTTTTTTAGTTGGGCAATTTATCGTTAGAACGACGGATAAGAAAATAATATATAAACGTAATATAATCGTTAATATTTTAATGAAATAAATATATACTTACGTCTTACGTATACTCGTATTTTTTACTCGTGGGTCCTTGTTCAATGGTATAAAAATGGACAAAATGCTTATTGATATATTATATAACAATTACTTTGGATATTTCACCGAGTATAGTTATTTTTTATATTTATATTGGTTTTTATTTGTGAAATATGCTTTGGATTATACTTTATTATTAACAACAACGACGATTCGTTTGTGGCTGACACACCCTCTATAAATTATTACACCCTTACGTCAACGGTCCGACTCTCCAACGTTCGGTATGCTCAGTTTTGTACAAGTTATCGGACCACCTATTTGACGACGTAACATTTTATATCGGGAACATAGTGTATGTAACATATGCTCGTTATTTTTTGCAAATTTACGTTTATCTTAAATCCCCTTTTATTCTTCTTCGTTTCAGTTTTTTATAAAAGTTTCTAATTAATAATAATAATTATTATTATAGAAGTAATTAATACATTGGTATTGTTACCTAGAGATATTATGATATTTTGTTTAACCTCATAAGTCATAATATATTATATCGTTACTGTGTCAGTTAAATTTACATTTGTTACTATCCCATAACATTATTGACGTGCGTTTATATAGGTAATACAATTACGTACAACTTACGCCACTCGTCATATTTTAATTTGATAAATCTGATTATTTTCCTCGTTTATTATTTTCACCATTATTATTAATAGGTTTTTCTACTGTAATAATTATGAATAAAAGCAATTAAAATAAAAAACATTATATGGAACAGTATAAAGTGTAATATTTTAATCAGTATATAGTTACGTGAAATAATGCCGTAGGTCTGTAAAATAATACTTAGATAAAACATACCAATTATATTTTTTACATGAACATAAAACGAATATATTTAACCTAAATGTTTAAACTTAAATGAGGTATATTATTTTCAATAATATTTCATTCCGATTAGTAGTTGTGAATTCGGTACTTTAAAATACCATTTTTTTTTTAGATTATTTTTATAAGAAAATATTACGCGTTTTATTGAATACAATTTAATATAAAATTATGTTCTTCTTCATTTATTATTATATTGGTTTTCTAAAGCTGACTTACATGTTCTCACGACAACAACAGAATTATATTATTTGTTCTGTTATTTTGATTATTATTTTATATGTTCTGTAGGCATACCTATTACTTACAAAACTTATCGCTCTAATCAAATTGATTGTTTACGTTTCTACAGAAAATATATGCATAAATCCATAATTATAAAACGAGGAAATAAAGATTATTGTTTTATACTTTACAGTGTCAAGCCAAACATTCAACCTACCGATTTATCTACCGAATTCGGAGCAGTGTCGTTTGTTGTCAAATTTATTAAATGTCTAAATAGAGTTTTCAGTATACATAATAATGAACAAAATATAGTTTTTAAAAAGATCAAATAATATAAAATAGGTATTTACGCAAAACGTTTACAATTATAACAGTTCTCGAGTTTATATTATGTAGTAACAACTACATGTATTAATATTTTTACCTGTTATAAGTTAATACGACATTCAGCCTTCAGACAATAATCTTTGTTGAGTGAGTGGCGAGTTTTCTTTTGTTAACAGTGGGATTTTATTATTGCTTGCACCCTCAAACAAACATTCCACCCTCGCAGCCATTACACACATTCTTTCGGTCTCGTGAACAGTACCAGCGAATGTTGCGATTGTGATTTTTAACCACCTTAAAAAAAAAAAGTAGTTTTTCTATTCCACTGTATATTTTAGATTCTGAGTGTAGCGAAGAATGTATTGGTTTTAACATGATGTGTGTTTTTATTTTATTTTTCTATCACAATAAATCTATGACGATATCTTTTTCAACGACGCACCAATTTTTAAAGTCGGTAACTATATAGGTAACACTGTAGTGAAATTAAATATTATTATAATTTAGAAACGAATAATATTTTACGATAATTTAAATTTTATACAACGTAGGCATGATAAGAAATTCACTGATCATTTTGTATATGAATTATCCTTATAAAACTATTGTAAATCGAAAACATTAGCATAGTCACTTCTTCTACATCCAAAGAAGTAAGCATTTTTAGTAAAAAAAATGTGTACCTATATAGTTACTATTAACTATACGCATCATCTGAATCTATAGATAAATAAAAATAACGCATTAAATAAACACTATTGTTTAGCAAATTATTTCCAATATTTTCGCTTTTAATTATGTGTGATACGTATAAAAGTATTGTTATTTTTTATTTTATCCACATTCTTTCGATCGTCATTGGTTAAGGATGTTTATTTGCAATTATTTCAATTGATCCATTCTTCTACAATAAATATAATATTTTCTACGTAACAATGTTATAATGTTTTCAATTTATTTTATTTCCGTTTTTTCTTTCATACATTTTCAAACCTGAAGGTGATTTTTTGAAGATCGAAACCGGTCGTAAACAAAAATTAAAAATTATACTATTCGAGGCTAAGTACATTTCGTTTATAAATTATGTTTATGTTTGTTTAATCGAATGTTCATAATTGTGCATATTTGTATGTAATAATATATACCTATATATTATATAACATATATTATAAGAACAACAATCAATACTGCAGACATAATATTTTAAATTTTAACTTTCAATATTATTTTTGTTGTAATATTTTGTACACATTTTCTTCTCCTATTTGTGAACGAATATTTCAAACGTCCGTTTATATTGTTCACATTTTGTGTTTAAGGCGAATCAATTTAAAATGGTTTCACAAATCCCGCTTAAAAGCTTTGTCATGTTTTTAGGTAAGACGACTGGTTTGCTCAAACCACCCGCCGACAAACACATTACGCATTACGCTCTCTCTGTTCCTATAACATTGGATGTTCTTAAGCCGGGATCCCACGGCGCGTGGCTCGTGGCGCGGCGCGGAACTCGTCTACGGAACTCGTCTAGAGACGAGCCAAGAGACGAGCCGAGCCTACACGCCAACACGACGATCCCACGACCTGTAGCTCGGCTCGTCTCTAGAGCTCGGCATCTTTTGCCGATCCATTCCGAGTCCGTCTCTCGTCGACGCTAGTACTGTGTTTTAAATTTATATTGTTTTACTAAATATGGACGACCAAGAAGAAATTGCCAATGCTGCAGCATATTATATTATCGTGTGCAGTGAATTTTTAAAAATATACTCATCTGATAATGAGGATGAAGCAAGCCCTTCGAAAAAAAAAAAAATACTGGATGGATACTTTTTATAAAAGTCGAAAAAGATATAGAACTATAGAATTATTTTTAATTTGTTGCCATCCAATTAATCTTATATTTATTTATAATTATACTTTAAAAAAAAATGTTTATATTAATTTTTATATTATATTATTATATTAATATTATATATTATATATATATTTTTTAGATACAATGCAACAAATATGATGCACGATTTAAATGTAGATCCGTCACGAAAGTTTGAAAACTTTTGTAGAATGAGTTCCGTAGACTTTGAGAAAATTTTAAGTAAAATAGGCCCATACATTTCCAAGAATGACACAAACATGCGAAAATGTATCCCAATCAAAGAAAGATTAGCTGTGACACTTCGTTTTTTAGCCAGTGGTGACAGTTTCAAAAGTTTGTCATATCTGTTTAAGTTTTCTTTAAGTCACTTATGGAATATGATACGCTGAGATTCTTTGAAATATTTTCCCACGAATCATGTACGGAATTACGAATTTTGTGTTGTGAATGTTTTGGGTTCCAAATGCAGGGTTCTTGTTCATATAGATCCAGAAATTCCAAGAGCAGTTCATTTGACCACTCCATGTTTTTTTAAAAATAAATAAATAAAATACTCGGGAAAACAGTAAAAAAATAGTGAAAATACACACGAGCGTCTTTAGTCCGTGGGAACGCGTTGGACCGATTTCACGAGCCGAGCAACGAGCGCGAATGAATTCCTTTGACTCGGGTACTAAAAACCGACAATTTTCGGATAGACACGAGCCGCGCCGAGCCTACACGAGCCGCGCCGAGCAATACCGATCCCACGGCGCGTGAACAGTTCCACCTAGTTCCGCGCCATGCCACGCCACGCGCCGCGCCACGAGCCACGTGCCGTGGGATCCCGGCTTAATAATTTATACCTGTACCTTTTTTGACCGTGTCGAGAGATGTATATCGTAAAAGACGACATATAATTTTACTAAAATTCAATACGTTTTTACAGTTAGTCATTGCCAGGTAAATGTTTTATACTATTATCATGTCGACAGATGTTTACATATTTTTACATTTCCAAAACCTTTTTTGTGTGTGAATGGAAAAAAGAAATCACATACAAAAGTAAAACGACGGGAACCCACGGAAGAAACGTATTTGTGTAAATGATCAAGGATTACGCTCAAAATAACAATTATTATCGTGATTAAAATATTTAGACGTTGGTTTTGAGAATTTTTTATTAACTTTTCTAAACATTCTATACGATTAGAACATGCCAAGAAACGCGATAAACTCGTTACCTACACTTATAATAATGATAAATTAAGTATGACCTTACTATTTTTACAACTAGATCTAGAGCAGCAGAATGTTTGCATTTGTCGTAAATTATTTTTATTATCATTAAAGAAAGTATGGAAGTGTATATTCGTATAACAAAACGGTTTCTTCTAACAAAATGATTAATTAGTTATTGTATTTTCAACAACACAAATACACGCTCGACGAATTAAACTACTTTTATTTACATCAATAATATATAATTAAAATACATTTTTGGTAAAAAAAATAAAAGAATAAAAAAATTCATAAACTAGTATGATGTAGTAAATACATTTTAAAAATTACTCTAATAATTTGTTCTGTATTTGCGTTGACTCTTTAAAATATGAATTTGTAATTGTATCACAAAAAATTGTTACATTAACCAATTTGCAACAAATATTTTAACACTCATTTGGTATTTTGTTATTGGAATCCAGTTTTTGGTGCTCATTTTGGTGATCTTTGTAAATTTCACATTCTTAAAAAGGCTTCAAGTAATTAACCAGTTTAAAATATACCCCAAATAAATTGCTATAAAACTATTAAGGTACTTGGAATTCATTTTATTGGTAAATCGACACGAAAAACGTCACGTCCTAACGTCCTAAACTGCTTACCGCCTGAAATAATTCGGAGACTTTAAAATGAATAAATATTATTCAATACTCAAGTCACGCAGATGTTTTGAGATACTGACCGCAGCGACAAATGTATTGTTTTTACAATGATGTTTTTTTGAAAACACAATTTTTCAAGCAAGTAGTATTACATTTTTGATTATAATGGTCGTTTAAAAGTTATACATTTTTGGTCGTTCTTCATTTAAAAAAAATTTGAGTTTATAAATATTAATATTAGCCATAAATATAGAAAACTGTTTTAGCAAGTGAAGTTCAAGTTGCAACTTCTTAAATTGTATACCAAAAATGCATTTCCTAATTTTTGTAAGTCAATATTGTTATTGTAAAATACAAAAAAAAAAAAAATACAAAATATTTAGTTACTTTTTGACTAACGATAAGAATAAAAATGATTTTTTACAAACGTAAGTACCCATTATTTTAGGATTGTAACACAATATGATCATTTAAACACAAAAAAGATTCAATATATGAACCCTTCAATCAACTTTCAAATGTATGTAATTGTTTAAAAATATTGAAATTTTGCAAGCATGTTGAAAGTGTTTGGCAGAACAACCCTTTGTACTTCAACTCATTTTTTCATGTTTTGGGTCTATTTCAGAGGGAGGGTGAGTCAAATTTGGGAATTGTTTGGAGTATGTCGTGTAACGGTGCATGGTTGATTTTCATCATTTTATACTGTTTTACACTTGATCCTCTTGTTATTTCTTACAGTTTGGCTTGTTTGATATTATAATATTGTTTATTTAAGTGTACCGTTACACACGTGATCATACGATGTTCTCATTAAACCCATACCTCTGGTTTTCAGTGTAAGGTGTGCTCAGGTTAGGAACCACGACGTTTGTTTAATATGTTATTAAACAATCATTATTATTTTTATTTTTCTTTTGGAAATTTATTAAAATTATTATTCTTTTTTTTTTTATATTGTGCGTTACCTGCAGACATCTGTTTTGTAGGTTGTTAACGTACGCTGCTCCTAACTGAACGCAGGTACATATATAGTCCAAGAGACGTAATATGTATTTTCCTACATTTAATTTTTCCTTAGCTGTTTTTTTGGTGATCTATCTGGCTTATGGTAGTTTTGTCGATTCAAAATTGAAAAAACTAAGTCAAAAACAATTACATGCTAAACAATTGGCAGAAAGTAATATTTAATTTATACTAAATGTATATTTTCTCAAATTCTAATGTGACATCAAGTATGAATTAATAATTTAATTTTACATGTCATTTAGATGTACGAAAATGTACAGGTAAGGCGCACGTCGTATCTTTTGTAATTGATTTCCACTGATTAGGTAACTATACTTTTGATCGTACAATGTAAACACCATAACAACAAGATTTTGTTAAATTTTTGTTTTTGAAAACAAATCTTCGATTTCTAATTTTCAAAACATATATTATTATAGATTTATATGTTATCCGAAAATGGTCAAAACCAATTAAAATATGTATCTAATAATGCCTAAGCAAAACTAATTTTGTTTGTTTGGCCGTACATAACTAATTTTATTATTATTACCATATATTTAAAAAAAAATGTAAAAATTTATATTAACACACACTGTAGAGCAGGGTTCATCAAATTGTATTACATAACAGAGTGTTTTCTATTTTACCTACTAATAGTGTTGATTAACCAGTTGTAAACTAATTATTAAATTATTACAACGACTTTAAAAACGTACATAAAAATAAAATTACAATAAGTTATAAAATAATTACACAATGCAGCAGACAGTTAACTGTTATATTAAATTTGAGCAACTTTATTATACGCAGTGACCAGTATGTAACGTAGTATTTGTCCAAACAAAATGTAAAATGAATTCGTACGAATAATTTCAATGCTCCATATTATCTGTGTCTGTCAAAATTTTTATGTACACGATTAATTTACTGAGGATAGACGATTATCTCATCACGGCCATAATAGCAATATAATTATTATTTGACAATAATAGGTTTTTATTAATTTTTATATCAGACGAAATACAAGAAATGTTTTCAAGCAAGTAGATAGTATTATATTTTTAATTATAATAGGGTCGTTTGAAATTATACGTTTGAAATTTTTGGTCGTTCTTCTAAATAAGTAAATTTATTTTGAGTTTATAAATTGTAGCCATTAATATAGAACACTATTTTAGCAAACGAAGTTAAAAATGCAACTGGAAAATTTTATGCCAAAAAAGCATTCCTTAATATGCGTAAGTATTGACGCATATCGCTATTGTAAAATGAAAAAAAAAAATTGTTTGATTACATTTTGATCAACAATAAGAATGAAAATTATTTTTTACAAATTTAAGTACCTACCTATAACATACTTTTACCGTGCGCTTTCTAATCTTTATACTGTAAAAAGGTAATTTATGTTAGGATGATAACACAATATGATTATTTAACCACAAAACCAACATATGTTACTTTACGGTTGTTTGTGTTTGAGTGACTTTATGAAAATTATAATTTGTAATTTGTTTGATTAAACCGGATGCCTTTGGGTGAAAATAATGAACTTTTGGTTGAAAAAACTATGTAAAATTTTAATGATTTTAGGTAATTTGAACGAAAACCAATAGCTGCAATAGGGTATCTATACAATTTGACACAACGTGATGTTAGCTATGTCAACAGACTTATAGGCCTTTTTATGAAAACCAGAATACCATGCATTATGTATATAATTAAAACATAAATATATATTTAAGTATAAAAATGATTTTTTTTAGAGAATATGATTTAAATTAATGAAAAAGTTCCAAATTTTCAAACATATATTCTTGCTTTGTAATCACTAAAGACATTTTTCGTCGTCAATTAGAATTTTATTTAGTTCAATTTAAGTACTAGCTTAGTTAACGTCTTCCTATCTTATGTACTATCACATGTCAATATTAGATTTGCCTTTCTACCCGAGAATTGTGAAAAAAAAAAAAAAATATAGTTGCCAAAACGTTTACATTTGCTCGCTGTAACCATATTGTAAAAATAACGTATGTTTTTCCAAAAAAATAATAAATATCTTTGTAATATAAATACAAAATGCAATTATATCTAAACAGTGGTTTTTTTCTATTAAATTCACTAATCTTATAGAAATTAACAGGTTATTGAAATCGAAGAGCAATCGAATTAGCATTTAATACCTTTATAAATCAAATATATATTTTTTTTTCACAAAAAAAACAAACGAAATATTTTTATTACAGGAATTTCAGCAAATCCCGAAGGTAAGTGAAGCCCGTGGATTAAGATCTGTGGCAGCACATTCCTTTTCAAAGGGGCGGATTTTTGCTTTGGGGCTTGGTACACGGGTAAACTTCAAATAGATGGCCTTTGAAAAGTTAAAATTAGTTTTAAGATAACTCGGAAAAAAGGGAATATTTGTGGCAGTTGGTTTGGCCATGACCGGTATACAGTTGCAGGAAATGCTCCGAATTGTCCTCTCGAATCCAAATGTAACGTAGAAACCAATACGTCCCTACTTCAAACTACGGTTACCTACATGAATCTAGATGGCATTGGTGAAAGCGATGATTAAAAAAAAGGCCTGAATCAGTAAAGGTCGCGTGGGTAATTTGACGGAAAATGACTACGATTTTGGTGGGTCACTAGTTTAAAAGTTATGGTTCAAACGCTTTATATTATATCTGAATGCAATGATTAATCATTGCCTTCAAATATACGATTCTGAGCGAGCTCAGTTTTCTAGTATATGTCCTGGGAAAAACCAAATTTAATTATAAACATGGTCCAATAATTTCAAAAATCCACGTATAAAGAATATTAGTTTAAATAACGTGTGAAAATTTCAAACCTTTTGGACAATTAATTGAGGAGTTAATACGATTTTTGTATTAATTGCACAACTCTGCGTAATTTCATTGTTATAACCAAATTACAACATTTTTCAATACTTTTTTTTATACGCTTTCAGAATTTACCAGACGGAATTATCAGATAGAAAGTTATGTTTAGCGTTACATATTTCAATTTTAATTCTTAAATAAAAAAGTTAAATGAGAATTGAATTTTTTTCTTAAAACAAGACAAATTTATGATCAATTTTTGACCATTTTCCAACTTAAAACGACTAAAAAAAAAATCGTGACCTTGGATTTTTGAAATCTTTAAGTTGCGTATGTATGTGAACGTTATTAATGTTTTACTGAAGCTTAAAAACTTTCTGTCGAAGATTAAGTTTTTTATCTAACAAAAACCACAAAGACAATGGAAATTTTCAAAAAGTTTTAAGTTCTATGTTTAGCTCAAAATTGGTCGAAATCGTTTGAAACTTGGACCAAACCTGTATTTTACCTATTTAAATATTTGTTTAAGGGATCAGCTAGTTACATCTATTAGTTTGGAATTAATTGCTAACAAATTAAATCGATGATTTCAAATAACGCGTTAGGTGTAATCTTTAACGTATTTCCTCAAATTGCATTTGTTTTTTGGATTGCTACTATTTCAATTTTGAAATCTCGAATTTGAGAGCACTCAAAAGTACAATTAGTTAGGTTGATTTTCACTTCTTTGAACGTCGTGTGAATCGCGAGACATATCCAATATTGCCACAGTAAAACAAAGCAAGACGACCATACGTTCAATATGCTTGTACAAAATAGAAGTGATTTTAATTATATTTTTTTTGTAAAATATTTAATTTTTTCATCTTAGCTAATTTATTTTTCAGAGGATTCTTTTACGTTTGGTGAGCTATACTTAATAAATATTGTCACTACTGATTCGGTTTAACAGTCGAATCATAATCCCGGAGGTACGATTATCCTGGGTCAAACTACCCCCAGTAAAAGACGACTTAAATATTTATACCCTTATATGTAATTTATTACCAGGATGTATCGAATTCCTATGTAAATTATTACATTCAATGAGAGGTAAATTATTCATAGATGATTAACACCCCCCAAAAAAATATCCTAATAATTCAATACCCGAAAACTTATACCGAGAGGTATAATTTTACGAAAGAAAATATATCCCTCAGTAATTGGTTTTTGTCGGGAAAAAAATTTTTTTTGTACATATAGTACACCCACCTAGTATAGAAATTCGGTAAGTATTGATTTACTAGGATATTTGGAAAGTGGGTGTAACTTTCCTTAGCATATTTATATCCCCCAGTTGGATGATAGATGTATTGTCGTTACTCGTTAGATGTAAGTAAGTAAGTTTATTTATTTTCAAACTATTAAGGTAATTAACAATATAAAATATGAAGAAGAGAAAGTTTGTTTCCAAAACCTAAGCTTGCGTAGAAGACAATAGTTCATATGTTTTATGCATCTAATAAATGTAGTATAATATAGGCAAATATTTATGTTAACAAACTAATTAATAAGTATCTTAATTATCAGTATCGAATAATTATCTTAGTCGTCTTTTACTGGGAGTACTTATGATCTAGGAAAATTTCACACCAGGTAATATGAAAAGCCAAAGGTACCATTCTCTTATTATACTGGCGTACGATACTGAATCATAATTTAATTGTTGGAATAGAAAAATGAGTGCGTAATACCTGAGTTTTAAATTATAATATAATGATTAGTCAATGCGAATGCAATCAACTATAAATTTATTAATTTTAATTTGTTGCAGTAAATAATGACCCCACAAGTAATTTATCACAATAGTACACAGAGAAAACTAAGAAACAAGAGTTAAAACAATTTCGAAAATAAATTTCATTAATTTAATTTATCATCACAGTTTATTTTAAAACTTATGTGCCTACTAGACGATTACTGCTTACGATAAAAATAATTTTTACAAAACTTATTTTATTTCGAACTTCTCAAGCGTTATACATTATTTTTTACTCTACTTTATCTAATCAACTTAGTTAATTTTCAGACGATACTTCATCTTCATCAGTTATCACTAATGGTGAGAAACTATACTGCTCATCAAAAAACATGTTTAGTTATTTTTCTGGAGTGCAACAAAGCAGCACGAGAATGTGATGACACGATGATTGAAATACCGATACTTAATTAAGAAAATTAACTTTTTTTATTTGCAGTGACTTACAATATTATGGGTAAGTATTGCCAATAATACAAAAATAAAATTTGATTAATTTTTTTTTAAAGAACAAAAAGTACAACGACATTAATTACCTAATATTCTAATTCATATTTAATTTTTTAGCTCACGCAAAGGCGTATTATGAATATATATTTCCTTTCATCATTATTGATGGTATGAAACACAGTTGATAAATTAAACCATATCAATGTTTAAAATGAAATCGTACCATTTTTAAATAACTGTTGATCAATATTATATCGACGAATTATTTAGGAAACCTTAAAATCATGAACTATTAATAATTATTATTAATAACATTTATACAAGTCTCAAATGAAGTTTTGGTGGGAAACAATTAGTATAAGTCCAACAATTTGCTTCTCCAATTAATGATTTATTTTTCGTAATTTGTATAATTTTTTTTTAGTTTTACGTATTATTAAAATAAAACTTTAATTCAATAACCAAAAGGAACACCACATGTGACAGTTTAATCAAACATAATTTAGTCAAAATATATTAGTATTTGCATGAAATTCTAGCCAAGTATAAAAAATTGAAAACAAATTAAGACCTTATAAATACACATAAAACTTTAATGTATATTAAATTGTGTCATGATAATAAATATTTGCAATTTAAGAAGTTATAATTTATCAAAAATAATTTGTTAAACTTGTTTTTAGATAAAATGGAAGATCCACAAACATACTGTACGCGACACATTTTTAAACGTTAGTTTTAATTTCAAATTTAACAAATATATGTTTTTTGTATTATAAAATAACAAAACGTTGTTATTATTTTCATAAATTTAGTGTTGTATTATTTGTAGCGCACCTAGTTTAAGAAATAGAAAATTAAAAGTTATGACAAATATTACAAACATTCCATGCAACAATTATTGAGAAAAAATTGCTTTTAAAAAAATTTCATACATTTTTATAAGATTTATACTTTTTAATAATATTAGAATTAACTATATTGGATTGGAGATGAAAGCAAAACTAAATATTTACATTAATGATCCATATTGTAACTTTAATATTAATGTTTTCCGATTTTCTATGCAAATTTAATATTTATATTTAAAACCTTTACCTTATAATATATAATATTGTGTTTTCTTCAGTGGGCCTTGTAATAAACGGTAATTGTTGAAGTTTTTGTTAATTTTTTCTAGAGTTAGTGATCATCGAGTTGTTTATTAAATAATTATAAGGTTAAGGTTATTATAACAGTAATTAGTGTTTCTATCAAAAATTAAGTGTTTTGCATTTAAATTTTATTAAAAAATAAATTAAGAAAAAGACAATAATTTATTATTGAAAGAAAAAATAATAATATTATATTATTAAGATTTTTGCAAGCTTATTAACTTTTCTAAAGAAACTGATATCTTACTACATTTTAAAATACATTACATGTGTTAAAATGTATATTGACTTAATTTAATTTATAATTGTATATATAACAACTATTTTTTTGAGAGCATTTTATTATACTTCTTGTTTTAATATATATTCTATTATGTATTTACCATATAGAAGAAAAAAGTAAGTTAATTTCCATGAATTTTTTTTTACTTACTATACAATTTCTTAAATTATTTAAAAATTAATTTATTCTAATTGATTTGTATGCATAAGTTTTCTGAGAATCACCAATTTATCCCCACCCGAATTAGAAAATGACCTGCAATAAAAGAGAAAAAAAAATGGATTCAAAGTAGTACTTATATAAAAATCTGAAATTATAGAATACGACTGAGGTAAAACTGAATCTCTGAAATTTCTTGCCCATTAACTTATCGCCTGATATTTAAATAAGAAAAATGAGGGCAAAACGATTAAAGATTTAAAACAGAACCATAAAAAACTTTAAAAATATATACTCGGAAGTGTCAAGTTTGTTAAAATAGTGGGAATAAGTGCGGAAATCGTATATACAACTTTCATCTATACGATTTTGATGATGTCTTTTGTAATCTTACTTAATGGTAATAATATTTTATGAGTTTCATGTAACCATGAATAACGAACGTAGTCAATTTCTGTTTTTTTACAGTATTACCTACTAAATAATACCATATTATTTACAAAGCTATGGTTTATACCAAATAAAACTTGTAAATTGTAATGTGATAAATATTGTTATATTAAATATTAAAGGGTGTTTGGGTAAGTAAATTACCGTACATACATACGACGCTATCAAGTTATAACTAATAATAAATAATAAAAACTCTGAGCCAAGCCGATCATACTTACTAATTTTACAAAAATACGCTCAATTTTTTTTTTTTTTTAGTTTAATTTTCAATATTTATAGTAGTTCCTGGATTGTAATAAAATTACCACTAAACTGTAGAGTTTAATGTTCATATTTCTCATTTTGAAACTATGCTTAGTAGTCTTTAAGATATAACACAAAAAACAACAACGAAATTTTGAAAATTATAAATCATTGCCATCGAAAAAACAATTCTGAGCGAGCTCAGTTATCTGGTATTCGTCCAAAACTAATTTAACAATAAAAATGGTCTAAAAACTCAAAAAGTCGCATCCACGTCAAAAAAAAATATTATTTTAAGTAACGTGTAAAAATTTTTATTCGTAATGGCCTACCAATTATAATTCGGTTATCGGTTTCAATTCGATCTGACAAATACTGGCCACTTTAGCGTGCTTTTGAGTATACATTTGCATGTTTTCGGAATATTACTAGCAAAATGTGTAAAATTCAAAAATGCGTTTGAAATTAAGTATAAATTAATGTAAAATCTCAACTTTTTGTAATAGTCAAAATTAAGATTAGAACACTCTTTTTACACGTAAAACGTCATCACAAACCTAAAAATTTCAAATGTTGGCAGTAAAATTCTTAATTTTTTTTTGGTTTTTGTTGTATCACTCAAAAAGTAAGCAATTTAAAAAAAATTTAGGACCAAAACATCACCACAGTCAATAAAACCTATAAGAAAAATTACTGATTTTAAAATTTGGAACGTTCCTTCCAAACAAAAACTTTATCATAAATCTTAAAATTTAAAACTTTTCACCTTGAAATTTTTCAAAATCCTTTATTATTTTTTTTTTCGTTTTTGGTGTAATACTTAAAAAGTAGACGAAATTTCATAAAAAAGCTTCAATAAATGTACCACTGGAGTTCATAAACCTTTTAGAAAAATTACTGACTTTGAAAATCGGAGCACTTTGTCTATATGAAAAGTTGTTGACACAAAAAAAAAACAACATTGTAAAAATAATACACTCCTCGCTCGTCACTCAGAATTTAAATATATTATTATATTAAATTTTCAATGTAGACCAGCTAAGTTTAATCATGCCAGTAAACGGTGAGTTAAGTTGTTTGGTGTTCCTTTAATTAAACTTCTTCTTCTACATTAATATTGAGAAAAAGTATATAAGCAACTTATATTTACGGTATCTATTAAATGCTATTTATATTTACTTTAAATGATTGATTACTGATTTTTACTTTATATATATTTTTATAGAAAATCTTGAAGCAGTGTTTGCATCAATGTACCATAACCTCAGTATGAATGAATCAAATAAATCATCTACTTCCAACAACCACCTTTTTACCTATTTACATGATATTATATTTTATATATAATCTAACTGATTATGAAATAATCTAGGAATATATGAATGATATCCACCTACCTAAGAAAATAATATTGAAGAATGTACCTATATTTTGTGGTTTAATGTAGACTGTAATATATTATTATATTTATAACTGAATCGTAATTTGATTGATTGGAAAGTAGAGAAAAATTTAAATTATTAAAAGTTAAACGTACCTACTGGTTTGATAAAATTCAAAATAGTTAAGGATTTATTGATTTTAATTAAATTGTTAAACTTATTAGACGTTTAATTCTACGTACAATTTTCAAAACGTACATTTGAATTTTAAAACGTTAAAGGCTTTTTTTATAAATTTTCAAATAGAATATTTGTGTGACTTGAATCATTTGAATATGTCATATCTACTAAAAAAATTAAAAATGATTTCTTTACATCATTTAAAAACAAATAGTTTTGACTTTAAATTGTTGCATACATTGTAGATTTTGAAATGAAATAGAAAACTCAGAACCTTGCAAGTTTTTCCAACCAGTAGTTCCTCATATTTGCTGTGAAAATTTGATAGAATTTATGTATACAATTTTGTTTACTGTTTAAATAGAAAATAATAATTTATACACAAAAAAAAACTAAAACTGAAAAAAAAAAATTCATGAATTCACTTTTATTTTATATTATATACATTTGAGTGAGGCAAACAGTGAAAAAACTAAAATATTTTAGAACATTTTACAGCGAAAAATGTTTGTGATTATTTTTGAAAATTGATCACGTTTTTGTATGGAATCTAAATTAAGTCTTCCATATTTATGTTGAATACAAAAAATAATTTGCATTTTAGCTTTAAAGTTAATCCAATTTAAAATATTTTATTTTGATACTTTGGTAATTATTTTATGTATGTACTAAAAATGATTAATATTTTTACCTCAAAAACACCGTCGTTAGTATGGTTATAACTATTATACAAACGTTATTAGTAATAATCCGTTGTCATTTTTACATTCTAATGGAATAAATAAATTTAAAATGTGGCAAAGGTTTAAAACAAGTTGAGTTGCGTACATAAAATTCAAGTAGTTTTTCAAATTAAAGATTTTAAGAGCAAGATTTGTTGTTTCTATCAAAAATTTTTTGGGTGAAATAAGATTAAAGTGATAACATGCAATAAAGTATGGTAGGATTTAACTGTGAGTGGGTCACTGTTTTCAATGGCGTAGTATTATATAGTAAATATCGCATTGTAAAAAAAAAAAAAAATGAAAAGAAGGAAAGAACGAGCAATACAGTTTAAAAAAGGTAGTAAATTCTAAGATCGGAAAAAAAAAAGAGTGAATTCTAGGTCGGGGGGAAGTCGTTCAGAGAGTGAAAATGCTTTGCAGTGGGTCAGTTATATGGATATGCAATAGCTAAAAAGTTGTAGTTCAAAAGTATTATTTAGTTTCTGAAATAAAATAAATCGTTGTTTTCGAAAAAGGCGATTCTGAGCGAGCTTGGTAACCTAATTCTTCCTATGAAAAAACCCTACCCAAATAATAGTAGGCGACTTCTTTGTTTTTAGCAACAACAAATTACATTATTATGTGATTAAATTTTATCGCAAATCAACACCAACTTATATAGATTTGAAAGTGTTGAAACATCAAACGGCTGCTAGTTTTTGCGAGATTCGTTTTGAAAATAAAAGTGTTATTGTATACAATAAACGACGTCCCGTAAATGTGTTAAATTACCAAAACGTATTTTAGATAATTAATAATGTTGCTAACGAGAAAAATATATTATTTTCAGACATTCAAAAATTATCTATCCATGATGGTAAGAGCAAATCAGTTATTAGCAAAAAAGCAAGAAAAAAAGTTCAATTATACAGTTTTAGTATACGCGTTAAGTTATCTGCTTATAATTTACTAGTAATTAGAAAATATTTGGATACTCAACATTTTGAGGTGTGGCGATTTTTTTACATAATAAATTTTATGCTATTCGAATTTCTCCGATCTATAAATAAATACGATACCTATAAAGTTAGATGAATAATTAGCCCGAGACTGTTTCTTTTTTTTTAAATACAAACAATTTAGGTATTAAATATAATATTCATTTTATATACTAAAATTAAAATTTTCATGGGTAATCTAAATTACAAACGATTTAACACATAATATTAGCAATAACACCTAACACATTTGTTCGATTTGTTTGAAATATTCTCGCATTATCGGTATTTATAAGACTTGAGTTTAAATTCTTTTAAAATTTATTTATAATTTAAAAATTTTCACTAATTTACACGTTTTTAATTTATTACGACAAATTGTTTACGCATTTTCGATATTACTGACCATGTTAGCCATGATTAACTAGATGGTTTTTGATACTTTTTGTTGGGTTATTTGGTAGTAGTTTTATAATAATTAATTTGTCCTTTCTACAAGAATCGTAAAGAATTTTTTACTTAATTTAGTATACAGATTTGCATGTGTATGTCTCTTATTATAAAGTACAAAAATGGTTGAAATTTGTATCATATTTTTTCTTTAACAACTCTATTAATGTGTTAACAAATGACATGTTGTACTTGCAAACTTTTTTAGCAGAGTTATTACAAAAAACTACAAATGATAAAATAATAATAATTATAACTTAACAGTCAGTGGCGTACCCAGGTTTTTTGCGGGAGGGGTGGTGATATAGAATTTAGTTTTTTTTTTCTGGGGTGAGAAGGGCTTAATATTTAAATGAAAATTATTTGAAAATACCATGAAATTTGACATTTCGGAGGGAGGGGGGGTATTTATTTCTTTTTGAATACGCCCCTGTAAACAGTCATTAAATATTTTGAAAAATTCAATCGTTATGTTGTATTAGCCATTTTGTAAATTTCCTATCTCACGACTTACGAGGCGTCATTTGTAATATTGAGCGATTTTATAACCCGAAAAGTTAATAAAAACATTTTACATTAAATGCATACATTACTAATTTTCATTATAAATTTTTTTTTTTTAATAATATGAAAATCTAATTAAATCTATACTAAAATTTAAAGTATTATTATATTTTTTTTAAATGCAGTAAATTTGTTATTTCTATTATGTTTAAGAATATATAAGAGAATACGCTGATAAATTTGTTAAACATTTTCAACCAGATAGTAAGTAAAAAAGAATAAATTTTTTTCGTGAAATCTAATATGAAATGAAAACTTTGGTGAATGTTTTATACATACAAATAGTCAATTCTTCACTATAGTCTGCAAATTCTACTATTTATCATAAAAATTACAAATTTAAGTTCAAAAATAGTTTTAATATTTTTTTCTAATGAAATGTAAGTTTACTATTTCTTAAGTTTTTTAATAGATACACCTAAATCGAAATAATTCTTAGGTATTACAAAATCGTTTTATCGCATTTATTCAATTTAAATAAGAAAAACAAAAATTAGTATACATTACATATTTGTGATATTTACAAATTTAAGTTTTAGTTTGATTCTTGTATCTACAAACAATCATCGAAAAAAAAAAAAAAAGAGACTAAAAATAAAAAATGTAAAACCAATTATTGTTTATAAGTTTTATGTTTTTTAAATAGGGATGGTAAAACCGATTATTATTTGTTTCGAACAAAATAATAATTTGACTAAAAATATATACCGATTTGAAGTTTGTAATTAATTTTTTTCTCTTTTTATAGTTGCGATGAAAAAGCCATTCAACTTTTGTTCTGATTTCTATGATCCCAACTCCTAAAATTGGAATGTTCATTAATTACAGAATATATATGTGTAATATAATTAACCTTATGTTACAATTTTGATTTCTTTTGAAATTACAAAAACAATAATTGTAATGTTTTTTTTTTTTTTTATACTAACCACGAGTTTTGTTTTAAACAATATGGAGTTGATTAATGTTTATAAAACAGTAAAAACCTATAAAATATTGATTTTTTATTGACCTTGAGTGAATAACTACTATCAAAGATTTTGTAGTAATTTCTTTATTTAATTGTTGCACTAAGTACATTAACCATATTTTAGCTTCTGAGCGTTAGCGAAAAATGTATATTGTTTTTAAAATGATGTTTTTTTTTTTGTCAACAACTCTTCGGGTGGAAAGAATGTTCAGGTTTTTAAATTCATTATCTCTACTGGTAGGTTTATAAACTCCGGTGGTTCTTTGGTTGAATTGTTTTTTGAAATTTCGCCAAACTTCTTTAGTTTTACCCTAAAAAACAAAAAAAAACAATATCGAAAATTTTAGGCGAATAATGTGATATTTTCAAGTTTGTAACGACGTTTTCGAGAAGAAGGAGTGCTCCAATTGTTACGTTGCATACTTTGTAAAAAATTATATTTTGGATTTAAATTTTAATTTAATTGAAGAATATTTCGATATTTTGATTTTTTTCTGAGTAATGTGCAAAAACAACAAAAATGGCGAAATTGCCAAATCCGGCGTCAGAAGAACGGCTATAACTATTAGACTATAAATTTAAAAAATTGTTCCATACTGTTTTCAAATTGTATCTAGGTATTAAATTCATTAACACGTTATAAACACGTCATAAACACGTTATAAAAGATTGAAAAATATTTTTGCTGGATATAATACACTATTTGTTTTCTCGTGTACCTAATAGGTAAGTGTAATCTTACGCGATCTTTTTTACCTATCACTTTTGTATTTTTTTGGCCATAACATCCAAAATAATGATCAAAAAATGTTAATACTTTTACATAATATGAAATAGGTAACACACAAGTTTGTTAATAGTTTAAAATGATTTCAAACATTTATGAGCTAAGTATAGAACTTTAAAATTCTCGAAAATGTACCAGGACGTACACTAGACAACTGAGCTACCTCAGAATCGTATTTTTGAAGACAATGGTTTATCATTGCTTTCAGATATTAAATAATACGTTTGGGCAACAACTTCCAAACTAGTCCAAGGCGTAGTTGCTATTCCATCAAACTACCCACGCGATCTAGAGTGATCCCGGCTTTATTTTTGATGGTATAATATTTGAATATTTTGTAGAAACATAATAACTATTATACTGTACGTGAATATTGTTTTTTTTTCAACTTAAAGTAGTACTATACAGAAGTATATTTTATGAGAGTTATACCCTGCGTTCAAATTATTTCAAATACTTATTCTAATAGTCTCAAAACGTAGTAGGTTCTCTACACAAATCAACGCATAAATATACCCAATTATGTTCTAGTGATTTGCACACAGTACTTACAGTTATATTAAATATTATATGTTTTTTGTAACCGAGGAAATAGGATACACACAAAAGACCAGATTAAATGTACATTTGTATGTATCAAAGGAGCCGATACAATTTATTGTAACTGCGTACGTGACGAGCAACAACAATAATATGTTCTTCCACGAACGGAACAAAAAGACGCCAAAGAACCGCGTGGCAACTGCGGGGTGGTCCCAGATTAACCGCTTAGTTTTCGTTTTTACGTCGATTTCACTTACAAGCAAAACAGTCGTGGAGATCCTATAAGAAAAAAAAAAAATAAACAACACAATAGTTTAGGGTCGAGAAGACAACCTAAACATTATCTCTGCTCGTAGATTTCCATCGCTACGAGTACATGGTATATGAACGTTCTTTTTTTAAATAAGCATTATCTGATTATTGTATTTCCTAGTCAATACTGTGAATTTAATTTTGGGATTCAGCTTGTTCCGATCATTATATTGGATATTATAAACAAAACAAAAACTAAGTCAATATGTTAAAAGCCGGGATACGTTTTAGGTCGTGTTGGTAATTTGACGGAATACCGACTACGCATTGGTTGGGTCACTGGAAATCTTTGAAATTGTGGTTGAAACGCATTATTTTATATCTGAAAGCAATGATAAATCATTGCCTTCGAAAATACGATTCTGAGTCAGCTCTGATGTCTATAATACCTGTTATCTGTTACATATTTCAAGAATTTCAAAGTTCTATACTTAGCTCGAACATTTTTTAACATGCGTCTTACCAATACTAATATTGTGTAAATGTTTTAGCTAGGTCCCATTACTTTGTTTGGAAGTTATGGCCACAAAATTAAATCGATTATGTTTAAAAACACGTAATTTTTAACGTTTTTCCTTAAATTTTAAATAGTTTTTTGTTGTTACTTTTCAAATTAGAAATATCAAATTCAAGACCCCTTAATGTACCATCATAGTGCATAGACCTATCAGAAAAGATACTGACTTTAAAAGGCGAAGCGTTTTTAATTCCCTTAAATTAGTTCACCAAAAAACAAATTGAAAAAAAAACATAATTGTTGGAATTTGGCTCAGAATCTAAAAAGTATTCATAAAACGATGTTTTTTCGATTCTGTTAAATTTAGTTTTTTCGTATACTAGATAACTGAGCTTGCTGAAATTCGTTTTTTCATAGGAATGATTTATCATTGCCTTTAGATATTATTGTTATAGTTGATTGTCATCAATTGATAGTTTAAATGTTTCAAAATGTAAACTATTATAGTTTTCAAATTTTATTCAACTTCAACACTCACAAATTATATTGGACTATCACAAAAATTATTTTATTTAAACTTTGTTTATCCACATTTAGCTCCATTCCATTAATACGGACATGCCTAAAATTTGTAATATTCTATCAAAGAAATGTTTGGCTCTAATATATTATAAAATTAGATATTTTTAAGGACTTTTTTTTAGTCACATTAAACTTGCTTGTTAAAACCGTTAGTTATATTATTTAATCAAGTGTACTAATGAAATTTGATTAGCATCAAAAACAAACATACACTTCTATGCCATCGCTGTAACATAAAACACTTATTCAATTGTAAATCTTTTTTTCACATTACCAGTTATCGGTACGGCTTTTATTATTCTATGTCCATTTAAAAGATAAGTGACATCATGGATCTAACAAAATTAAATATTTTTTTAATCGCTTTTTTGGTCATTTGCCTGGCTCAAGATAGTTTTGTAAATTCCCCTGAAGCAAAACGAACTAAAAAAGCAGATCAAAAACTTAACCAAAAAAGTAATTTGCCCATTGCGCTTTATTTTTATTTACTGTGTTGCTACAATCTACTTATTATGTTTTCACTTCTATAAATATATGCTTCGAATATTTTAAATAAAATAGAACAAGATAACTAAAAAATGCTTTCAAAATAAATTTCTAATACGTTATTTGAGTTTGGGTATTGTCGAGTTAAAATTCAAAAGTTCAGTTTTTAAATTTTATTCCACATTTTGAAATGAATGAACTACTTTTAGTTTTAAATCAATTTAACTATTATTTGAACACAATTTTTTAAAATTTAAGTACTCAAAAGTAATGTATTTTTGAAGTGTTTCAATTGGATTATTTTTTTATTTTTTTTATTAAACTACTTATCTTATTAGTACCCGGATGAAATTAACTTTTTTGGTTATCTACCAACCTTAAACAAACTTAACTAATCAAATTAACTATTAACTAAATTTTAAATATTTGGTTAGTTTAATCAACTTTGGTAATTTTAATTATTATATAGGTTTCATCCTTTTATTGGTCAGTTACAAATCTATTAAGAACTAAAGAATAACATTGCATAAAACGTATTTACCTATTTTCAAGTTCTAATTTGATGTCTGATCATGTGGATCAATGATAAAATTTTTTGCATATCATTTAGAAGTACAAGATTGTCTAGGTAAGTTACAAATTTAATATTTCTCAAATCCTATTTGATTATAATATTTTTGGTAACGTTTATTTAACTATTTAATTGGACAGCGTAAAAGTATATCGTTAAGATTGTCATATTTAAACGTTTATGCTTGGAGTCTCACAAAATCTGAATAAATAACTTGAACTATTAAAACATTTTAACGTTCTATATTTAACTCAAAATTATTTAAAACGTTTCACTTGAGCGTTTATTCAACTATGTTGTGCGAGAATGTAAAGACTTTCAATCGATTTTTGGAGAAATAAAATTCTATATTTGCACTTAAGTATATAATGGAATTTTATAAACTTTCAATAGTTTGACAGGTGTTATTCTGGATTTAAAAAAAGAAAATAATACCTTGTATACATTGTAGAGTTCCATCTTCGTTTCACGTTCAAAAGCCAAAAAACACATATTGACGAAAACAAAAATCAATGACAATATTATGTTAATGATATTATGAAATGACGTAGTTTCAATGAATAATATATAATCGCATATCAGTAGTCAGCTATACCATTACAATCATTCAATAATAATGTGGAATGTTGAATGTTTTAATAGCTGAAATCAAAAAAATTTTTAAAGGCAAGTAGATCATTTCATTTTATTAGATAGAATATGACACATTTAGTTTTTGATGTGTCTTTTAATTTGGGGATATGGTAACTTGGGAGGAAGGTGTGTGAATACGTTTCTTAGGAGGTTAGTTGTTCATGTAAACGAAAGCAAAAAACAAAAATCTCTTTATATAGTTATGTATACTAATTTTAATTAAATTAAATATCAAAATAGAAAAGTTTGAATAATTTTTCCAAATTGATTGGAGAAGATGATTTTTTTCAAAATACACAAAAACAGTGTGGAATAAAAAAAATTGGGAACACTGGTTTAAACAATCATTAAATTAAACAACTATTTTATGACGTTGTATTAAACATTTTATAGCTGATCAAATAGTAACTCCAAAACGTAAAAATTATGCTAAACAAGCATTCCTCAATTTGCGTAAGTGATTATTGTATTTACAAAATGAATATGAATATAATCAAGTTAATAAGTTAAGATAAGTTGAACAAAGTATAATAAATTGTGATGAATGAGGTATGATATTTTTCAAGTTGCTCAAAAGACTTAAATCTAAATTCTCATCATATACCGACGTAATCATACATTCCTGAACAGTTTTCATTAGTAGGTACTTACTAACTTAACACATTCCAATCTATTATACTGAATTTAAAAAATCGGTAATGAAAAATGAAAACACATGTTAGAGGAAAAAAATGCTTATGGTGTTTTTAGATATTTGATATTGCTTTTACTTTTCCGACTTTATCGTTACCTATGTATCATTAACTACATCAGTATTTGAAACATTTTACCTTATTATACATGTAAATTATTAAAAAAAATATATTCTATAAATTATAAAGATATCCGATGACCCGTCGTGGACGAGCAATGTAGAAAAATAAAAATTATACATCATATATCTATGTGCATAGAAACTTCCATGGTATCTATACTTTAAGAAAACCAATAATGATTCCCATAAAAACATATAAACGTAAAATCAAATTTCATTAACAAATTTCATCATTATTAACCAACTTATATTGTAAATTTAAGGTAGATAATTTATAAATCATTTAAAAAATATGTAAACATCCATTTAAATAAAGCAATAATTTAGACATTTTTCCTGTTTAAAAGGAGTTAATAGGGGTAATTATAAGGGGGAATTTTTTCAACCATTTTTTTCGCGTAAAAACGTTACCTCCCCGTCTCAATTCACATCATACATAACAGCGTCTTGTGCAAAATTTGACTCTAAAGGGATCTGGAAGAGAGCTCCTGCTTTTTTTGAGTTACACGTTTGAAGTTTTGGCTTTTTTTTTTTATTCACTATTGTTTTTTTTATTTTATAAAAATACAAATCTGACCAATGTACATTTATTAAATGCGTTTTACCTAAAATAAACCGTTTACAATATTGCAGATTTCAAAAATATCTGTATATTTCGTGCAAGAACTTGTCCACCCTTCTCCGTTGTTGCCTATTTATGATTCGGGTGTTACCATAATTCAAATGATCGAATGAAAGTGTTTGATAGTAGATATAGTATGCCATACACGGAATATTAGAAAGAATATAATTCATTTCACCTGTGGTACATACAGTACCTAAAATATTAAGTTATGTTCTTACGGTATTACACATTATAACATATCGTTATTCTAATGATGTAAGCCGTTTTACCGTGTAAGTTCCCCAGACTATTTAGATATTTAAAATGCAAGAAAAATTAATATATTATATAGCATAAAACTTATCTGATGAAAGCAATTGTTTTCATTAGAAATCTGAAATAATCACAAGGTATTAATCTTATTCAGGCATCTCCGACGATATTGATCGTAAGTTATTTTATTATTAACAGTATGTAATTATGCGTTGATAATAATAACGATATTACACACATAGCTGACACACAAAGGTATTAGGGATATAACATCGTATAGTTTCCTCTCGACTAGTCATCCAATCCCTCCGACTGCTGAAGTATATTGGTTAGAAAGTTGTGATGCCGTCCTTATGTAATGTGACATGGTCTTAAATCAAATAAAATAAACTTAAGCCGTATAATATCCTAAGACGTACAGTTGTATCAGAGTTGTGATACGCAAAACGTGCTTCAAATACGTGAATGGTTGTCAAATTTAGATGTGAGTTTTGCGCTCTTGAAGTCGGACGTTTGAAGATTTGGTTAACTTCATTTTACTATACTATGCCCCGTCCCGTTTGAATTTTCACCAAAAAGTGATCTGAAAGGGATATCGGTGCTCTTAAATTACTGTAGTTTTGATTAACTTCCCCCTCCAAATTTTCTTAGATGCTGAACAGTGTCCCGAGTGAATTTTTAAACTAAAGGTATCCGGATGAAGTATTCGGTTCCTTTTTATTTAGTTAAAAGTTTGTGTTTTGGATTTTTATTTTTTATTTCATTTTTTTTTTTTTTTTTGATAAATATACAAATGTCAGTGTTATGTAAAATTAGTAAATACTCTTATCAAAATAATCCTTTTAGAATTGTAATTTTAAAAAAAATATATAAATATTTCTTGAGCACTTAACGGTTTGTAAGCTAACACCATTCTCCATTGTTGTTATTCAAGTGAGGTTTTATCAAAATGCAAATTATTGACTAAACCTGTTGGATAGTAGATACCTAGTACACAAAATAGATGAAAAAATTGAGGGTGGTGTTTTTTTTTTTTTTTTTATATTATTTAAAAAAAAATTCAGATTTCAAAAATTAGAAAAATTAGTAAATTAATGGAAGTTTCCAAAATAATGTTTTAAATAAACACGCAAAAAACACATTGGTCATCGTCAACATGCTATTAAAAGAAAATGTTATCTTGAAAACGATACAGCTAAACTGTTGGTACAAGTTAGAGAGATGCATCGAAATATTTTTGTATATTAAAATTTTAAAGTATGTATAAATTGCTTTCTCATAAAAATTTAGTAATTTTTGTATAATTTTTAGGGGATTCTTTCACATTTGGTGAGTTCTAAACCTGTACTTACTTAACAGACATTGTAATTTTTTTAGTTGTGTAAAAAAGAATTATGTATAAAAGATTATCACTTTGTTGTCGAAATGTGGTGCACGAACTTAAATTGCAAATTTAAGTAGATGCAAAGGAATTTAGTTAACATACATTTAATTTTTAAATGTTTTGATTTGTTGATTATTTATAATATTTACATTACAGTGAAAACACCAGGTAATTTATTTCAAAAATACAAAAACAATTATTTTATAAAAGAGTATCCGTTAAAATAGGCCATTGTTTTGGCTAAGTGATTTGTTTTGTAGGTAAAAGTGTTTAGAGTTCACCTAATGTCATTGTTTACAAATCTTCTTCGAAAAATTCTACATTTTAAAGTTTGGCCTTTAAAATTCTAATATATTAGTTCTAGTATCAAAACTTTTAAAAACTAGTAAGATGTCTGATTGATATTTATTCAGATAATGCATTATAATATCAATCAGCATATGACATTTTTGAAGCGGTTACCATCAAAAATACCTAACAATAATATGATACCCGAAAAAATTGTCCACCGTTTATGAAAATTTTTTAACAACATATAGAAAAAAATGTGTGTAGCTCCAAAAGAATTTTTCATTCTGGAAAACAAAAATCAAAGCATGTAATACGTTAAACATTTTAAATTTATATTTATATTTATAATTTAAATTACCAATTTTGCTCGAATCTGATCAAAACTGTTTTTAACATCAACATTTATACGATAATCCGTGAAAATCCAATAAATATAAATAAGAGTTATTTATATATCTATAATTATTAATAAAACAAACCAATTACCAACTATGGTAGATCGTCTTTGATAAACGAACATAATTAAAACTGATTTTCCAAACATTTTAACCACGCATTTTTAATGTTTTGTAAGAAAAGAGCGAAAATGAAATTCAATGATGGCTCTTTCCTCCCCCTAGGACAAAAGTGGAAAAAGAATGACGTTATAATATCAGGGTAGGGTTCGCAGCTATTTACAAAACCAAATTATGTTTGTAGATCGAACTTTTACAAACGAGATTTGTTAAATCTTAAAAAAAACAATCAGTGTTGGTAAATGTCAATAATTTCTTTGACTATTAGGTGCACCAAATGTCAAAATAAATAAGTCAAATACACACGTTTAAATAATTGTGTATTATGATATTATAAACTACACTAGTTTCAATTATTATTATATGTATAGTATTTTAATTTAAAAAGTTTATAAAAATCGACGTAATTGCAGATCCAAAATGTTTTGTGTAGTTATTCAAAATGTTGTATTAACACACAATCCTGAACAAAAAAATACCAACGTTTTACACATTTTTTATTTTTACTTTAAAGTACCTACCTACATCTTTTGTACTAGCCTCAACAAATAAATTCCTTTCTTATTTTCAATACAGTTATATAATATATCATATATAATATAATAATAGTAATAGTTGAAATTTTTATAATTAATAATAGTTATAATACGCAACAATTTAGATATATTTGTATTTAACTAATTCTTTTCACTTTTGGTAGCAAATTGTTAATAAAATGTATGGCATTTACCAACACAGGTTGTTTATCCCAAGATTTGCCAAATATCGTTTGTAAAAGTTCAAACTGCAAACATAATTTACTGACGAAAATAGGTAAAACTTAGGATTTCTCGGTTAATCTTAGGTTTGACAGGTATTCATACATTCACCTTAACATAAATATATTTTTAACAACATAACGGGTTATTTCCACATCATGATTAAATTAGTTTAGTATATGTTTTAGATGATACTGAATCGTCGTCCTCGAATAATCAAACGGAGTATTATATCGCGGGTGAGTGTTGAATATATTTTAAAATTTCGAATAAAATAAAAATAAAAACATTTCAATAATAATAATCAAAAAAATTGCAATCATTTAATGTTTTAGCTGATGCAAGGGCGTTCTATAAACACATAGCTGATCACCTCGTAGTTGGTGGTATAAATTCTGTTTTTAAAATATTTCACACCAATATAATATTTAAAAATAACACTGTCCTGTTACTTAAACATAAATGTTGAATTAAGTTGACATGCTATTTTATAGTAAATTTATTAAAAACTGGTGAACAAAATTGTTTACAGCATATGTACAAAAAATACAACACTAAATAGAATTTTATTATTTTACCAACATAAAACTAATATGGATCTACCAGCTACTTAAATAAATATTCGATTATTGTAGTATGTTTACTGTTGTGCAGATAGTTTAATTAATTTAAATAAAATCAAAATAAAAACCACCACCATTTTACATTTATGAGTTTTAAACACTTAACCAAACATAACGTATTCAAAAATGGTGAAAATATGATTCCCTCTTTTAAACATTAAAAATCAATTGACACACAGTAAAAAACTTTTTAACCAATTGGTCTTAGTGTGTATAATAAACGGTATAATGATCATAATTTTCACGTGCGCATCAAGAACTATACTAGTGATGAATCAAGATTCGTTTTATAAATATTTTTTCAGTAAAAATGGAACTTCCACAAAAATACTGCACACCATACTGGCATGAAGGTTAGTTTGAATCGAAAGCAAACTTATAAATCGATACGTACTACACCTAAAACATTATTGTAAAAAAAGTATATTATATTCTTCGATGCGTTCAGAATCTCAAATTGTATATTACTTATATTTGTTTTCAGGTGTTGAAAATACAAATGGTAATTATTTATTTTCTCAAGTTCTCGATGTATTGAATATTTTAATTTGTTTCTTTAACACAATATACCATGTAAGATATAACACAAATGATTTAATATAAAGATAATTGTTGTTTACATATCATATAAATTAATCGATTAGTCTGCCGTTGAAACTTAAAAATTAAACAAACAGGTAATCCAATGACACTACTGAATTGCTTAGTCTGTTCTGTGTAAACTTGGTGTTTTATATGTATACTACATTTATATGCAAACAAACTCTGTGAAATCCAACCTCACGATTCTAAAAAATAAAACCGGACAAATTTTATAGTATTTAAAATTTAAAAAAATAGAAAGTTAATCAATTTCTCGGCAAAAGAAAAAAAATTATACAGAACAGAGAGTGCATTTTTGAAAATTAGTACGATATAGTAAAGGTGATCACAATAAGAAGACTCGTACTGTGGGGGGGGGCACGCTTGGCGTGAGCAAATATCTGTATAAGTAGGCACGTATTAATAGAGGAAGATCTTATTGAGAAAATACTTTTAAGGGAACACCTGCAGGTTAAAGTGGAAAGACTATGTATAGAAAGAAGGAAAAGCGATAGATCCATAAATCAGATGGAGAGAAACTGCAGAGGACAGGCACAGATGGCAAGATTTGTATTCATCGACGTGGTCCTAAAAGATGGAATCAATAAAAAGAAAGAAGAAGAGATATTGCTGGATTCCATGCTAATGGTATAACAAGCATAAGAAAGATTATCGTCTGTACCGAAAATCACTTTTTTGTATACTGCAACGTATTTTTAGGAACAATACAGACCAATGCGTCAGTATCTTTAATACAGAAAAGCCAAAATGTCTCAGCTTGTGCCATCTTCGCATTGTCTTTGTAGAACTTGTAATAACTTGTCCGTTCTACAAAAGCACGTGTTCACATATTACTTACACGTTTCACTCGTGTGCCGATATATTGTCTCAACTGTCTAGTTGAACATAATTATATCATTCCATAAACATAATAAATTATATAAAACATTATTCATAACACATGTGTATATATATTTATTTTATCCTGTTAAATCTTACTCGTTGCTCTGTTATATGTACTATACATAGAAAAATGTAAGTTACATTTTAATAATTTATTTTTAATTAAACGTCACATTCTAATTTAAGTCCTAGATTTGTGTAACGGATGAGTAACGGATTCCATGATAAATTAATTCACCTTGATTATAATATCAAATTTATTTATTGCTAAAAAATACTTAGTTAAAAAATGATTAAAATATTTTGAAATTCGTACTTCGTACCTGTATGTATAAGTATAATGTGTAAAAGTTTCAGGTACAGAAATCATATTATTTTGGAATTTATGACCCGTACAACTAAATTGATATTGTCACGATTGCGTATGCAAGAAAAATATTACTTTTTACAGGGTTTTTATAAGTTTTTTTAGTTTTGTTTTGGGTATAACTTTTTTTTGGATTTTCGATAAAACAGGTGTTACCATAATGCACAAAGGATATAACGTGTGACTTCAGAAAACGTTTCTACCGTTGAGTTTGGGGCCGTACCTTAAACGCTATATACACGTTAAAAAAAAAAAATTTACACATCTCTGTAAAATTAATAGCTTCCTCGCTTTGCTCAGAATCTAAAACTAAAAATTTTGAAACTAGACGATTAAATACTTATAACTGAATAGCGGACATATTTTTACCATAAGTTGCAGGGTCACTTCGTATCATTATTTTGTTCCATCACTTTTTAATTGTTAAAGGTTATCCAAACCTAACTGAAACCGTAGCTCTCCATCATAAATATACCACCAAAACGCCCAATTTTATCAACCTTAAAGAAAAAGGAGCTAAGACCTTTCACAGTCTCTGTTCGGTATTGATTATTAAAAGGCAGAACAAAGGTGAGAGCATTAACGGCCAGTCACGATTGTATATAGGTATTATATACCCTCGCGGCTGGGTAGGCCGGCAAGCCGGGGAAAGCGCCGCCGCCGAGAAGATTCCAGAAGGCGGCCGTAACCGGTTACGATACGACGGCCGAATGTTCGAGAAGAATCGCGGCGGCGGCAGCGGCGGCGTGGCCGCGAACATTCTCGAAACTTCTTCTTCCTTTTAATAATCAATACCACCGAACATCCTCTCCCGCCTTTGAAAACCCGTGCTGATATTATGTGTAAACTTGTAATAAGATACATTTATAATTATTTAATTTTAAAGTGTGTCTAGGTAAGTAAAATACTGTATCGTCATTTGATAATAATAATAATAATAACACAAAACAATAAGTTTTCAGGTTCTTTAGGAATCAGTGGTAGTCATATAGATAAATATTCTTATATTTTTACTGTCTTTCGATTTTTTGAGTTAGAATATAATACATAATTTAATAAATAACTTGATATTTTTGCAAAAACTCTAAAAATATATTTTTTAGTTTTAAATTTGAATGAACGAACGTTGGTTTTTTTGTTTTTTTTAATCATTATGTTGTTAAGACTCGGTTTTCAGTGAAAAATCTTTTCACCCAGATCGCTATTTTTCAAGATAATGATTTATTACAAATAATGCAATTTATTATGCAATGTATCGTATTTGTAATTTGTCTACAACTCAATACACAGATGAGTTAGGATCTTTTATGGACATATCAGGTGAGTTGAGTAATTCTGATTTTATATAAAAAAGACAATAAACTATGTTTAAAAAGATGTTTCATAAAAAAAACTCTTTAGAACATTAAGTTATGAGATGGGCGTAAAATGACGCTTATGAACGTAACTAAAATCTATCATAATACGAGATAGTAGATATCATAGAATCCATCACAAATGACAACACTGTACAATTTTTGTTCAAATGTATTTATATGTTGTATAAATTACAAAATTATAGTTTTGTGAATCAAAACAATGCAACAATTCATGATACAATAAATCACTAAATAAATAAATTATTATAATACAGTTTTATTATCGTCATACTTTAAAAACGATAAATTATAACTATTATTTTCTGAAAATTCGTTCTATAAATCTTTATTTTTTCATTAGGTAGGTATTTAATGAATTTTGGCCTTGCTGATTATATGAGATGTTGGTTGATTCATTATAATTAGAATGACATTGAATTAAAACAGTTTTATTTTTGATTTGTTATTTTTAAAAACATAGGATTGCCGTTTGATTTTGTTACATAAATCATTCCATGGATGATTTAAAAACAAATTTTGATTTTTGAAACACATCAATAAGTAAAGAGAAAGAAATCCGTCTTCGTGTTTTGTGGCTAATAGTGGTAGATCTTCGTATAAGAAAACTATAACGACGCCCATAATAATATAATATAAATTTTTTTTCTGCACGAAACCAATTATGTAAACATTTGATTAAGTTTTGACGATGAGATTTGTAAAAATCAGCATTATAACTTGCTGTTACGATCACTAAATTTTAAGTGTTTATATTTACTATAATTTTCGTAGGAGACAAACTTTCAGTGTTGAAATCAATATATAATAACGTGGGTATGTATAATGTATATTTACATCATAAAATTTCTGTTTCCACGACAAATAAAACAATCATACTCATATTATAAGACGTCATATTCACATTTATTTGATTAAAAAGTATTTGGAAAAACATGGATAGTGTAATGTAAACTTGGATTAAAAATCAGTACATTATTCATAAAACACACTGTTAGTGTAAATAAATCTAAGTACCTAATATAAATATATCTATAGTTATATCCGCAAATATTTCTGTAATCCGTAGTTATCCATAAAATTTATGTGTGGATAAAGTTAGAATAAAATATTAATAGATATAAACGGAACAAATTTCTTTAAAAACAAGTTATGCGTGTAATAAAAATTATATATATATATATAATTTATCAAAATTTGGAAAAATTACGATTAAAATCGTTTCTATACATATTTTTTATAACCAAATACCTAAGTACCCAAAGAGTTTTACCCAAGTGACGTTTCTAGAAATTTTTTATAAAAAGTCACTAAAAATTTTTTTAGAAAAAATTTTGTTCTAACGTGTAAAATATATTTCTTCCAGTTATCGAAGAATTATCAGAAACTAGTAAGGGACAAATTATAAATAATAAATTATTATTATTTTATTATTTTAGATTCAGAGCGCCCAGCGAGAAATGTATTATTTTAACAATATTGTTTTTGATTATTTTTTTTGTTAACTTGTTTTTCGTAGGAGGAACGCTTCGATATTTTACAATGTAGTTTTTCATATGATAGGTTTTCGGACCTAGACAGTATTTAAGTTACTTTTTTTGAAATTTTGAATATGTTTGAATGCTTATCAAAAAACTAAAAATAACAACTTTAAAAAAGAAATTCGTTGTCTATGATTTTTTTTTCTTTGTACAAAACGTGACATGCAAATTTAGAAGTAATCCATTATCACGCTTAAGATTCAAAAACAGATAGCAAAAATTTAAAACAAAAATATTCGATATGCTTCTTTGGCCGCAGTCAATACGAAGCGAGCGACTGCTTTTCATGATATTTTACGTTTAACGTCGCACAGCAATCGATTGGTTCGTAAGCGAGTTATGGAATGGAGTAGGTTACAGCTCTGAGTGTGTCACTGATTTGATATGTACCAATGTTAAATTTGTAAGCAATGGATTTCTTACAAAATTGCAATTCCAACCGAAAACCGTAATGTTATAAATCCTGAATTGATTGAAAATCCTTTGAATTTGTAATCCAAAGATAATATATGTCTTTGCAATACGAGAGTGAGATAATATCCATTAATTTTAAACAAGAAAATTGTCTTTTGTACCATTATTTTGTAGAACTTTTACTAACTATGTTTAAGGATTTACAAAATCATACGTAGAAATTCTTAGTAAAGATTTCCGTGTAGAGAGTAAGTAAATTATACCTACCAATTATAGTTTTATCAATTCTAGTTCCGGTTCCGGTTTAAAATTTTTGGAAATTTCAATTATTTGTCTGATAAAAAATCTAATGTAATGATTCAGGAAAAGTATTGAAAAATCAATAAAATGTTTAAAAAGTCGGTATTCTTTTTTATTTCGGTCGGTTCAGAATTTGCAATAATATTTTATTTTGGTTGAGATTTTGAAAAATTTAAGCGTTAAGATACCGAAACCAGTTTTATCCGGTCTCCCGATAAGTATAATACATAATAATCTCTTATGACGTACATTTAACAGTGTTACATATGTACAGCTTATTATCATTAGTATTATATACTGTGTTACTTGTGTCTAACGATCTACACTATTTTTTATTGATCACATGTATGAAAAGAAAACAATCATTTTTAATATATTTAAAATCAATTGTTTTTAACCAACAAAGTAATATCATTTCGATTTTTTCGATCGATACTTATTTGATTAAAAATAAAAACAGCGTATTATTTTCAAACGCTCTTTATAATATTGAGCTAAAAACGCGTTTCCTACGACGAAAATTTACAACAATCCGAGACAACCGTGTCTTGTCATTATGACAAAATATTTTCAGGAGGGATATATATTTAAAAAAAAAAAAAAAATACAACAATTATTAGGAGGGTAGTGATTTATAGTTGATATGGGTTATTATAGTAAACGTCATCGGCTAAGCATGTTTACCCGTTTTGTATACACGATTATTATTTAAAATGTTTTTGGTATAATACTGCGGTACAGGTACCTGCAACGGTTGAAAGTGTTTTCACGTTTTTTTTTCTTTTTTTTTTTTTTTGTGCGATCGATCGTTATCATATTTTTTATAAACGTCGCAGTGCGCACATAAATTATGTACAGCAAATAGGAAAGGTATTTTATACTTAATATTATTCCAAACCCTCGCACCCTCTTCGAAGACGATTATTATTACTATTATTATTGTCCACACACGTATCTAAAACCATAATCACGAAAAAAACATGTTATTTTTACTGCACTTCGGATCTCTTTGAAACAAAGGTGGGTACGCGTTTCGATGTAATATTATAATATACTACAACTAGCCTGTGGAACAGATTTTTTGAGACGGTAATATAATAAATTCGTACGGAATAAACCGAAAAATTTTAATAAACCTGAATAAACCTTTCAAAACAATAACTGACGGCATCAAGCTACACATGCGACCTAGAAATTTCCGATTTTTATCCTTAGTCTTCAAACAAGAAATACATTGAAAATACCTACCGAAAAAATATATAAATATACAAAAAAAATTTTTTTTAACGATTCTAAAGTTTTTTTATGCTGATGGTAAACGGTAACAAAATTAATTTTAGGTACTAGACAAAACTACAATAGAACGATAAACATAATATTATTTAAATTAAATTTTTTAATTAAAAAAAGGAAATTAAAAACACCATAATATGTATTAATGATGTTTTTATTGTTTTGTAGAAAAAATGGTTACGATGTTACCATTTTGTAAAAGTAGACATGATCCAGAATCAACAATAAACAATGCTGAAAACTAATTATATTTAAAACTTAACCGTCCTTTATGATGCAATTATATTTCAGTGTAATGTCATTTAGAAATATCAAATAAAAATTATTGTTATATCTGAAATATTTCTTAAATGTTATTTCAAAATTGTATTGATTACAATATCTAAAAAATATTAATTAGTTATTTGTTTGTTGAATTATTTTAATTATTATAATTACCTTTAGGTACATAAATTACCAACAGCAAATTGGTAGTACAATTTTTATTTATTCATACCAATAATTTATTTATAATCTAAAAGTCCTGTACTCTAAAATTAGGTGGGGGCTCGCACTGGACTCGGGAACCAAAGTTAAAATTTTTAAATAACTTAAAAAATAATTTGATAAATGATGCATTAAATAATAATAAAATAGAAAACATAATAAAAACCCAAACATCTTATTATTACATACAGTTTAAACCAGTAAATTTTGCGCAACATGTTTTAGAATCTATGGTTATAATGGATGTATTCACATTTCTGTTTACATTTTTTTTCTAATAAATTTTATTATTTCTGTATTTATAGAAATCTTCACGCGTCTGTAGTACTATTTTATTTTTCCAATAAGTATTTTTCATTTTTTATTCATCCAGGAGAAGTTCTGGCTGGTATGAATAACGCTCAATTATCAAAAATTTACGTATTTGTAATTCCAGATTTTACCGAAACGCGTTTTGTGGTTTGTGAAGATGAAGAAAAATCCCGTTTTTGATTGTATTTATATGCCTAACACTCATTCTGCGCATTGGCACCAAAGCCTACTATTAATTTACCCAACATTTTTAATACATAAGAAAGGGTTGCAATTTTCGCTATTTTACTTAAACTAAAAATTTGATTATCTATAAACTCAAAACTTCTGCGACTCTAAAATTTCTAGATTGGGTTAGGTTAGATTGGGTAGATTGATAGATAAGTAACTACGACATTGCATTGAGTAACTGTTTTGATATGTTCGGTTAAAATTGATTATCAGATAATTTTTAAAAATGTATAAACTGCATCTGAATATAACTGACTTTGATCAGAGCTCGGTTTAATCTACAAACACATTTTGGTCGTTACAATTTAATTTGTATAAGACGTATACATAGTATATACATTTGAAAAAAATATATTTCAACGACTTGTAAAAATGTCAATTCGGATAAACAATTATTTGAGGAATTATTACAATAATTGTAATAAAATTATTTTAGTGTCAACCAAGCAATAGCCAGTAATTTCATTGTAATAACAATGGGTAAAACCATTTTAACGATATATTTTTTTTGTTACGTATTCAAAAACGATTGGATGAATTTTTTAAAAATTTTGACTACTGTTAGCAGAGTTTGTTTTACATAACACTTTATATTTTTTTGTGTAAAATTATATGATTTTAAGCATTGTTTTTACAAAAAATAAAACACAGATTGACCAATTTTTTATTTTTACCGAGTTTATACGACTGTAATAAATTATGACAGTAATTTTTTGTTGTCAAACAGAACAGCTATATTATGATGTAGCCAATCTTGTTTTTAAAATTTTTAAGGTTTTCTGTAAAATTTATGTTTCTATTAAACAAAAATGAAAAAAAAAATACCAACAAGTAACTTTGAAAGTTGTATCGTTAGCTAACCTAACATTACTAAAAATGATCAGAAAATTTCAAAACTCAAACACACCTTTAATAAATATTAATAAACTTAACGAAAGAAATTTCCAAATAATTTTAACAACTATTTGAGTGACTTTTAAGTTTTAAGGGAAAACTATAGTGCGTAATTTTTTTTTTCATAATTAAAATAACACTGTTATACCAATAGGTACATATTACTTTACACACACTCGGAAATTATTTTGTAGATTTTTTCGAAATTTTTGGTTGCAGATGGAAAATTTTTTTTTACGTAATGAAATGAATTTGAGAATTTGAAATAATAAACTTGTAATAGTTAGTAAAATAAAATTGTAGAAATGACCAATTTTGGTGATTTTTATACTTCAAACAACCGAAAAAAGTTAAAATAACAATCTATAATATATTTTACTTGGTACTTGGAACTAGGTTGAAACTTGGTACATGTCACCAATTTTAAAATTTTTTTGGAAAATTAAAACTTTTATTGAACAAATACTTCCGAAAATGTACCAAGCAACCATTCACACTTCTGTAAACTCAAAATTATTAGAAATCTCCCGGACACAAATTCCGTAATTAGTAAAGGCTATTTTCTAGTCTAGATATGAGATTAACGTAATCCAATAAAACAAATGCAAAAAAAAAGTATACTCTATTACGATTTGTGTCAGTTTTCCAAAGTTATTATTTTGTGGCAAAATTTTTGTTTTACCTAACTTGAAAATTAAAGAAAAAAACCAAACATAAAAAAACTTCAAGCACTGATTAAAAACAAGTAGGTACGTTTGAGTAAAATCATTAAATTTCTTGCTAAAATAATATCAGTATAGAAAATAGTTCGTCTCTTGGCTACTCCCAATCTGTGCGCTCTTTGTTGACAAAATAATATTTTACGTTATTCAAAATTTCCAATGTACATTTGGTGGATATTTGTTGAGCTGTACTAACACTCCTGACGAATTTGCTGCATACATTTTTAATCACAATGCATGTCCAATTTTTTAAATTCTTATTGATTTGTAACCAGTTGTTTTCCGTATCTTAACACCATTTTTAAGTATAAGAAACATCATGCATCGTTCTAAATTACATTTTTTCTTTATTGTTCTATTGGCAATATATTTCACTCAAAACGATTTGGTTAAGTCGACAAAAAGAAAACGATCTCTCAAAGAAAGACAAAGAACTTTAATAGCAGCAAGTAATGATTTTTTTAATTTTATATGGCAAGCAAGTAATGATAATACTGTACCAAAAAATTTAATATCTACAGTTTACTGCCATAAAAGCTTTGAGTTTTTTACTTTTTGCATGTGTTTTTACGTATCAAAAATTGAAAATAAAGAAACAAGACCTAATAACCTACCCAACAATACGTTGCAAAATAATTTTCTAACAAATATATTTTTGTGTGATCAGTCGAACAGCTAGATAAAGAGTCTATAAACAAAATCACGAACGTGGAAATATAGTTATTTAAATTTTTTTATCTAATATGAATAATTGATAAAATAATATTTTACGTGTTCATTAGAAAAACAAAACTGTTTGGGTAAGTTATACTTACCTTAGTGTCACAGTACACATTTTATTGTTTGTAAATCCCTACCAATTATCAGGAAAATAACGTTTTTTCAATCTACCATATTACTATTACACTAATAAAATAATATAACTATTGCAAAAAAGGCTCTAATTTGTCAAGGCAATTTTGCACTTTAGCTCACACTATATCTACTAAAAAATTCTGTATTCTAAAATTTCAAGTATCATTACTTACTGCAAATTGCGTGACGTTCATAAATTTGGATATACATAAAACAAAATTGAATTTACTAGGTAGATATTATAAGGAATAACTAATTGCATTCGCATCATATTGTGTTATTGTGTTTTCACATTAAAATATATGTTGTCTATAGGTAATTTTTTTACCGATATAAATAAATAATATACGATGATAAAATAAATACACTTAAATATTTGGTAAATCAAAAAAAATTACGTTAGCATTCAACGTGGATGAAAGTTTGTTATTTATATTATATTTACTGTGTGTAACCTATCAACTTAACATTTACAAAATAAAATAAAGTGGGGATGCTGTTGAATAAAATTTTCGCTATAAATCGCGAAATCACGATTTCGCGATATTTTATATCGATACGTTTCTAATTTGAAAGTTTTTAAAAATTATGATATTTTTAGATACGATTGTGCGGTCAAAATTAAAATCCAGAGCCCTAAGAACCAAATTTTTTCTAAAGGATTAATTTCCCTTATTTAAACTGCCCACCTCTTGTTATCCTGTTGAGCTGATTTTTCGCTCAGAATCGTTTTTTTGAAGGCAATGATCTATCATTGATTTCAGACATTAAATTATACGTTTAAACCACAAGTTCCGAACCAGTGATCCGCCCAAAGCGTAGTCGCTACTCCGTCAAACTACTGTTACGTTCTCCAAATTGGATCTCGTAACGGGGTTATTATAATAAGTAATAACACCCTATTTTTTGTATAGAACAATAAGTTTATTCTGTGTAATTTAATTTAAACAATAAAAGGTGCAACTGCGGATCTTCTGGTGTAAACTGCTGTTTGGACACGTCTGCCGTCTGGCTTCCTTCGGCTCGCTAATAAAGGCACTACCTCGATTACGTCTCACGGGCAATTCGGTTTGTTCGGAACAGTTCCTTTCACATCCTTTCACGTCTGCATAGGTCAATCGCAGCTCATGCGTTCGTGCATCGTAATTATAGTTTTTACTAGGTGTTCGTATAGACAATAATACAAGTTATACCGCAGGTCAGTGCTTAACTGCCATCCGTATTACGTATAATAACATTTACAATCATTTTCACAATAATATTAGGCACACTGAAAGTTAGTCGCTTTCTCGCGCATTAATAATAATATATTATTATATATATATATGTTAGGTCTGTGTTTTGCGAAATATATGCTATCCGCTGTGCATGATTAATAATGCAGTTCAGTATACTTATTGTTTGCCAATTTGTGATGCTTGTTACACCACTACCCACGCCACCTAGTTTGATTCCATCTTTTTTTTATGTTCATTGGTGTTTGTGTTTTTTGTATTAACTTATAAAACTAAAGTAGACCTAAATACTTTTTCGTTTGAGTTGTGTACGCATGATTTTTTTCATGCATTTTGGTGGTCGCGAATCCACACTAAAACTTTACAAGTAAGAGAGGTTTAAAGTTTCTAAAAAGTATACGTACCGAAGTACATAGTAAGCAGTCTGGAAAATCGTTGTCATTAACAGCAAGTGTAAGACTGTCATCTTACAACCGATTAATCACTAAGTGATTGCGTGTGCATAATTAGCTACTCCAGACCGCAACAATATTGAATAGTTCATAATTTTTAGAAACACTGAACACCTCTGACTTGTAGAGTTTTTTTTGTGGAAAATTGTTTTTTGACCACCAAAATTCATTGAAAAACTATGCGTACACAAAAAAAGTATCGAATTATCGTATCGAGTTTTAAAAGTGATATGAAAACACCACTGAACATAAAAAAAAAAATTAAAACTGTAATTATTGTATGAACCACACAAAATAAAACGACTTTCAAGTGAATACTTTTTTTTTCTATTTTCGATACTTTCCGAACCAATCGCCGAATCGATCGAAACTATTGGAACACTCTGTATATTGTATGCGCAGCGTTGTACAGGTTCTTTCCACATTATCCGACGCGTACGAAAAAATAAAATATCAGAAAATCGTAATCCGAGTTCTTGTGTGTTTTTGTTCGACGGCCACAGCGAGGAACACATTTTGCGAGTAAATATACATTGTTATAAGTTCGTTTTCGGCACATTTATTACAATAAACGACTATACTTTTTGCGGACCGGTATAATATTGAAAAACGACTTTGAGTACCGGTCTTCGTGCGCACGTCCGTTGTATTATCATATAGGTATTATACGGATTATAAATTATCGTGTTGACGGGACATCGGACGGTCGCAGACGATTTTTCGATGCGATAAAATACCTACCTATACCGACTACGTGTGGCGACAACGACAGAACTATAAAGGTTCCAACGACTGTGAAATTGAAAAAAAAAAATAATAATAAATAAGAGGGTTCTCGTGTTCTCTCGCTTGGTCGCCATTACAAAAACATCGAATACAGGTATAATAACGCGTGTGCCTAAGTGCTGTTTGGCGTCGACGGCGGACGGTTATTGTACGCACGGGGAGTGTACCTGTTTCTATATTTGTACGTCTGTAAAACCGAGATAAAATAAAAATTGAAAAAAAAAAAATACTTCGTTTCGTTTCACCGGAGCCCGACGGACTCTAATGATTTGCATACGGATGAGTTTGTCTCACGCAGCGCGCCCAGGTCCGGGAATCGACTGAACTTCTTTTTTATGTAAATAAATGTAGGATATTTTATTAGTTAGAATACAGGCGTAAACGGAGACTGGTTGTGCTCAGAGGCACAAAAATATTTCATCATACTTCACAATTATATAAATAACCCTCTTCTATTATATAATACCTAAAATAGCTCCCCGAAACATTCAATCCGCCCGTTTAACTAAGTATAGGGGTTCGGTGTGGGTTTTCATCAGGGTCATTAGGTAACAATGTTTATTAAAAACAATTTTTTTCTCGCTCATAACGACCCACGGTCATATTTTATTCTGTCAGTTCTCGTGGATCGAGTTTTTTTTTGTCCAAGTAATAGTTATCAGGCAACTTTGAGTGTAACTAATAAAAATTTTCGAATAGGTATCGGGTAGGAAAACTGAATCCTCGAGCGCGTGTGAAGGAACATTGATAAAATTGTTGATGCGTGAAATTAAACCGTTACCGGTTTTGTCACCGCATCGACTGAATTGTCTCGCGCACAAAACTTATAACAGTGTATACCCTTTTACAATAGTTGGTGAAAAAATGAATTGCGATCAGTTAAGTTAATTCAATTCGATTGCCATCAGTTAAGAGTTTAAAGTAAACTGCGAAAACAAAAATAACTTGAGAAGTAAGACTAGAAAATGAAATTAAAAATAAGTTCATTTTTGTTTTGTTTTTTTTTTTAAATTCGCAAGTCATAAAAACGCTCAATCTGTATAATATTTTTAATTTATTGCGACTTCCTCGTACAAGCGCGCCGCCGCCGATAAGTCGACTTTTCAAAGGTCGTGCGCGCTCGCACCGGTCGCGTACATCGGATCGGCAAGTCGCCTAAAGTCAAATGTGG
>CM029361.1:4636725-4689978 GCA_017140985.1 Hormaphis cornu
TCTCTTCTAACCCGACCGTCGCTCGAACCGTTTGCTTGCGGTAGGTACGTCGAAGCTTGACGTGGTCTCTCTTCTAACCCGACCGTCGCTCGAACCGTTTGCTTGCGGTAGGTACGTCGGAGCTCGACGCGGTCTCTCTTCTAACCCGACCGTCGCTCGAACCGTTTGCTTGCGGTAGGTACGTCGGAGCTCGACGCGGTCTCTCTTCTAACCCGACCGTCGCTCGAACAGTGTGTGACCGGGACAACTGCGGCCCGACCTTTCCGTTTGCTGCCGGAAAGCCCGTAGTCGTCGGTTACCAACCTCTGAAGAACGGACACCGGAAACCGAAGACAGCGCCCGCCACCGACCGCAATTATCGTTCGTTTAATGTGTCATTGTTTAATTATAAGAATTTTTCGTACGCCGTGACGGAGAGACGACTCTGCGTCTGGCGTCCTGTTTTTCTGTTACTCGCTCTGATAAATAAATGTGCTAGACGCATTCCTTTAACAATCCGTGGTCTTGGTGTTGTTTATTACCATCACGCCCTTCTCATTTCGTTACTCATCCACCCATTAGTCGTTGTGGCCAACCGCCGTCCGTTCGGAGCCGTTCGGCGCAAACATCAACTCTGCAACAGTAATAGTTAACTATAAACAGTTGAACAAATGTGTTAAACAACAATTTACTTATCGGCTCAACTTTAACTTTTGAACTAGTTAGTGCCCTCCTTTGGTATTTTATACTGGCGGCACCTATTGTTCTACACTCAGTGCTTGATTCGGGGAATACAACTACCGACGCGATCTTAGGTGATCCCGGATTTTTTCAACTATGCTTAACAGCGTTAATACGACGATGTAATAACACTTGTAGTTTGTTATATTAGACGAAATTCAAGGAGTATTTCCAAGCAAGTAACTCTTATAATTAACATTTATGAAAATGCATATTTATTTGAGTTTTGACAAATTTGATACCTAATATATTATTGTTTAAATATGATCGAACTTATTTCATAATATAAAACATACTATGTTATAGCAACTAATTATCAACAACGTACATACATTGCTAGATATGCATTTCTTAATTTGCGTAAGTCGTCATTGCATTAAAATTAAAATTAAAAACAGTGCTGCGTTGAAAAATATCAGCTGAAAAGTGATAAACAAGGTCAATGATACGTCAAATTTAGAAAAAACATTGTCTATTTTCGTAGTATTTAAATGATAATAGGTAATTACATTTTTACGACAAATATGTTTTTTGTAATGCTTGTCTTTTCTTGGCATAGAATACCATTTCCGGTATTTTAAGCATTATAAATTTATATGTATTATAAAACTTGTTTATTGCTTTTTCCTTTCAAATTGATACATTTCTAGGAAGTCGGTGTTTGTGATTTAGTTTATTACACAGTTTTTAGTATTTATTAATAAAATAGTTGTTCCGGACATTTTGCGAGTTCAGCAGACCATTTATCATTGTGCCCAAACGCAATGATTTTTTTCGTTAAAATCGGACGAAACACAATTTTTTTACTGTTTTGCGCCCCACCAATGTGTAAAAATAACTTTTTTTCATCTAACGCGGTCCTAAGGAATTTATGATGGGAAAATTAAATACATACTATGTTCACACACAACGCGGTACCTACACCTGTGTAGGTACCGCGTTGTAATGGATAAAGTTCAACACGGGAAAGTTCATCTAATTTCCTCTAATTTAAGGCCTTTTATTAATCTTTAAATTATAAATATTTTTTGAATTTCGTTGAAGAATATACGTTACGTAGTTTACACAATGAAAACTTGAGATTTTAACACATCAGTCATAAAATGTTTTTTTTTTTTTTTTTTTGCAAAAATTTGTATTTTTTGGTCATTCAAACGTTTTTATATTAGATAGTACTTTTTTGTTTTTGACAGTAGAAAACAACCATCCAAAAAAAAGTGTAACTAATTGGAAATTTCAAACAAAATTAGTACAGATAAATGTGTCGCAATTAGTTGAGCACTGGATTTACTGAACCCACTCGCTCAAGATTATGATTTTTGGAAAAAACATTTGGTTGCTTACAAAATACAAATTAAATACATTTTGAACTCTAACATTCAATATCGTTACGCACCCAAAAAAGTGACTCGTCACATTCTTTTTCATTAGTAGTCACTAAGAAATATTGATATTACAGGAACTTCGTTTGATCCTAGTGGTAAGTTTGTTCAACATAACTTCCAATCGCTTTTTGAATTAGACTTCGCTAGCATTTTATGAAGTATAAATAATAAATTTATTGTTTAAATGAGTATTTCGTATTAATTTGGCACGCTCGTTTTATTTTTTAGATGATTTTTTTATAATTGGTAAGCGTAATTTATTAAATTTTAATATTGAAGAAGCATATTAGGTGAATTTTAAATAATTATAGATTATATTTACACCTTAAGAATATAAAACTGAGTTCAATAAACAAATATTTATTGAAATATCCTTCTTTAAACAAATTTCAAACACGTTTTTTGTCAAATAAACCCATCCAACATAAATTCAGTTTGTACTCATTTCTATAAATTAACCAATTATTATTATTTTTTTTTTTTTAACAAATTATAATACCACTGCCATTTCAAATATACAGAGAGATCAATTAAATCATCCGTTTTCGGTTGATCATTATTCCGTAACGTGTATTTTGACGTTTCATTTAAAATTTGTAATTTTATTTAAATAAATGTCAACAAAATTTATTATTCCGAGCAAGCTTTCCAGTGATAAAAATACCCAACTAACTGTTAAATTATACACTCCTAAAATATACTGAACTTTTTTTTTAAATTAAATATTTTCTACATCGATATTTTTTAAGAGTTTTATTTAATTTATGTTCAGTGGCGTCCTTTGCGAGAGAGGTATCTTAAAAGTATCTTTTGGGGACCCTATTTTTCCCCGTATTTAATATCGTCCCGTTTACTGAATTTTGGTCTTACCAATTAAAATAAATTTTATAATGAATATTATTTACTGAAGTTTACCCTTTTTTTTATTTTTTTCCATTTGTTGTTAAAAGAATAACTCAAAGTTGATTTTTTGTGAATTTTTGGGGCACAACCAGAGTTCAAAACATGGAAAGGAATAAAGCCAAAAATACAAGGGAATAGAATGATTTTTTTTTATAAATTTGGCTTATATTAATGGATTTGAAGGAGTTGAGTCCCCTAACTGCGTACATTCATGCTCAGTGGCCCGGTGAAAGATTAATTGACATTCATCAAATGTTTGCGCCCCTACATAATTAAAATCTGACTTGGTGGCGCTGTTAAAATACTTACAGCCAGATAAAAAATATAAACATATTTTTGGGTCACATAAATGTTAAAAAATATTAATTAATTAATAAACCATTTTGTAAAATTGTGAAACGCCATTAATTACAAATCGGAAATATTGTGATGAAAATTATTTTAAAGTTACAGTTATTTAATTAATAGGTTGTATTTCATTAAACGAATTCCAAAAACTATTGATAATTTATAAATATTAAGTACGGAACGTTACCAGTTTAGGGATCTACGTCCTGGCGTCCCGAAAAAATTTCTCGGGACAGAAATTTGTCCCGGATTTGAAGTTTTGTATAACAATGTCCCGGATTTCAATACTGATCACATAAATTTGTTTCTTTTCCTCAGTTTTATTTAAAAAATTTAAATACAAATAATCAACTATTATCACGTTTGGTTTGGTATTATAATAATAAAAAATCACGTCATATTTTAGTAAACAGTTTGCGAACGTCCGTTCGTAATAATTATCGTTAATGCGTTGACGATCGGACAATTATTATTATCTCTGGTCTTGACTGCAGGCAATCGACCGCGTCAGACGCTTTCGTGTAAATTTTTTTTTAGCACTTATTAATCATACAAAACTCAACAAATTTAATTCACTGTAACCAAAGCGAGTAAAAGTTAGTTGTTATTGTACAAATGGTAACAAAAGTTTTAGTGTCCCCGATTTATTAAAATCCGATCTGGCCACCCTACATTGCCCCTAATCGTATTAGGCGAATTTTCCAATTTTCTAGGAACAATTAATAAAAAAATATATTGACAAAACAATTGTATTAAGATTCAATAATTCAAATTAGGAACGAAAATTCTGTAAATCAGTCAATAATAGTAGAAATTGATTTTTAAATTGTTTATATGCTAGTTACACCAAAGCCGGAATACAACCAAATTTCTACCACAGTGACATGTAAAATATTCTAGTAGTTTGGAGCTTTTATAATTACCGTGTCATTTCTATACTTATTTTTTACATTTTCAAAATAGCTACTATTTATTTTGAAAAAAAAAACGATTCAATCAAAACTACTTTTTTTCCGGCTACTATCTTGAGCCAAATAACTTATCTTTAAACAATCTTTAGAGGTTTCATATGAAAATACGATTGGGACAAGTTAATCAAGTGTTTAAAGAATAAAAATCACTTAGTTAAATAAATACATTCAGTACACTATAGCCTATACTTTCAGAATCTTAAACACATTTTAAACATTTTTATTTGGAATTATAAAAAACGCATAAAAAATTTATAGGTAAATTACATCATTCCAACTATTAAAATAAATATTCATAATATTAATAGAGTTTTATCACAATAATAGATACATAGAGTTAGTTGCCATGAAACAAAATTCATCTATTGTTATTTAAATATTCTGAATTTTGCGAAAACTAAAAATAATATTATAAAATATTATTTATAATATTTTATAAAAATATACCAATAAAACTTTTATGCGATTTTATATAATTTTATAAAATTATATATTATAAATGTTATAAAATATTAATTATTCTTTTGTAAATTAAGTTACCGAATTTCGTTATTTACTTCGCCGGCATATTATTTTTTCCCAAGTCTTGTTTTAATCAGTTTTGCTTATTTTATAGATAATGCTTCGTCTTCAAATTCAAATAATCGTGAGCTCTTGTATACTTATTATAATACAAATCAAATTATTTACTTTTAAATTTCCCTAAAGACATAATATTAAAACAGAATAATTTTTCAGGTTTGGTTTAATGGAAACATATTAAATTAAGTATACTTAAAAAAGTATACAATATATTCCTTTTTTTTTTTTTTTCATTTTTCAGCGAATTACACGGTAAAGAGTAAGTATTACCAGAAATACAAACAATTTAAAAAAAAGTAATTGTGAGACATTTGTTAAAGAATAAAAATTAAATGCGGTGCAATCAATAGCATTACAATTGTTTGATTTTTTAGCTGATGCAAAGGCTTACTTTGATTACATATTACCATTTATCGTAATAATTGGTAAGTGATAATCTTTTTAAAAAATTAAGCCTGTCAACTAAATTATTTAAAAATACATTTATAAATTCAGTAAGCATTATCGTCTTCAAAAAACAAAAAAAATAGATCTTACTATACAGAGTAATGACTATATGCAAATGAATAATTATTAATAAATAATGTAACAAAAAAAGTCCCATTTGAATTTCTATGTAAGAATATCTATTTGTTTGAAAGCGTTGAAAATATCTTAAAAATTTATGTTTATCTTTATTATTTTCTTTTATTTGGTCTTTATAATCAATATAAATTTAAAAAAATAAATGTCTAAACTCATAACTGTCATAATAATTATGAATGCAGTTTTAAAACTAAATCGTTTTTTTTGTCATTAATATTTAATACTTATATTAAAACATTTAGAAAAAATTATTATTTATAATTTATAACAATAAAGAAATAGTTAAGAGTAAAAACTAAAAAAAAAAAACTATTGAAATTTAACAATAATAACGGATGGCGTATAACGTCATCATCATTTTTTTATTTGTTTGTCAATCTTTTTTTCGGTTATCACAGTTGTTTAGATTTTTATTATGAGTTAAAATTTGTATTTAAGACAGTCTTATATATATACTAATTAACACTTCTAATTTTCTCTAGTTCTTGTTTGTAAGGAGATTCAGTTAATAATTGCAGTTTTCCCTTTAGTTTTAAGTACGCGTTTAATAGTTTCTGTTACTATTGGAAATATTGGTGTAATTTTCTTTTGCTTTTGTAATTAAATTAATTCTCCTCTCAACATGAGTGGCATAACCATCCAATAACAATAGCCCAGGTTTATATTTTGATGGTTTGGAAAATCATGAGAACTCATCAAACCAATCATTAAATATGTATAAGAGTTTTAATTTAAGGGTAGAAGGGAACTGTAGATCCAGGAAGAACATCATCCACACCATACATACCTACCTACCACCAAACTGTTTTCAACCAAATTGGCCAACAATTTTTGACATTTTTTTAGACATGTTGTAATAGTGGTTTTACTAACGTAAATTACTAACTAAATTAGCTTAGTAATTAAAGTAATTAATTATTTGTAACCAGTTTATTGTTGTGTAAATAATTTTTTCAAATTTATTTATTGTTTTGAAAATAACCTTATATTAAGTGTTTAAAAGACATATCACGTCAGAGAGCTTAATTGAAAACTGCATAATCAAGAGTTTGAAACGGGTCTAACATAAAGTTATTAAAAACAAACTACTCCATAATTAAATACTCATTAACTCAAGTGTTTTTTCAAAAATACTTATTATAATATGATAGCTTTAAGCATACTTAAAAATAATAAATACTGATAAAAATTATATTTGTACCTAATTTTAAAGGTAATAAAATGGATGATCCATACAAATTCTGCGAGCGTTATGAGCCTGATGGTTAGTTCAAATTAAACTACTTATTTTCATATTCTTTATTTCATTTTCGGTCTAATATACCTAATAACAACTAACAAGAAACTGAAATTCAATTCACAAAGTAAACTCTGTATTTAGTTATTATAAGTAAATTCAGATTTAATTTGTTAAATAGTTTACAAGAAAAAGTGACTTTTATCTTTTTGTTTTATACAAATAAAATATGAAAAAAAAAATCTATTGTAAAAATTTGGATTTTTAAAATTTTGAAAAATTAAGACAATAAGATTAAAAAAATTGGCAATCTGTTATTGGGTAGATTTAATTGAAAAGTTAAATCAATTTTCCGATTTCTTATCACACAATTAGGTCAATCTATACGTTGAGCAAGGAATTCACATAAATTCTTATAACTTGTATGTGACAGACAGAACAAAATAATCGTGATTATCAATCCCCTAGAGAACTTTAAAATTTTCGAAAATTTCCAATTTTTTTTTTTGTTATAATAGTTCGAAAAATATTTTAATGTTCAAAAAAAATTTTTGAAAATTTAATACAAGATTGAAATATGTAAATACATACATATTCCGCTTAATTATTTTGAAAATCGATAGTCACAATATTATTTTTTTTAGTCGTGTATAGTTGGAAAATAGTCGAAAACTGTTCATATCTTATTAGAAAAAAAATCGTAACTCTCACAAATTTGTTAGCTATATCTAAGGTTTGAATATTAAATATGTTATGTTAGACAAAATTTGTTATCGTAATCATAAAATTTCAAAAAAATCTGCCAAGTATATGAAATCGTAAATAATAGGTAACGATAAATGACCTTATTTTGATTTAGTTAAATTTGATTTTACTAGGACATATACTAGATAACTGAGCTCGAAGCGTAGTCGTTACTCCGTCAAACTACCCACGTGACCTACAGTTATTCCTGCTTTTGTAAAATACTATTTATTAATTTTTTTTTTTCTGTATTAACCTTTGCTTGTAATAATTAACATTTATACAGAATACCCAAGTAAGTTAAAAAAATTTTTGCATTAGGTATTTCACTTATTGTAGATCAATTTTAGTTTGTATGTACTGTTAGTGTGATTTTAACAAGTAAAAACTCTTACTAAAATCGGTCTATACTCAACCAAATTAAGCTACGAAAATCGATATTTGCAAATATAAACACAAATACAAAATATAATGGAATACAACATATTTACTTTATGAAATGAAATTTGTGTTGTGAAACTAAATCACAGAGATATTTTTACAAAATATTTCAGCTCAAAAATTAAATACGGGAAAAATTCAATAAGAAGCCAAAATTATTTAAATAGTTTTTAATAGAAACCCTTGCTTGACACGCAACTACAATATAATTGTAAATAATAACGATTTTGTATCCAAGACGGAATACTTGCAACAATTGATTGCAAATTGCAAGTTATATGCGTCTATAAACTTGTCGTTTCTTGTCAATTATTTGAATTATCCTAAATTGTGACTTATCATTTTCCTATTAGATAGGTACTAATAATATTTTAGCGTTGCGTTGTCACCAGCGCAAAAAAAGTATAAGAGAGATGTTGTTAAAAAAATAGTTACAAACATTGAATACCACTAAAGGGAAGTAAATTTTTATATGTATGTTAGAATATTTTATAAAAGTCAAAAAGATAGGTACTCCGACCCCCATCAACTCTAGTATTGTAATCACTAAAGTTTTACTCATTACTTTACTGTTTAACACAAGTAATTTCAACATTGTACAGTACTGTATATATAAGCACTTAAAATAATATAAATTTCATATTTTATTATAAAGTATGTATAGGTAAGTTAAAAATAATATCGCCATACTATTATTATGATATTACCTAAACATAATAAATGTATAGGTAAAATGATAAATTAATAATATTAGATTCCGAGTGAAGTCTTTAACCGTGAATGTACTTTTTTTCATCGTTAATATTTATTTTTATACTTCTGTGAAATTTCAATATTATTATAATTATTACAATGTATAGACCTAACCTTAGCCAATATTACTATATTGGCTAAGGTTAGGTCTGTACATTGGAATACTTTATTCTAGTCGTGTTTTCAAAATGACTTTAATAGATCGTTTTGAAGATATAACTGAATCCATTTTGGTTCTATTATTTTATATCACCTCTTCAAAAATTTTCCAAAAGTTCGACAACAGAAAAAAGTTTACTCAGATGTATACATCAATAAAAAAATTATGGTTTTTTCATATCATTACTTTTTATGCCAACCATTTATCATTTAAAAATTAAAACTATATTTTATTATAAACTGACAATGCAGCTCAACTGAGTGCTGATTTGGATGTATCAAGTGAGTAAATTGTTTTGTTTGTTTTAAAATAATTTTTTCTTTTCAAAAAATTAACATTAAATTCTTAGAAAACTGTACGTTCTAAGCGTAACAAGAATTAGGTTTTTTTCACAAACAACTATTTGGGTTATAGAATTGCTCCGATCGTATTATACTAAAGAGAGAATTGGACTATAATAATTATTTAGGTTAAATTATGAATATTGTTTTTTTTAATTTTATTATTTTGTATACTAAAATGGCTAAGACAAAATCGCCAACATTTTCAAAAGTACCTACTTCAAAATCCGTGTAATTTCGCACATCTTTAGGAAGGGAACATTTAGCATATTATTAACGACTATGAAACTAAATTAACAATTTGTTGGTAGATTGAATTTATGGAATTTCGCAGTTATTGTTCCATAAAGCTTTTAATTAATAGTATAGTTTTGAGATTTTTATTAAATCAAAACATTATTTCTTCATTATGAATTGTGGTTTGACATGATTCCCTCAAAAAAACTAGGTTAAGTTTGACCAAAAACACTAAAAATTATGCTTTCATGTTTATTGTTTATGTTTCATTAATATATTTAGTTTGTTGGCCATAACTTCCAAAATAATAGGCGGAACTAGCTCAAATTTTTAAAAAATATTTAAACAGGTAAAATACTATTTGGTCTAAGTTTCAAGTGATTTTGAACATTTTCAGCAAAGTATAGTCCTTTAAAATTTTCGAAAATTTCCATTTTCTTTGTGGTTTTCAATCAATAAATAATTTAATTTACAACAAAAAATTTTGAAACTTTAACAAAAAGTTAACAACATGTATATACATAATACATATGCTACTAAATAATTTAGAATATCCATAGTCAAATTTTTTTTTTTTAGTCGTTTAAAGTCGAAAAATGGTCAAAAACTGGTTACACCTTTGATTTATTTTTAGAAAAAAATTCGTGACTCAATCAAATTGGTTATTTAAGATTTGAAATTTAATATGTTATGTTGTTTGAATAAAATAATTTCAATAAAATCTGCCCAATATATTTAGATTAATAAAAAAAAGTATTGAAAAATGGTGTAATTTAGTTATTACAATGAAATTATACACTACTGTGCAATTGATACTAAAATCATATTTACTTCTCAAATAATGGTCCAAATGGTTTGACATTTTCACTCGTTATTTAAATTTAATATTCCTTGTACGTGGATACGTTTTTCGGATTTATTGGTCAATATTTATTGTTAAATTTGGTTTTTACCAGGACGTATACTAGATAACTTAGTTTGATCAGAATCTTATTTTTGAAAACATTGACTTATCATTGCTTTCAGATAGAAAATAAATAATGCGTTTGAATCACAACTTCTATACTAGTGACCCATTTGAATCGTAGACGCTACTCCGTCAAACTACCCACGCGACATAGAGTGATCTCGACTTTTTTAGTTGAATTTAATTCGCACAGAAAAAATTGTTAATCAAGCTTTTGGAAATCTGCTAAAATCTCCTTATTTACCTTCCCTATATAGCTGTTACTTGTACATGAGCAAAAGCCAAGATTAATTTTTAGTGATTTATCATATTGTTTACACTCATTTTTACTTGTCAAAATAAATTTCTAAAACGTGTTTATTTATCATAGGAGACACATACGCAGTGCTAAAATCCATATATCATAACATCGGTAAGTGCCTATTATAAAGCATCTCTTTACAAAAAAAAATAAAACTTTTTACAAATGATGTTACAAATTTAAACGATTTTGATGCCATTTGCAAAGTAAGCATTATTAGAAATAAGAATTTGACAAAAATTTTGTGAAATTTTGGCGCTGTTTATTTGAATAAAACTTTAATTTTCAGTTTCCAGACTTAAAAATAAATCCGCAATCATAAAAAATGTATTTATTTGTACATATTTAAAAGAATGTAGGGAATTTGTTTCACAATTTTTGTTTATAGAGTTTACTCATTGAAAATTAACAAAAAATTACTTATAAGAATACTTAATAGGTTAGTATTCTTTGATTTACTACCTATTAAGCTCGATCAGAATTATTTTACCCGTAAAAAATTATATAATATCATTGTCTTCATAATGTGTATAGCCCGTTTATTCTTCATAGATGCTGTCACTGTACTGTTAAATGTAAACCGACCAAAGCAGTGACCAATTTTTTATTTCACAATACTATTCATTATATTTTTTCAATTTTAATAATATTTTAAAGATACTAAAAATTAAAGTTTAAATCAAATAACCATTTAAATTTAAAAAACATCTACCTCATATCCTCCCATGATAAAATAATTTGACCGCCACTGCGTTCAAAATGCGTTTCTTTCAGTATTGGACCAATTAACTGCAAAATCTGGTAAGAGAATATTAGTTATCAAAAACAACACGTCGTATAGTAACATTAATTTCTGCATAAATATACGTCATTACATTTAGTTGTTGTAAAATTTTTATTATTTTTGTATTTGTAAAAAGTCGCTGGACAGGAAGGTGTGCGGGACGAACGTCTGGCTTGATTACAGAATAATAAACAAACACGTGTAAACTAATTTTTGGAAACCTTTTAATTTTATCATGTTTGTCTCTTTATAGCACAACGTCATATTGAGTACAATAATTTTACATAGATACAGTTTCCTATCGTTAGTGCTTTAAAATAATATAATTTGACGTACTCGTCAGAGAATTCTTTGTTCAAAAATTGATGACAAAAAATAATCGCAAAATCATTAGACTTCTCGCTACGCTCATAAATCAAGACGGATTTTAGAAATTTCAAATTCATTCAATTTTTTCACTAAATGTCAATGATTATGCCGCCTACTACTAATCGTATTCTAAGAACAACATTTTTGTAAGAACTGCAATGTACCAGTTATGTTTTTATTTAGAATTTACAATAAAGTACGTTAATGAATTTGCTGAAAATATTCAACCTACTTGTAAGTAAACGAACAATATATTTTTATAAACTACTGACTGTTTTTTTTTTTTTTTTTTTTTTTTTTTATTTCATAGAGAACTATTGTGATCGATTTAATTTTAACGTGCATTTTAATTTTTTTCCCTTCCCCTCCACACACAATTAAAAACATAAATTAAATTAAACTTGAAACAATGACTTTTAATAGTATAATTTGTAACTAATTGATTAAATAATGTTTTTTTATTTATTTATTTTTTTTTTTTTTATAGCCGATATGGAGTTACCAAAAAAATTTTGTTCTGATAGATATACAAAAAATGAAATTTCTAATAATTAAATATTGTATTAATAGTGTAATATTAATTCGAGTCAGATTTTAATTTTGCAAAATGTTTGCTGTACAATTTTAAAATAAAAAATAAAAATATTATATTTATTTAAGATAAATTTGGAGTAGAATTACAATTTATATTAAATGATCTTTAAACTTGATTATTGTTTTTAATACTGTTAAAACTGATTAACTTATAGTTTTTGTTTTTTAATTTAAGTGAATTATTACCATACAATTTGAAATCATATTACAATTCAATTGGAAATATTTTTGGATTTTATAAACACTTAGTATACATTATTTATGTATTGCTTAAATAACATGGCATAATAAAATATTGTCTGTTTTGTTTTATTTTAATGATTAAATACTAAAACTAACATAATTTACAAATATATACCTATATTTCAATTTTAATTTACGTCATATTACACATCATATTATTAGGTCATCAACACATAAACTTAACAACGAAAAAAAATATTAATAAATTAAATGCAATAGACAATAGGAGTCAGAAGTGCCTTAAAACATGTAACACCGTATAGTGTTTTATTATTTATACGATAACTATTTGAAGATTAAGCAAAATTAAAAGAAGCAAATAGTGATGATCAAAACGTGCACGGACTTTAAAACAAGTTTGTGAAAGTAATAAATGTGACTCGTTTTGATTTAGAATATTCAACAAAAAAGTGAATAATTTTGAAGATGACAATCAATCTTATAATGATTATAATGACAATGAGAAATGAGAATGACATTTGATAAAATTAAACAATTGTAGCCCTAGCTTTTCCTACTGCTATACACGGTGTTGTTTGGCATTTATCAGTATTAAATTAATTTTTGGTAACGAAAATAAAGATTCAATGCACAGGTCAGCTTTACGATTTTCGTTTCTATCACCCAACATTAATTATGAAAATTTATGAACATGAATAAATATTCAATAAAAATGTTAAATGCGTATGTTTGTTTCAAGTTCGGATAGAATCACTTCTATAATCCAGGCCTTAAGGAAAAGATTAATAACTATTCTAATTAAGAATTTCTGAAATTATAATTAATTGTTTACTATAAAAGTCCTGGAAAATCAAAACTTTTATAGTTTTCTAATATTAGTTTTTCTTATCTTAATCTTCTTATCTTAATCTTTTTATAATTTTAAGCTGGTTGGAAACGTCGATTTTTTTTTTCTTTGTCTGTCCCATATAAATCATAAGACTTAAGACGGTTTTTACTTCCAACAATCCGCTCAATATATTATCGCAATAAGGAATCTGTAAACTGATTTTAAATCTTCAATACGTCTGTTTTGCATCCGACGAGCTACATTTTTTATTTTCTTGTCATAATTTTTTTAAGAATAAAAATTTTAAAAAATTTTTTAAAAATTTTGATGACAAAACCAAAAATGTGCCTCAACGGATGCAAAGCAGACGTCTTGAAGAATTCAAATCAGTTTACTTCCAACCACCTTAACTTGGTAGTTTCATTCAACCTTTGTTAAGTTAAAAAAAAAAGAATTTTTATGAGTTTTATATTCAATATTCATCATCCATGATCTATACATATTATATAAGATAACTTTTTTATGAACAGTGTACACTATATTTTTTGTTTAGATTTTATATATTATGTTACGCAGGTATGTTATGAAATAAACTTAAAAATATGCAAATACATGTGCTTTATGCCATGTACATTTTCTATGTTATAATAAATTACACATTTTAAGAAAGATAATTGTTTTAATATCAGTGAACTCGTGGCTCGATACATAATGAATTATGCTCTTCGGGTACACGTGGATATTAAATGAGCTGAACAAATACATACTTTAGTTTTTAATGTAAATACTTAGTTTATAGGCATTACGTGATACATTTATTAAATTATATTACATTTTGCACGTTTTCAGTTTTTGTACGCATTGTTCTTTCGCGTCACTACTTTGCGTCCATTTTAAGTATAAAGTACAATATCATGGACCATTTAAAAATAAACGTTTACATTACAATTATTTTTGGATTCTACTGCTTAACTCATGATAGGTTTGTTAATTCTCCTAAAACGATACTAAGCAAAGATGAAGAGGAAGAAAATAAACTACTATCAGAAAGTAATACTTGCATGTCACTTTATTGTACTTATATCAATACATGTCTAAAATGCTAATGCATTTACAACTTACTATTTTACTTTTAAAATTTAAAAAAAAATAAAAATAACACGTGTGTACTTGGTACGTAGATTTTTTCAAAATAACATCCATAAGTCAGTCATAATATTTTGTATGCACGCTTGGCCGATTGCAAATAGATACCTACAAAAACCAAATGATAAAATAATCAACGAGAAAGTTTCGTTTAATTCAGTGTTTGAAATGGTTAAATAATAAACAATGTTACACATGTCTTTTAGAAAAAGAAAAATGTTTACGTAAGTAACAAATTGTTAAGAAAAAAATACAAGAAAATTTTTTTATTGTTTATCATAAAATATATCAAAATAACTTTTAATTAAATACAAAGGGAATTGCAATACTACCAACTTTTAGGAGTCTATCAAAGACAATAAGTATTAAAAACACGTTTTTTTGAACTACGAGATTACACTCATATGTTTTAATCTCATTTATAAGCCTCAAGTTTGGTATACTGGATTCCAGCATAAGTTATCACTTATCTCTACTGTGTATCCAATTAAAAATCTAATTTGTTCGAAATAAACAGTTACTTTATGTATTTATGACATTATAATTTATTTTTTTTTACGTATAAACTTGTAGAATTAGCATTATCGTAACAATAAGGTTTTTTCTTTTATCTTGTTTATTTAAAAACACATTTTCGGATGAATAATGAATGTTTTAAACTTAAAATGTTATTTAACAAAAACAAATACAGGAGTATGGACTTTGGTTGAAGGTACCTCGCGAATACTAATAATTTTTTTGAGATTTGAATCAATATTAAAAAAATTCAACATATACTATTATACTCGTATATGATACAAATGACAATTCTACTGTCGGCGATCACTTTTTTGAATAGTGGTCCAATTATCTTTATGCAAAAAAACCAATAATCACAAAAGGTTACGTATCTGGCTCTAGATTTTACTTAATTTAAAATTTTTATTGAACATTTATTTATTAATAACTGAGTTAGTATATAAAAACCAAAAACAATTCACAAATGTTTGGAATGACTTAACATTGTCAGTTGTCACACGCCATGGTCGTTAGGATAAACTGAAAAACAAACATTATTGGAATTACATCTTTGAAATTTATATAAATTATAAAATTTTAAAACATTTCATAAATTATATAAAAAAAATTTCAGTCAAAAATAAAACGATATAGTTAAGAATTCGTTAAGTATCTCAGATTTGTGTTATCTTTATTATCAATCCATAGCTTACACTATACAGATTTAATGTATGAACATGTCAATTCAGTGATCCTCCCAGACTTTATAATATGTTGTTTCAGCACACTTACTAAAAAATACTTATTAATTTGTTATTATAGAAGAAATATATGACATATTCTTAGGCAAGTATAACTTATGGTATGACAAAAGTTTGTGTCATCTGTACAACATTGTTTTTATTTATTTATTTTTTTTTTTTTTAATTAAACTAAAAAAAGCTATAATTAATAAACTATTATTTGATCAAAATATAATCATCAATGTAATTCAATACTTTTAGCGAATGAAAATACTAACCTCGAACCAAAATTCTACGTTCAACAAGCGTTTCTCAATTTGAGTAAGTCAATATTGTGCTTTAAAGATAAAGATGATGTGTAACTTTTGATTAAAAAAATATAACAAACATATTTTTTCCATGCACTATTTTACTTTACGTAATCGTACTTGAGTCTGTAAATCAATGAAATATATTATTTTAGCTACAAAATTGTATACGTCGTGCAGCGGATGAAACATAATTTAACTTGCAATATAATTTTATATTTAAGCAAAAAATCGTGTAAAAAAAAATTATTTAGTATTACGCCATAAAACAAAAGAGCGCTGTTAAACATATAAATAATACACATTTGTAAGACGTAATTAATAATAATAATTAACAATTACTATAAATACAAATAATGCCACAGAATGCTCTTTATTTTGTAATTATCTGTGGTACCGATACGAACCTAATGCAATCAATTAATTATTTGTAACTCAGTGAGGTCATATTATCAGTGACAGTGTAACAACAGCTTAAAATATTAAAAAGCCAAAAATTATAGGCATGGCACGTGCAAGTTAAATTAAAAGTTTGATCAATCATTTAAAAAAAAATTTTCGTACTGTTTTTCTTTAGGTAAACCAAATTTGGAGAGCATACATTAATAAAACCACAAAACTAAAATATGTTCATACCAGACAAAAATGATTTGCAAATTCAAAAAACCATTTTTGGAAGTATTAGCTAATTATTTGCAAAAATCTTGTGCTATTTTCCCCGCTTGGAAGACCAACGAGGAATATAATTTATACGCAAATATAGGAAAATTATGAACGTTATGGACCATTGAAAAACGTAGTTTATGAGTTTAATTATAAGATTTTCAATCGTATTTAATCTAGGCAATAGTATATATTTTTAAAATGACGGAAGTCTAGTTTTTAATGCAAAATTTAATATGTGTTGATGAAAGTTGTTTAATATTTTAAAGTTGAATACGATTTTTTTCAATTAAAAAATACCTATACTAAAATTAAAATATAAAACCAATTTCTACAAAAAACTTTGTTTTTATTACAACAAATAAAACAATGTTTTTACCGTCAGTGTAAAAACTAACCTAACACTGTTGATAAAAAAGTATTATGTTTTAAATACGTATTTGTTGTAATAAAAACAACATTTTTCGTAGAAATCGGTTTTTTATTTTAATTTTTATAATCCTACAAGTAACTCAATACCAAAAAATATCTATATCGACTATATATTGATTATACAGGAATTTCAGAAAACCCTGAATGTAAGCTTAATATTTTATAATATAAATTTCTACAGTTTTCTCTAAATTGTAGTCGGAGACACAAAAACTGAAATTTGACGTCCGTCTTACCGGGACCTATTAAAAAAACAACCCTCATTTACGAACGATAAGACAAAAAATACAAATAGAACGACTTCACAGGTAGAATTGTGTAAATACGCCAATGTTTGTGTCTCTGTTTAAAGTCAAATATTATAATAAGAATTTCATATTGCATCGAATAAATTGATATGAGGATTTTTAAAATTTGTATGTTTTTTTCAAAAATCAAATACCAAAATCTCAATGCACAAAGGATGTACTAATGCGGATATATTCAATAAAATACGACAACTTTTTATAATCATATTAATATATTATTAACATAATTCCATGGAAAAAGCAAATTCTAAAGCAAAAAAAAAAACATTTTAATAAATAAAAAGTTGTTGGTTTCTCGAGAATTTCTAATCATAATTATTAAACTGGCTGAATTTATTTTTCAGACGATACTTTTACATTTGGTAAGCTATACGTGAGAAAAGTTTTAACTACACAAGTGCATCAGGTGTATGATCAATAATTAAATCCTAACTTGATTTAGGAAAGTAAACCGAGTTAAATAATTAATTCATTACTATACCAGTATAATAGAAATTATTTTAATTTTTTAAAAGGAATACAACTAATATTAATTATAAATGTATTTTATTTTAATTTTTTTCAGTGAGCAATACCTTTGGAGGTAGTTGATTTAAAAAGTATATAAAGATCAATAAAAATCAATTGGGGTAAATCTTAGGTCAGTTGGGTAGTTTCCAATTAGTTCTATTGCACACACGAATGCACCTAATCTGTTTTTAGATTTTGTGAAAATATCAACACAGAGAAATGTTGAAAATGTTGAGTGTTTTCTTTTAGACTCTAAAATAATCAAATTTTCAAAAAATCTTTAACTGAATCACTATTAATAGCCCAATACCTTTCATTTGAGATACAGCATTAAAAGATCAGAGCATTCCGTCTATCAAAAAAAATTATTTTCAGAAAATAAGAAAAAAACAATTATTTTAAATACAATTCATTCCTTGCTACACTCAGATTTTAAAATAATATAAGTGGAAATATAGCCGTTGGAGCAAGTTTGGTGATTTGTTCGTTATGTTTGAGTAATTTTACGATTTACATTTGATTGGTAAGCAATAAACAAATTATAATGAAATATTACTATGAATAAAATATGTTCAAAAATATTTAAAATACTAGAATTGGTCAGTAAAAATTAAGATTGCTTAACACGCTTATTTGACCTTTAAAAATGTGCACTAAATCTATGTTTATTTTATTCAACAAAACCTGTAAAATATTGAAAAATTGAACTGCGTTCATTCAATTAAAACTCAAAAATTGTCAAAATCCTTTATATTTAAACTACACTTGAAAAAATACATGTAAAAAATCTATTCGAAAAATGTGTAAAAAAAAGTGAAAGAATTTTGAACAAGTTTTTAATGGTTTACTGCCAAAAACGCTGAAAAAAAAAAACAAAGAACAATAATTTTTTTTAAGCCAATATTGTATTTACCGATTTTCGAAATTTTTACCTCACATTTTACCAAGCATATTTTTTGCTTCTGTATACATTTCGAAATCATCCACTGAGAATCACAACCTCACAGTGGCGGCTCGTGCTATAGGGCACACGGGCACGTGCCCCACCTAAAACATTGAGAAGAAAGAAGAAAAACTTATATTAAATTATTAAAATTGAATAGGTATTTCTTCCATCATAATGTAAATCGTAGTTGGTAGTTGGTATATTATTGATTATCGAAAAAAAAAATTTATCGAATACGGGTGCTCCTAGATACGATACGTGCATACTACATTATACGCATTGGGCGGCGGGCACAACGAAGTTGTGCCCCGATGACCCGATCAACAGTACTAGTTTTCCCCCAATTTTAGACACGAATTAATATGGCATTACCGGGCACAATCGGAGTGTGCCCGAATTCTATTTTTATTACGATTTACAAGATTTCGTCGGTCTTATCGCCTTCGTATTGTTATTGTCGACCGTCTTCCATGGAACAAAATTTTTATTTTGAAAACATGATAATAATTAATTGTTCATTCTAATAATTCTGTTCAGTGTTCTTTGTTTATTTTATTAAATGTTTTTTACTTTTGTACTGTCATTTGTCGGTGCGCTTTTTTAAAGTTTATAAAATAAGTATTTTTACTATTTAGTTTATGGTGGCATAGTGTATAGTGATTAATACCTGATTTATTAAATATTTTTATTATTTTTCATCATGGATACATATGTTACGGTCGAGCATTTACTGAGTATCAACTTTTCAAGTTTACCTCTTGAGAAAAAGATTGAAATAAAAAAAGAAAAGTTGTCATAGTAGAAAAAGAAGGAAATATTTGTGCCCCACCTTCAATGAACCCCACGAGCCGCCACTGCAACCTCATCATGTAAATTTGTCCAAAATATTCAAAATTTGTTCTTATAGTCCATTTGTATGCTTATTATACGCAGTCCATAGAGTTATTTTACTTTTATTTGTATTTATGCACAGAAATAACATAGGTAATTGAAATAAGGCAGAAGTACTTCTGTATCTAGTATGATTTCAAAGTTTTGTCGAAGTGTTGATATTTTATATTTAATCATTAGACATTCCTCTATTTTTTCATGTTTAAAATTATCTACAACAACTAAATAGCTGTTTATCGTAGAGCAGCATTACTAGTTTTTAATTTTGGCATTTTATAACATTTTTATAGTTAACTGTGATTAAAATTAAAACTTTTAAGTAGGTATATAAAAGAAATTTACTATGGGTACAATGAAGTTGCACATAGAGTAAAGAATATTCTCTAAAGTAAAGAATATTAAAAAAAGGTTGTGTGAATCTTCTACTACTACTTTCGAAAAGCTAATAATTATCTGATAAAAATTAATAACAATACAATACAAAAAACTTAATATCAGATCAATCCAGTAATTTCTGCAGATATTAGCCGTAACCAACAAAACTATAATTCACATTTCTATAGAGATATTGATTATTTCCACATTTTGATTTGATCAGCTACGTTTATTTTTCAGATCTTGCTTCATCTTCGCATTCATACCAATGTGAGCTATAAAAACTATTCCATAAAACAAGCAAATAATAAATAAAATCACACATTATTATAAATATTATAATAATAAAATAATATATTATTTATAAGTATTAACATTTTTGAATTTCATTTGGAAAGACAGATACTATTTTTTTTTTCTTTTTCAGTGAATTATACTATTGCGTGTAAGTATGACCAGACGTAAAAAAAACTACAATATTTGTGTGCAAGTGTTACCAAAAATCCAAAAACACATTTAAAAAAATTATTAAAATCTAAATTATCTAAATTTTTTTAAAAGTATTATAATAAATTGCAATAATAATTAATAGGAAGTATCTACCCAATAACATGACAATCATTTTTTTTTTTCAGCTGATGCAAAAGCATACTATGAATACATATATCCTTTCATCGTAATTGACGGTATATAGAGTAGAATTTTTGTAAATCAAACATTATAAAATTTAAAAAAAAAACTGTTGCTCTTAAGAAAAATTTACGGTCATAAATTTAACATGATTGATTTAATAATTATGATTTGATTTTTAATTTTACCAAAAATTAAGCTTTAAGTCGTTTTATGTATTAAACATCCGTATGAAACCCAAATAGGGGAGAGTAGCCTATATTGGACCACCGCCTAATTTGGACCACTCGTTTATCTCGTTTGGTAATAATCAGAAATTATCAAAACATAATAATAAATGTGTATAAACACTTTCTAACGTCGTTGGAATTATCACACGTGCTCATTATCAGTAATTTCAATAATTATTCTATGTTTCATAGTAACCTCAAATTTAATGTTATTTTTTTTTAATTTTCGTAAGAGATTTATTGGGAAATGATTCGCGTAATGAAAAAAATGTTTTTATAACTTTTTATTAGAAATTTAGTTAAGTTTTATGTAGTTTTAGTTATTTGTTATTAATTTCGTTATTAAAAGGTACGTAATGATATTTCATAAGTATAATAAAGTTGTTTATATTGGACCATTTAGTGTTGCCTAATTTGGACCACTTATTTTATTGCAGATTTTATTAAAAATAAATGTAATAATGTTAGTTATGGTAAATGTTATGGTAAGTTATGGTAAATGGACTGAGGATGAATTGCAGATGGCTGTTGCAGCGTATAAAAATGGTGATGCTGGGTTGAACAAGTGTGCAAAAGTGTATGGTATTCCAAAAGCTACGTTAAAAAGGCATTCAGAAAATAAAAATAGTAATGCAAATCTAGTCAAAGTATTTGGCAGACCTACTGTATTTGATTCAAACATGGAAAAACAGTTAGTACAGCACATTTTACAATTAGAATCCATGTTTTTCGGTTTTACAATTAATGACATACGTAAGTTGGCTTACGATATTGCTGAGAAGTATTCGTTAAATCATTCTTTTAATCGGGAAAAACAAATCGCTGGGAAAAAATGGTTTTACTCATTTATGAAACGTAATCCAACACTTACATAAGACAACCTGAAGCTACATCAATGGCAAGGGCTAAAGGTTTTCAGAAACAAAATGTAATGGATTTTTTTGATATTTTGGAAAAAAATGTAGAAAAAGATAAGACTGAAAAAATTATGAAAAAAGAAAATACTGAAAAAATTATTCAAAATATAGAAATCCCCACCAAAAAAAGGAAAATTGAAAATGTACAATCGACATCAAAAGGGATAAGCAAATCAGACCATGGGGGTTGGTATTGCCCACTTTGCAAGGAAGCAAGACTGTTGGATATGATAATGTGTCAACAATGTGATGTATGGTTCCATGAAGACTGTTTAGGGATTCAGCTAGAAGATAATTTTTCATTATGTCATTGGTGTTCTGAGGTCAATAAGTAAAAATTGTGATTCCTATTACCTTTTATTTTAATTTTGTAAGTTTGTACACAGCTAAAGTATTTATTTTTTATTTATTTTAAGTTTATATATTATATTAAAAGGTTATGAAATAATATGTGATCATTATAAATAAATTAATATATCATTCGTTTTAATTTGAATTTAACATTATTTTATTATCAATACTCCTTGCGCGTTAAGATAGAGCCTTATCGATGGAGTGGAAACCAGTCGCCACAGACTTAAGATTATTTCTTAACGTATTTATTAGTATACTTATAAGTGGTCCAATTTAAGAACCGGGTGGTCCAATTTAGGAGACCAGTTGCTTATATTGGACCACATTGTAAATTTTAAAAAAATGAAAAAATTTCTAAGTTAAAATTAAATTAAAATGAACCTTGATGTGTCAAATTATAGTTTAGATGTTTATGTATTAGTTCAACGCAATTTTATTTTAATAAAATTGAATAATTTGCTGGAAAACTATAAAATGTCGAAAGTGGTCCAATATAGGCGACTCTCCCCTATGATTATAAAATTATATTTATATAATTTTATTCGATTAAGAAATTATATTTCTTGATCGAATTTTATCTAATATGTTAACTTAAATTAATGATGGATATAAGTACTTTTTTTAATACGTGCATTATAAAACATGACAATTAAAAAATCACAAATCGTACAAAAAGTGATGATTTGTCAAAAACTATTTTTGTCACTAATTTTTAGAGAGGAATATGGAAGATCCATACCAGTTCTGCGAGCGTTACAATCTTTCAAGTTAGTTAATATATCTAACACATCTTAAACATTTTATTGATAATCTGATAAAGTAACAAAATTATACATTGAATCTCAAAAAAATTTATACTGCATTATTTCTAGCTTTCTATAATAAATTAAATACGTATTTATAAAGTGATTCTTTTTTTATCTTTAAAATAAGGTAACTTTAATGTATGCGTGGTATCTAATTTGCTATCTAGTTTTTAAAATTTTAAAAGTTACTGTTAATGTATTAACCAGGTAAAATTTAAATGTGTAAAATACTGCCATGTTTTGAATTATGGAAAAATTCAACTCAAAATTTTTAAGAATAAAAATTTTTTTTTTATTTACTTTTGTATCTTACATTTTAGATCCACAGAAATCCGTAGAAAGAGTCGTCCTTGACGTCTCAACAAGCAGTAAGTGATATTATAACATAAAACAAAAAAATTAACCATTTTCGAATAATTCTTATAATTATTTTAAAATTATTTTAAAGTCTGTATCGAATTTAGCGCCCATATATTACAGAAAAAAACGTTTTGAAAATAATAATTATGATAACACCGGTTACCAGTTAGACTTTTGGGTTCTTTCATGAGAATTTAGTTGATGCAAACAGAAGCTGTACTAATGTAGTCCAATTCTTTATGTTTCTATGAAGAAGAACAGTATTATTAATCAAAGTTTTCCTGATACTTATTTTATCAATCACGAAATAAAAAACTGAAGTTATTATTAATTAAATTATTTCTTTTAAAAAAAAAACCTAATGATAACAATTTACATGAAAAAAGTTTAAATATTGATTATATTTTTTGTATTTTTCTAAACAATTTGAAGTTTGCGTTTTGTTTTCGAACCATAACTGAAAAAATTATCAAAATGTTTAAAAAAAATTGAAATTCATTACCACATCCGTTAAAAAACACTCACTGGGTACATATCTATAACAACGAATTTTTATAATATTCGTTATAATATTTATTTGAAGGTCGATGCAAAGGTCTATCTCATATCTGCCTATCCGGATTCTAGTTCTTTAAAAAAAGAGATAAAAGAATAATATAATGTATAGTGTAATACAATATTTATTACTACTATCAATATCTAACTATTTAATTTTTCGTATGTCTGATTTCAGGAGCTCATATACTAGGTACGTTTATTTAGGTTTTTTTTTTTTATTTTAAATTACATTAAGTCTCAATACTATATTACACGTAATTTGGAAACTGATATCAAAATAACGACTCTTAAAATATTATACATAGTGGGCAGTGTTAAATTACACATCAATATCAAGTTAACTCGCACAAACAAAATATACGACTAACAGACCATAGACTATGAACTTCAAATTAATTAAACTGATACGAATTCCATGTATTTTGGCATGAGTCACTTGCACAGTTATTAATGTAAAAAAAAAAAAACACAAAACCGATTTCTACAAAAAAAAATTCGTTTTTATTACAGAACATACGACTATTTCAAAAACAATATTTTCATCGTCAGTGTTGATTGTTCACATGATAATGAAAACATTGTTACTGTAAAAGTCGTATTTTCTGTAATAAAACGAAATCTATTTGTAGAAATTGGTTTTGTTCGAAACTTGACGCTAACAACCGTAATACGATATCGCGACTTCTTCGTACAAGCGCGCCGCCGCCGGATAAGTCGACTTTTCAAAGGTCGTGCGCGCCGGTCGCGCACTGGTCACATCGGCCAATCGCTTAAAGTCAAACGTGGACTCTTCTAACCCGACCGTCGCTCGAACCGTTCGCTTGCGGTACGTCGCCGCAACGTCAACGCAACAACGCGTGCACCGTTTCACGCTTCCACTATAGTATAGATTCTAATCGCAAGTGCGGCGCCGCACGTTAAAAATACGGATGTGTGCTTCAAGCCTTTTATTTTTGTAAAAAATACTGGGTAATAATACGCATTCATAGTGTTTAAATAAATTTAATAAAATTTAACAATTTTTGGAACGGATTTATCTAGTCCTACGCGGTATAATAAATGTTAATGTGTTGTTGAATGTATTTGTTTCTAAAATATATGACCTTTGTTTTTTCCAGACAATCCAACAAGCGGTAATTTATTAGGATTTAAAAATTTTGATTTTATTAACTATACACTTCTGTAAATTCAATACGTATTAAATACGCGAAAAGAACGAATTTTACTTCGAAAAATTAATTCTTACAGTTTGTATTTTTCGCCTTAAAAAAAGAAATCGTTCCACCTCTTAACGATCTCTACGCGGGAAACTGTTAAAAGATTTTGTATTTTTTAAATAAATTTTCGGACGTCTTTCGATTCTGTCATTGAAATTGAAAAAACTTAATTTTATTAACGAATAACATAATACACACCTTTTGGCTGTTTACAATAGAACCGATTTGACTGTTGTGTAGATAATAATTGATGAGTTTCTCAATTAGATACGTGATTTTATTAAGAAATATGTTTCATTTTACTCGTGGCTTTGATATGACTCTAATTTATGTATGCATAAATAATATTTATTATCTAGAAGAAAGAGGTAAGTCAAACATCATTAATTTCTTTACTTAAACTCACGTTTCATAAGAAAATTTAAGATTTAGTTTGTTCTAATTGAACTCTCGTGACTATAAATAGATAGTTTATAATTTAAATTTAGAAAATCTAAATTTATTACTATAATAAAGTACAAATTTTTAAATACAATAAGTAGGGCTGTGAATTTAAACTTTAATTACTTTTTCAATAAAAATTTAACTTATTGTCAATAAGACTTTGGTGTAAATGTTCTCAATCATATTAAGTTATTACATTCATGATATAATACGAATGAAGAAATAAAATCTATAAAAACCGTAATAATTGAAACAATGAAAGACAAAAGATTTTGAAATACACTTGGAACTTGAAAGTGTCAAATCAATAAACTTAGACACAATAAGGGCAACTTTTCACAACTATAAACTTGGTACATATTATAGCGCCGGATATGGTTAAAGTTTGTTGCTCATTTACCTAACCTAAACTATACCACATATGCAATTAACAATATTATAATGTAAATATATAAACTTCTTATGTACCAACCAATAAACTTAATTGATTTTTTTATTATAAAAAGAGTGTATGAGTAAGTAAATTACTGTATTATCAAATTATTTGGAATAACGTGTTTTGACGATAAAAGCAAAACCAAAATTATTATAGGTAAGTTATATATTATACAAAGATTACACAATTTTTTTTTTTCGTCTTGTGAACAGAATATAAAGTACCTATTCGAATTTTTACAAAAGCACAAATTAGACACTGAGAATTTATTACAGACTTTTTTAATATGTATACTATATAGGATGTAAGTCATAACACAAAGTCCTGTATAGAAATGTTGTTGGAAGTGGCAGACAAAAATAAAAATGTAGGAATCCACTTTTAAGTGTGGCATATAAGTGTGATATGAAAATAGAGATTTTCTAAAAATGTTGCAGATTTTGTTTCATAAAATTTTTTTTTTTTTAGTTTAATGATTTTTTAATTAATTATCATCTCGCTTCGTAATTTGAAAATGACTCGATGAAATATTTTGTATTTTAGATTGAACATTTAGAAATATTTTGTTTCCGAATAACTGTTATGCATAAAAATGCATACATCGAACATAGTATAATTTTAAATACAAAATTTTTCAAAAAAAATCATGGAAAATAAAATGTTATCTATTTTTTCATGATTGTGCGGACTAACTGGGTGCGTAGAAGATGTAGGAGTAGTTAGTGCAACTTCAGGTGGGAAACTAGATTACCCGAAATGAATTAAGGCATTGTAGTGATCGTTAGAGGTCAAAAACTAAAATATAATCATCAATTTGACTAATAGAACAACAACAACCATAAATATAAAAACATTATTTCACTAATAAACGAATATTAGTAATAATAATAATATAATTCAATGATCTTCTGGAAAAAACAGTTAGTTACTGATTGGTTTTCAAAAAATTTGTAACACATTTTTTTAAAACATATTGTTTATGTCTAAAAAAAATAAATGACTTCAAATGATTTCAACAATTATTTTTAATGCCCTCCGTATAATAGATCATTGATTATTTTCGAAAAATATTGTTTTTTATTTTCAATTAATTGCTTTGAATTGATAAGTTTAATTGGTAATTGTAGATATATTTCTATGTATATATTCCATCAATTTGTTTAAGTTATGAATAAAATTTTTCATTTTACTGTAGTAGATACCTATCTACGTATAAAAATTCTTTAATTCATTTTTTTTTTTTTTTTTTTGCAATACAAAAAAACATTAATTTTTAGATTTCAAATTTTTTACAAAGATAGCAATTAAACTTCTGTTTTTCTTTATAGTCATATAATTATGAGCAAATTACTGCTCAAATATCAATGGAAACATTATACAACTGTACACAAATTGTTGTTGTGTTTTATCAAAAAATATAAAAAGTTCATACTTTCAATAAAATAAAATAAATTAATTTATCAATTGTGTAGATCAACTATATTTCGCTATAAATGTAAAATGTGAGTTAAGTTATTTTTGTCTGTATAAGAATTCTACATTAACAAACAATTATTTTATATTCAAAAACTGTTTAGAATACATTTTCAACATCATTTAAAGAATAATAATTTGACTCATAGGATTGTAAATAAAATACATACATTTTTAAACGATTCTGCAATCAAATATTTTGAAAGATTCAATTAAGTATATGAACAATGCACTGTAACTAATAAATTAGCCACGCTTAAACTGACTGATTTGTAAATATAAATGTAAAAATTTTAAATGTGCAAATTATTGTAGCCAAAAGTAATCGATATAAATATTTTTGATACCCCTCTAAGAAAGGCTAAGAAACGTCCCGTACTTATTTTATTGGTTTAAAAGTTTTGGAATACGGATCTCCACCCCCTTTGGTCAGATTTATTCCACTCATTTTGGACTCAGAATGTACCTTAGTGTAATATTTTTATAAAACGATAACTTATGTTTTTTGCTTTGTTATAAGAAAAATAAAGAAGAAATTAAAAATAATACAAAAATAGTTTTTTTTTCACCAAATATATAAATTTTAAAATCCTTGAATACAGCTTGGGACTTTTGGTCAACTTCTTTTATTCACTTTTTAGCTTAACAACGTTTATCCTAATAATTTTTAAAATTTTGTACCCGATTGGTTGACCGGTAAGTACTTAGGTTTAAAGAAAGACCGACATTAATTTGATGTGACAATTAACTGCCATATATTTACTTTAACTGATGGAAATTAAATAATTTCTTTTCGCAGCTGACAAAAAAGAAGTTATAAAGTATATATATGAAGCCGTCGGTATGTATTTTTTTTTTTTTTTTTTAGACGCTAGCATAGCATAGCCTACAGAAGTCCAAAATTCAGTTATTACTTTGTACATTGTCTAAATTTTTTTAAATATGATATGCAAAAGTTTTTGAGAAAAATAAATTTAAATGCCATTTAAATTACCAGCTAAGGCAGTTCACCGACGGCTGCAGTTCACTTGGACCGGTTTTTGAGTCGGTGAATTTCCTTTTTCCGTAAAGTGTAAAAATTACATCGTTTCCGTGGCCCTTGGAAATAATATTCAATGAACAAAGAGAATTTATTCAGTGAAGACACTAAACATATTTCAAACAAATATTTTTTTCAGTGTTGGCCGAAATACCTGAAACTCATAGTAAGTGCTCGTTAGCAATATGCGAATATTATGTCATAAGTAAACGAAAATAATATCACCGTCTTTAAGTATTAAGTTTTTGCGTGAACTCTTTGGGAAATCTTGGTGTTCTTGTTCTTTTAGATTCTGAGCGCAGCGAAGAATGTATTGTTTTTAAACTGATATTTTTTTTTCTGTGAACACTGACGGTCAGGGAGGGTCCAATAAAAAAATGCCATATTCCCAAAAAGTTTGGGCAGTTGACTTAGATTGTGCCTTACAGGTTTTTTTTAAATTTCTATTTGTTTTTGAGTTATGCCCCAAAAACCAAAAACATTTTAAACTATAAGATTTCGACATTTGTATAATCCCTATTTTACGGCTAGCAGGTGGCTCCGATCTTCACGTTGAATAATACAAAAAAGTTCAGATTTTGAGTTTAAAAAATATTTTATAAGAGAAGATTTTTGTTATCTGCCAAAAACAACGAAAATTGGAACATCACCAAATTCGATTACTTGTGTTTTCGAGTGGAAAGAGCGATCTCATCAATATACGCTTTATAGCCCAAAAATATAAGGGAACTTGATTTAAATTAGATCTTATTCAAGAAAAATTTCAAAATTTTACAAATTCAGCAAATTTTGATCCAAAAACACACAAATTTAGAGTAAAAATCCCGAGAGAGGTGAGTGTTGCTCCAATGGAAACAAAACCGATACCATGCTATTTCTTTGAATTCCAAGTTGTTTGAAACTGGACATTTTTAATAATTAGTCATATCACTCATGTATACGTAATACGTTTTTCAAAACAATTTCGTAACTAACAAATATGTAAGGAGTACTCCGATTTTTTCATGCAGTAGAAATTTTTATAACCTAGTAAACGTAGTAGTTAACTATTATTGCATAGAAAAAAAGGGGGGAAGGAAGAAAAGAATAAAGGAAGGAAGGAAAAAAGGAAAAAAACTGAGTAAATTTGATGTCGGATGAGAAGTTGTTTGGCGTAGGGATTAGGTACCTAAAAAAATCAGCCGTTCACGTTGTACATATAAGTACCTAGTTTAATAGAGTTTATGTTTTTTGTTAAAATTGGTTTTTACGACGTCGTATAGAATCTATGCTATAGATAACAGAGCTCGCTCAGAATCGTTGAACCATTACTTCCACAATACTGGCCTAACCAAAGATGTGACCCACTCCAGAGCATAATGACTACAACAGACAACTGCTCACCCGACATCAAGTGTACTCCTTTTCTTTTTTAATATTCCAAATAAATTAAAAAATGCCAAAAATGGATATGAATGGTTATAGACTTTGGATTTATCGCTGATTTCAATTATGTAAAGCTTGATTTTAAATTTGAAAGGAATAACAAATCATAGATTACGGAAATTTGTAGTTTAACGTAGTATATAACGCTGTACTTACTCGCACACTACCGAAATTTCCACAGCATAAAATTATACATAAAATTATTACGCCTAGGTCCTAGGTACTTATTGTGTCAGAACAATATTTATATTTTAGTAAAATTATTATTTATGTATGGCACTATAAACCGGTAACGCTCAATATGTTTTAGTTTATGCATACAAATACATTAAGAAAGTTGCTTTATATTTAAAACCGTCTCGTAAGTATTTAAGTTAAATTTTTTAGTTACACAAAAATGTAAAAATTAAAGTCAAATAATCTAAAAATTTGTAACAGTATTAATAAACCGATGCAGGTACCAATATCAAATGGTTAGAAAAAATATTATCAAGTTTTTAACCATTAAAAAGTATAGTATTGACCATAAAAATTGGAATTTTCGGTGTAGATTGGACAATCGTTCAATTAACATTTAATTTAATTTGATTAGTAGAAACAAAGATGACTCGTAATACACAATTGTCATAATGGCGTATTGGTATATACCAACCAAAATTGTGGTTTTTTTTTATAAAGATAATATAATAGGGTATTTCCTCCCCCCCCCCCAACCTAGACCAACCTCGATCTAATTTATTTTTATCAGTAACGGTTCATACACGAATTTATAAACTAATGAAACCATAAAACAAAATTTAAAATTAGTTTATTGTAACCTTGTTGTCATGTATATTAACTATAAAATGTTCTTTTTATATAGCTGCCATGCAATCGCCATCAGATTTTTGTGCTGTTCGTTACAAGTTTGTTTCTAAAAACTGAATTGCTGAAGCCGTACAATATACAACAGCTACGATTCAAATAATTGTAAAAGGAATTTCAAGTTAAAATTTCGTTTCAGAAACGTTATTTTGAATTAACTGTACAAAAATAGCAAGATTGTTTTCATTAAAAAGATCACTGAATAAGATTGTATAATAACTGAACTTGAATTACAATATATTATGATAAAATATAGGTTCCATTCATTTAAAATTGTATTGTTCACATTTTTTATTGTAACAAAACCGGATTGATGATTTATTTTTTGTTGAACTAACGTTAGGTAATGAAATACAAGTAGGTACCTAGTATAATCTGGAAACTAGTAGTAAAATAATTTTTTTGTTTGTTCTGCGATACCGGTAAGTCGCGCCTCGCGGCTAGGGTCACCATTTTTAGCTAGGATCTCGTCGCGGGACGTTTTAAGAATTCTAGAATGGAGTGTATAAAGTAACTAAATTTGGAGAAAAAAAATTAGAGTTCTTCATTTTAGGTAAATTATTTGTTTGTTTTTAAACGTTGCATACAAAAAAAAATATTTTTAATTTATTGAAGAAGTACTTGGATGGCGATACTTTTCTGAAGATTTCGTTTTTTTCAACAGTTATTTTTCCCCTTTCAATAGAAATCTGCGAAGGTCATGTTGTAATTCACTTGACACTGTTAAATCAACCGATTTTGTTCACCAGACAAAAAAAACTCTTTCCACTGTGGCATTGTGCGTTGGGATTACAAACAATAATTATTAATACTCGCAGAATAATTTCTGCCAACGGTTGGCATTTTCTTTTATAATATTCAGTTTCTTTAGAAAAATAAATCTCCATTTCCCTTTCATCGACTTCCCTTGTTCCGAAGCAAGTTTATATAACTTCTATAAATAGTTCTTAACATAGGTTTATATTATATTGCTCATAGAGATCATCCCATACACCGTATTACTATTGAGTTATAAAAATGTAATGTTTTCAGTTTTTAAAAAACAACACAATGCACTTCTTCATCGGTCCATCGGTTTTTTTTTTTTATAAAACTCCACTTTTTCGTATAGTCGTTCGAAAAATGACACATTCTATTTCTCAAGGCGCGGACATTTTCGTAAACGAACGTGTATTTAAAATTACGCGCTTTCCCAAAGAAAAAATATTATAAGAGTAGTACTACATGGTAGTGTACATTGGTACATTGTCTTGTTATTCTACTGAATATAATGTCGATTCGGTATTAGACACGAGGATTAAACTGTAGATAACTTTTTTAACACGTGTAAAAAAAAAAAACCAAATACGTTGTAGCAGCGGTGATAAGTGGTGTGTGTATATGATGTAAATAATATATTTACGAGGAATATATATATATAAGCTTACTAAAATTACAAATACCGATAATACCTACTGGCATCGTTGAACATCGTTAAATATTATATAATTTATAAGGAGTTTTTTTTTTTTTACTGTCGATACATTGATTATACAACGGGCTATACCTAATGTTACTATTATAATAGATCACAGGCCACCGCGATAACGTTCGTGTGTTATAATCGCCAGTTTCCGGGAACCGGTCCCCGCCGGTCGACGCACACACGCACACACGTTACATTAGTTGCTGTCGTGGTAACATTCTCCGTGTCGCACGAATTAAGAATGATCGTATTATATCAAACGTCGCAGAATGACCCCTAGAGACATACGACATACGTAAAAATCGTACCGTACAGTTTTGAGGACGACCAAATAAAGCCAAAACGCAAAAATGCAATTTTATCGACTATACCGATTTGCGTTTTTTATTTTTGTTCGTTCATTTTTTGACGCTGAAAACGATGATTAAAAATTTTGTCGCACTTATTTATTCATGAAATTATAGCCGTTTGAAGTACGCAAATGTACTTTTTTTAAATTTTTTTTTTTTTTTCGTATTATCCATAACATTTAAATTTTATCGAAAGTTTATACTGCTCGGCGTTTTGTAGATGAAACATCGTTCGATTTGCAGTCTAGCGCTACGACATGACCGTGTTGGCCGTTTTCAAAAAACAACATAATATCTGTCTTGACGGTTTTTGCAGATTCAAGCGTGATATTTGTTTTTTCATTTTTTAAACACGGCAGAAAAAGGGTCTTTTTCAAAGTTGGTATATACTTTCATGTATATAAAAAAAAAAAAAAGGGTTGGAAAAAAAACCGTGGGCAGATAAAATTGTTCTAAACCCCAAATATACTATGAAAGAATAGTGTTTGACCGACTGACAACCATTATTACCGCGCCCGACGTGTCCTACGTGTTCGTAAATACGATCGTTATTGATCGCTGCATCTTATATAACGCGCCGACCGATAAGATTTCCTGAGCATAATCGAATTGTTGCGAACGAACGAAAAACGTGTCCGACGTAGACAAGGATAACGACGATCGGTACGACCGATCGGATCTTAATTGCGAACGTTTTATAGTCGCACAACAACGATTTGGAAAAACAAAATATTCCGTCGTTTCGATTCATCATTATTAGGTGTTTGACGACAGTCCGACTCGCAGACGCAGCGACCCGTTTTACCGCGCACCGCCGTTGCGGCCGATAAAAGTCGGCGAAAAATATAAAATATTATCGTGCGATCCGCCGCCGCGGTAGTTGCGAAGATCATTCTGTTTGTATGTTCTTTTGATTTATTTCATCGTTCCATCGATTGATACATCTTTGGCGCACCGGTAGAAGGGTATACATTTCCAACTTCACCACGACACTCGCTTGGAACCTCCGTGAAAAAGTTTTTTTGCCACGTCGGTCAATAAATCATCCGCGAGTCGACCTGCTCTGTGTATTGCACCCGCGCAGCGTCAGTCGTTGTCTTCTATCCGTACGAAAGAGTTCGATCGCTGTTTTTTTTTTTTTTATGTCCGTTTTGTACGACGTTTGTTCTATTATTCCAAAGTCGTGGATATTTCGTCGTTTATCGTATTTTTATCGAGCCGCGTGAGCTATTTCCTGCGACATCGTAAATCATTGTTAAATCGTTGTTAGCCGTCGTCTCGCCGATCTCGCGCCCAGTGGCGCGCGTTAAACTAAACTCGCGATTCGCGTCGTTACGGTTAAGCGGTGCGCCGTCGTTGGAGAACTTACGTTTTACTGCTGTAATTTAACAATAATACGCGGTTTGTTGTCGTGGATATCCGTAAATAATATATTGGTGTTATTTTTTGGAATATTTAAAAACGCGAGCGTGCGAATGCACACGACAAAAATATTGGCGATTTAACGAGACGACGATATTCCGATCGGGAAAAATAGCGATTCGCGTTGTGACCGCATACTGGATAATATGCGGTTATAGTCGAATGTCGAAGATCCGTTTGCTACATTTCTCTCAAAAATTCTGTACAATTTAAACATTAACTTTCAAAAAAAAAATCCAAGCTTGTAATCAATACAATAAATTGGAGAAAAATTCAATTTATCCATCCCAACCCACGCCCATTTTTCAATTTTAGATTCCGAGTGTAGCAAAGAATGTATAGTTTTTAATTTTATTTTCCGTGAACTCTATTTAGAGTATATTCTCCGATTTTTGCGTTCAATACCTTTAATGAAAGGTCTCGGCTCTGTAATTGCACTTTGAGGGGTCTAAAATTTATAATCAAAAAATTAGATCAAATTTGACCAAAAACGTTTGACAAACGTGTGTTTATTGACATAATCGATTTAGATTTTTGGCCAACTTCCAAAATAATAGACGGAGCTAGCTAAAACTTATAAACAATATTTAAACAGATAAACACAGACTTGGTCGAAATTTCAAGTGATTTTAAAAATTTCCTAGCTGAGTGGGCCCACAAATAGGTATAAAACATTTTCGAAAATTTCCATTTTCTTTGTGGTTTTTGTTCAATGAAAGATTAAATTGTCGAGCAAAAACTTTGAAACTTTAACGCAAGCTTAAAAAAAAAGCATATACCTACGTAAGATACTAAAAAAATTCTAAAATCTATAATCGCAATTTTTTTTTTTTATAATTTTTTTTCAAACCACTTCTTCAATAATGCTCCTATTTTTAAAGTCAGTACCTACTGTTCTTTTTCTGATAGGTTTATGGAGTCGTATGGTACTTTGTGAGGTCTCAAATTCGAGAGTTCATAATTAAAAAAAGCCAGAATCATTCTAGATCGCGTGGGTAGTTTAATGCTGTGGGTCACTGTTTTGGAAGGTTTATTTATAGAAGTTATATAGATATTAAATAACGATTCTGAGTGAACCCAGTTGTACTGTAAAAATTATGCCGTAACAATAGAATTTACTATCGGTCTTTTATTAGGGCGCTCGAATTAAAAGTAGTAAAAACAGTTTAAACATTTTTAAAATCTTAATTATAAAATGATTTTAAAACTCGTACCAATAAAACCCTACGAATAAAATATCAAATACCACGGAATAATTGAATGTTATATTTTCAGTACTTTCCTAAAAGTCGGAATCTCTCAACACAGTGCGTAATTTCATTGTAACAGTCAAAATAACACCGTTTTTCAATATTTTTTTATACGCTTTTCAGAGTCTAGAATTCGGATATTTTTGAAATATTTTTATTCAGATAACAAATTTTTTTTTACATAAAATATTAAATTTACAAATCTTAAATAACAAATTTGTGTGAATCCTATGCAGGTTTGGTTTTTAGGGGCTCTTGTTCTCGACCAAATTGTTTGCGGCAATCGTCATTTTTTCCTGTATCCGATATCAACTAACTATTTTTTAGTCACTAAAAATAGTTGCCGATCCCAGCCGATTCGCCAATCATAATGTTTACCATATCTAAAGCAGCTGGTAGGATAAGCTCTTCTGCAATTGTATGAGGTTTCTTACATTTTGCGATTCTAAAAGCAACTTTATAAGAGGCTATCAATGCATTGTTTGGTATTGATGCATTCTTAAAAAATGTACTTTTTTCCTTTTTTAGTTCTTTCCACTTTCGATCAAAGTAATCGCGAGATTTTCCAACCGCATATTTATGATTCGTTTCCAAATGGCGCTTCAATTTACTCGGCAACATGCATTCTGGTGCTAAAACTTTCATACGTACACAATACACATAGTGTTCTTTTTTCACCATTCACTTCTGTCGAAGTAAAACCGAAGTCCAAGTAACTATCATCATATTTCCGATATTTTCGTTTTTTTACAGTCGGGCTGTTACTGGTTGAGGGTATACTTTCCTTCTCTGCACAACGTTTATGACTGTTCAATAAAAATCGATCCATGATTTAAAAAAAAGTCACAAAATTAACAAAATTTCTATATAAAGACGACGAACACGATAAAGCAACACACTGCGCGAGACTGGCGGTCATACTAATCCGAAAACAAATTTTATCAAACACGTCTCATAAAGTCAGACTATGGTCTAAAAATAAATTTAAACTCGTTAATGGTGATGAGGATAATGCGACAGAACCGATAACGATAAACAGTTTACATAAAAATTATTTTTCTTTACCGATATTAGTATCGTATATATAGTAATCGGTTTTGTCGCATTACCCTCGCCACCGTCATCGAGTTAAAATTTATTTTTAGACCAGGTAATTTTCTACGGCGACGCGGCGCACAGTTTGGGAACCACTAAAGTTTAGTGTATTCTCCTCTCGTCGCTCAACTCTGCACCGGTAAATGACTTTTTTTTCGCGTTTCGTTCGGACGCGACGCGATATTTTTTTGTTTCTTTATTTTCATGCGTCACTTTGGACATCGACGCATTCGTTCATCGCTTTGCAGTTTGCAACTCTGTTGAATGTGGTACCTACTTTCATTTCAATTTGTTTTTATCTTGCACTGTTGTAACAAATCTTTATTACCTATTTTAATCCAGCCACGGCAAAACGCAATCTTGGTCAAATTTATTATAGTATACCTACAATTACATGAGTTATTTTTCTGTTAAATTGATCAATCATGTTTAGTATTTAAAATTTAAGATTTCAATTTCGTGTTTTTAGGCATAATGAGTTACCAAAAGGAAGGTTCTACTGAATCGAATGATCTAGCCGATGATCGGATTGTAACCGAATTTGAACTAAAAGAACGCCGTGTCAAACTTAAGCTATCAGAACGTCCCACTTTTAAAACATTAAAAAATATTTCTGAAAATTCACAAATAGATGTATGCTGTAGATTAAAACCACGTAATTCCAATATTTCTGAGGTAATTAATTTTAACAAAATGATATGATGCTGTTGTATGAACTAAATAATTATTATATATATTTCTGTGCTTAAGTCAAACGAGCCACAGGGATCGACAGTGAGGTCTGTTGTTATACATTGATTTTTATGCTCCAATATAGTATATATATACTTTATACACAGAGTATAAAGACTTTGGAGGAAAAGGCCAAGAGATTGATGGGACGAGGAGAGCAATGACAATAAGCGGTTATGTAATAAATGAAATCAAAACCTTTAAATATTTAGGATCATTCTTACAAAGCTTTGGCATGGATGTAAAACATAGGATTAAGTGTGGTTGGATGAAATGGAAGGAAGCATCGGGCGTTTTATGCGGTAAGAGAAATCTAATAAGGCTGAAAGGTAAATTTTACAGGAGTGTAGTGAGACCAACTACCTATGCTATATGGTTCGGAGTGTTGGGCAGTTGACAGGAAAATAGAACAGAGTATGAGTGTTCCGGAAATGAGAGTGCTTAGATGGGTGAATGGAGTGACAAGAAAAGATTGAATAAGGAACAAATATGTAAGCGATAATATTGGTGCAGTGTCGATAGTGGACAGGATGAGAGAGAATAGACTAAGATGGTTGGGCATGTGATGTGGCGAGAAGAATCAAAGGCAGTAAGAGTAGTTATGAAAATGAGCGTCAAAAGGAAAAGATTAAGAGGAAGACCAAAAAGGAGATAATTGGATACAATTGAGAATGATATGAGGCCTATGGATGTGTGCGTAATGGATGTGAAAAATCAAGGCGAGTGGAGGTTTAGGACAAATGTGGCCGACCCCAAATAGTTGGAAGGAAGGCGAAGGAGAAGAAGAAAATGTAAATAAAATAAATTACCGTAAAATGAGGATACTTTGCACCAACTTTCATTTTTTTTTAACTGTAAACAAACACTGTGATTTTAATAACTGTGATAAAAATATACGAGTACAATTGATATCAAATTTAGATAGGTAAGTATAATGATAGGTTTAAAGAGTTTTCAAATTTTAATAAACAGTGGTTGATTCGCGCAAAATTGTATGTGATGTTGGGTTACTTTGCACATTGCCAAAAATCCATTAGAATAACATAGATATCATAATTATGGTGCAAAGTATACTACACTATCAGCGTCTTATCTTAAGGTCATACAAATGCTGTGTTTGAAAAACTAAATAAAGAAATCTATTTTAAGTGTAAAAATATGTAAGAATTTTACCAATTTTTTTGACATTTTTTTTATTTATTGATAAGACATAATAATATAAAGCAAAATCATAGTAGGTACTATTATAAAAAAATAATTTAAACCCTAGATATGTTTGTCTGAAACAATATAGTTTAAAACAATTTTAACTTTCCATAAAAGGTTTGCGAGTTAAGTTGAAAACATAAACAATTTTTGATGCAAAGTATTCTTATTTTACAATTATCATGTTTTTCACCATGTTTAAAAAAAAAGGAACGAAAGTTGCTAGCACTGGACAAGGATGTATATGTATAATATATGTATGTGTGGTAGCTTACATTATTAAAAATTCTTATTTGTACCTGTAGGACAATACTTTATCAATTGTAGATGACAAAACAGTAGCATTCGTCAATGGAAATGCACGTAATGATGTTACTGAGTATGAAACTTATTTGTTACTATCATATAATAAATTATTTTAGCTTATAGTATTTATAAATTTTTTGTATTTTATTTTAGGTACACATTTTCTCGCGTATTTGGTCCAAATGTTGATCAAAAAACATTTTTTTATTCTTGGGTTTATCATAAAGTATTAAGATTTTTAAACGGAAGTAGTGAATTATTATTCGCGTATGGTACAACAAATGCAGGAAAATCGTATACTATTCATGGTACCTAATTAAACAATATGTTTATATACACATACTTACTTTAGTTAAACAAACAGATAACATTTACTTTAATTTATTTAGGAAACGAAAATGATCCTGGTATAATTCCCAGAAGTTTAGTACTCATTTTCAACACTCTAAACAAAAGCATAGTTTCAAGTCCGAAATATAAGCCTTGTAGAGTTTTTGAAGCAAATATTTTGGATGAAATATTGATAGAAAAGGAAGAGGAAGTTAGAAATAGAATTTTTTGTAACTGGTCTGATGAAAATATCCAAGTAACTGCTAAACTTAATTATATTTTGCATACATAAACTACAAATTTCTCAATTTTTATAGGATGATTTTAGGTCCTACCAATCTACTGGTGAAGGTCGAAAACTCCATAGTGTAAATAGGGACAGCAGAATCACTAAATTGTTTGATTTATTACAAGATGATGAAATACCAACTTTGAATCATGGTGATGTCATTTATTCAATTTGGGTCACATATTCTGAAATTTATAATGAAACTGTCTATGATCTTTTGGCTAATTATTCTGCTAATCAAAAACGTTCTGCTCTTAAACTTTCTTATGACAAAAATAAAAATATATATATTAATGGTACGTACAAAATTGATTATTTCTTAAGTTACTAGATTTATATTATTATATTATTGTTACTGATAATTTACGAATAGTAAACAAGTAGATGTACCTTATATATGTGTAATAGTCAAAATGTAATGACTGCTTTTCATTGAAAAATTTTTAATCTAAACGAGGCTATTATAAAAATAAAATTTAAAACCATTTTCTAACAAAAATGTTTGTTTTATTACAATACATTGTAAAATAAAAATAATCACTATAAAAACAAAATTTTTTGTATAAATTGGTTTTAAATTTTGTATTTTTATATTAAATAATATAGCTATTAAAAATATGCTAAAAATACTTTCACAGACAAAATTTTTATTTGGAATTGTTTGAATATCAATTGGTCAAATTTAATTACATTTTAAAAACATTTTAGATATTACTCATGTTTTTGTAAAGTCTGCTGTAGAAGCTTATAAAGTGATGTCTTTTGGTAAAAACAACTTAAAAATTGCCAGTAATACTTTACATAAGTTATCTAGCCGTTCACATTGTGTCTTTACACTAAAACTGATGCAATTAAATAATGTTGAACATCCAAATTCATCAATTATTAGCAGGTTTGAAATATTAACACAATATCCATACATTTATAAAGATGTATTTTAAAATGTTTAAATTTTACTTTTCAGCATATCTTTCTGTGACTTGGCAGGTTCTGAACGTCTTAAAAAAACTTTAAATGTTGGTGAGAGACTTTATGAGTCTAAACACATCAATTCTTCACTCATGGTTCTTAATAAGTGTTTATCAGTTTTACGGTATGTACCTGTATAATTTATGTAAAAAATATTTTTTATTTCCTTGATTGGTAAAATATATATGGATATAAATGGATTTTTTTTAGTGATAACCAAAAACTTGGAGAAAATCGTTTAGTTCCATTTAGAGAATCAAAATTAACTCAAATATTTCAGACCGCTTTGACCAACCGTAAAATTGATAGTGGCATTTCAATGGCAGTTAATGTTAATATGTCACCAAACTTACTCGATGAAACTAAACAAGTTCTGTCTATGTCTGCTATTGTTCGTTCTATTAACAAACCAAAGCCAGTAACTCGTAAACCAAGACCTAGTTTTGCTGTATGGGGAAATAATCAAAAAAACATAACTCAAACTATATTTGAACAAAGTACATTCATTTTTAAAACACAATTATTATCTCTCAAATTAAAAATAATGTATTTATATCTTTTTAGCAAAAGATGAAGAAATTCTTGATAACACTAAAGATGAAAATAATGGCAAGGTAATTTTAGTGTCAAAAATAATTGAGAGAACTATCAGAAATTATAGCATTCTTTTTTTTATCAGATTTATACTGAAGAAGAATTAACTGTGAGACTAAACGAAGAGCAAACGAAAATACGCACAGCATTAATAGCTCAGTTCCAAAGCATCATAGAAAATCAGAACACATTTTATAAGTAAAGTATCTTGCTGAGTGCTAACACTTAAATATATTTGTTTCATTATTTCAAAATTTATTTTTTCTGCTTAAGAAATCAAAAAGAAACCATAGAGAAGAATAAAGATGACTTTTATGAAAACAAAATTAAACGTTTAAAAGCGTATTACTCAGAAGAAATTCATGATCGAGATAAAAAATTAGCAGTAATACATACTTACCACTCATATTTTTAATAATTAATTTGTTAAAATATTTTAGTTGAACAGAATTATTGATTTAAAATACAATTGTTTCAGAATCCAGGGTTAAAAAGTGATATTACAAATGACGTAGAAAAAGCTATGAAGAAAAGTTTAATTGAAAACTATGAATTTCAAATTGTGGAACTGAAACAACAAAAAGAAGATTTAATTGGGCAGCTAAATGTAAACTATGAGCATTACTTTTTTAAATAATAATTTAAATTGTTTAATGAATGTATCATTTTCTAGGATCTTAAAAGGGAAAAAGATATTTGCCAAGAAAATTTGATTACTAAAACAAAAGAAAATGATGTAACTATTTTTAAATTTCTGAGAATAGTAATTATATTCTAATATTTTTTAAATTTAAATTTAGAACTACAAAACGATGTTGCAAGAAGCATTTGAGGCGTATGAACGTCAGAATGATGAATTAGATGTTGCGAATCAAAAAAATGATGATATGCAACGAGAAATAGATGAAAAGGTATAATTGACAATTGAATCTTGTACAACTATACATATAAGTAAAGAGCTCTTAGTATTATAGCTATGAATATGATAATAAATATGATATAATATATCATGTTAGTAGCTTTAACACTTTCCTTGATAACCAATAAGAATATCTAAAATTAAAAGTTAATTACTATCTTTGTAACTAGAGTTGGATCAGTGCTTGACTTGATAATACTTATTTTGTTTGAATACTTGATTTTTTACTTTTAAAACAAATATCACTTAAATTACTTATTTAATAACTTAAAATGTTTACGAGTATTCAAATATTTAATTGACTTGATAAAAATTGTACTCAACTCAGAATACTCGTCAAACTGTGTGAGAAATCAGAATTATGAATTTTATTATGTCAGAAGTACACCCACTATTTTTATTTTTTTTATTTAGTAGTGTTATTGTAAATTTCTTTATTTGTTACGTCAACACCAAAATGACATTTAAGTATTTTATTTGAAAACTAAATTTATCTGATGAATTATAGGATATGGAAATTGAACTACTGGTTGGTTCACTGGAAGCTAAATGTGAAATAATTACTGATATGGAAAATAAGCAAGACGAACTTATTGCAGAATACGTAAGTTTTTTTTGTTTTAATTAATTTTTTTTAAAAATATGTTGACATTTAGTCTTTAATATTAGCCTGTTTTAAATTTTAATCATAGTGAAAAATGTATTGATTGTCAATATTTAATACATAGGTATGTGTTTAATATTACACAAAGTGAGAAAAGCATGGCCTCCATTATAATGTTTGCTTATAGTTGACCATTTCTGATGGTTACATTTTACAATGTAATAACCCACATCTTCTATTTTCTGGGGATGTCTTGACAAATATATAAAGTAACAACCTTTTTGAATGCAATGCAAATGTTCATACAAATTTATATGTGACACACTGAAACTATACCTAGGTATTTAATCAGTAATTTTTTTATAACTTAAAATTTTTAAAAAAACTAACAAATAACGAATTAAAACATTATTTTTCAATATTTTGAAAATTTATAAAAATAACTTGGAAAATGGATTACAATGTGTTACATAAATTTTAATAAATAAATATATATATTAATTGTAATTCATTTTGATTTTTACAACATACAAACTTTATTATTTATACAGTTTATGAAATTATAATAATTTGCTAAAAACAATTAGATAATTATGTAACTTTCATTCAAAATTAACACTTTATACTAAAACAGTATAACACTTAAACTTGTTTGTTTTTAGGTAGAAAAACAGGTTGAACCATTCAAAAATGAAATTTATAGACTAGAAGTTACTATACAAAAACTAAGAAACAAATACAGAAAAGGCAATGAAGAAAAATCAGAACTTGCCCAAAAATACAACATTTTGAAACAACGATACAAAGCAATGGTATTTTAAAATTAAAATTTTTTTTTTTAAGTTTTGGTTATTATTTTACAATTTGTATCCAATTTGTTTAATTCATAAAATTATGTTTTATTATTAGTCAAAGATTCAAGAAGTTAATATCAATGATCTTTACATACTGTCTAAAATGCCAGGTATTGTTGCTCTTTTATGTTTATTTTAAATATTATATTACATATTATTTTTATATATATATATATTACAGAAAAAGACTTGAATATTGCAAAACTTCATGAACGTATTAAAGAATTAGAATATAATTTAAGGTATTGATTTATTTATAGTATTACATAGTTACATTTATAAAATACCTGCGGTACATTAATAAATTATGTTTTTCAATAATTATTAACTAGCACAAATTGTTTTATCAGTTTTTGTATTATTTAAATAATGAGATAACTTAACTTTTATGTTTTAAGAATAAACCCTACACATTTACTTCATGTTCAAATGTAAAACATTTGTTCAACTTTAAACATTTTTATGTGTTATTTAGGTGTATCAAATGGTCACTTATAGACATAAATCATTTTTCGGAGAAGAGAGGGCAAAATTTTTTAATATATATTTCTTTTGCACCATTATTCTTTGTTTGAATTTTAATGAAACTATTGAATCAATTCAGGCAGTTTAGTACTTACAAAATGTAAAACAATTTTTTTTTATTTGAATATTATGTAAAGTACTAGTTGATGTTATTTGTTTATTTTTATGCAATTTAGTACTTTTATCATGATTATGCATGTTAGATTAAAACTTATAAGTTATCCAAGATCTCTAATGTGGTTGAATAAAATAAAAATTACTATATTAAAAATGCTTTGGCAATAATTATTATACCATAGTCCTTTTGCATTTTTCAGAAACACAAAAACACTAAAAACAGGTAATTATTATAATACTTTAATTTATAATTGTATTGAAGTGATGACTCACTGATGAAAAGCAAAATACTTGGGTTTTAGGTTATTTCTAATTCCCAGATCTCTAAACCGACTCCATTAAAAAGTTTATATATATTAATACCAATATGTATGTACAAACTTTTTTTGTGGCTACAATTTCTCAAAAACTGTTGAACGGATTTGATTTCTGTTTTCGGCTAAATAAAGTTACATAATACTTGAGGTTGTGTACAATTTTTAATAAAATCGATAGAGTAGTTTTTGAGAAAATAATGTTTTACGTTATCTTTGATCAGTATTGTGTGGCGACGGTGAATATGTAATTTTTGTCACACGGCGACATTGGTTGATTTAATTTGACTTCTGTTTTCGAATTTATAATGCTACATATTTAAAGTAGTGAATTCTTCACTTAATTTTAAACTATTCTTTGAGAAATTTAAGACAAACATTTTTGCGTTGTGTTGCTAGAAATCCTAACCTTCACTTGTAGGCCCAGTTATTGGGATTTATTATTTTTACGTTATTGTAGTCCATAATTATTCAATTTTTTTTTTTTTTTTTTTTTTTTGTAATAAAATAAATAATACTGCAATATTCATTGATCATTTAATTATTTCACCATTCAAGTGCCTAATTAAAGTTTATAAATTTTAACAGATTCCGATTCGTTTAAATCATGTGAAGAACAATTATATGATAAGAGTCACTTCGATAAGAAAATAAAAAGATTTTTTGACAACGTAAGTCCACTTACTGACTGCAGTAATATTGTTAAAGTAAGTGTAGAAATCTACATAGCATGGTACCTACTTAAACATATTTAATTTTATATTGTGCACATGGTACACAGGAACCCAAGTTGGATAGTACCGTTGTTTCTCCTTCTTGCTCGATTCATCAAGTGCACGACAAAATGTAATTTTTACACGTTATATTTTTTTTCTTTATGTTAAGTGTGTAATTAAAACTTTTCGTTGAATTTTTTAAGCTGATTAGCTAAGTAAAATTTTTTGTTGGAAATCGCAAGATTTTCATTTATAAATTTATTTGTACGTATACAAAAATGTTTTTCATAAGAAATAATACATTTGTTTCATGTATTGCGCTACAATATATTACCTTTGTAATGTAATATGAAATTATCATCAAAAATATAAAACATAATTTTGAATTTTGAATATTGTGTTTTTTGAATTCTCTTATCTTGTTTAAACCTGGTTAATTTTCATTATTGTGTAGTATTTACTATACGTGTTCTAATTGAACTCTGTGGGCAGTATGTGAGAAGCTATGATTATTTCAATACTTCTGAAGTTAATGAGTCAAGATTATAACTACACAGTTACAGCTACTTTCCTGGAAATGGTTTTCAACTTACAATTCAGATCAATGGCGCAAAGTATTGTAAAGCTCTCTCTAGAAATACTGCAGATATTTAACTGTAGGGTCTTTGTACATTTAAAAATTATCAAGATGATTAATCACTTCCCTTGTATTTAGGGTATTTACGCCGCTGATTTATGCGAATCTATGAATTTTGATGATTTACAACCACCAGCTATAAACACCCTAGTTTAGCGGTTCCCAAACTTTTTTAGCTCACGGCGCCCTTTTTGAACTAAACTTTTCTCAAGGCGCCTTTCCCAAGACATAGCATTACTAATCATAAAAAATGAATAAAAAACAAATAAAAAGCAGACAATATTTTAATTATAACAATATATAAAGACATAATGGTCTTTCTTCACCATTCACTTCTGTCGAAGTAAAACCAAATTCCAAGTAACTATCATCATATTTCCGATATTTTCGTTTTTTTATAGTCGGGCTGTTACTGGTTGAGGATATACTTTCCTCCTCTGCACAACGTTTATGACTGTTCAATAAAAATCGATCCACGATTTAAAAGAAGTCACAAAATTATTTTTGATTATTAAAAATTAAAATTATTATTTATCCGATGATCTTTCTTTAATATTATGGTAACATTAATGGACAAATTTAAGATGTTGGCTCCCTCATATTTTTATTCATGTGACCTTCGATCACGGGCCTGGATACTCCTTGTGATAAATAGTTACTAACTACCTATTGTATCGTATAATCACTAAAATTAAAAAAACGTATCAATTATTACAAAAATTCACTTAAATAAATAGTTATTATATCTTAAAGTATAGTCGACTACTAATAATTAATTTAATGTGCACCCATTGTATATGCCAACTTCACAGATAACATAAAGACGTCGTTATAGTTTTGGAATAACCAATATTTTTATTTATTTTTTTTTTTTTTTCGAACGACTGAATACCTATATGTATTTATTTATTTATAAACATTTTACGGGACAAGCCCTTTTACAAAGAAGATTTAATAATTATCTAGACAACCGAAACATGAAAAAAAGAAAATATATAGATACGTATCAGTTTTGGGATAAATTAAAAATAATATAAAATACACGAATTGTGAAAAATATAATAATAATGGTTTTAACTTGAAAATAAAGACAAAGAAAAAAATTCTGATATAATCACGAGACATAAAAAAAAAAATCGACATCATTACAAATTACGTTGCACCTAACGTAAGCGCTCTCGTGAAAAAAGAATAGGTAAGTACAATAGGTTTTTTAAAAAAAAGGCACAAAAAATAAACTCGAGCTTCTAATCGAATAGTTGCGAGTTACAATACCAATCTTACTTAACAATTCCGTACAATTAATATTGTTATTTAGGAGATCATAAATCAATAATATGTCGGTTATCCAACCTCACATGGCTGAATACTAATAGTATGTCCTACTAATGACGTACGAGTTTCTGGAGATCGGTAATTTAATATTGACCGATTATTATTATTTTATAATGATTATTAAGTTATTATCTATGTATTATTACTGAAAATTGTATCCATCTAATAATATTATTTTTTTACAGTGGAATTTTTAAGCTTTGGTATTGCGTAGTTTTATGTATAAATAATATTATTACGTATCGAAACAAAAATATTTAATTTTCGGGACTTTTTTTTCCCCCCGTGATTTAGTTTGATTCATCCTTCTCAAAGATGTGTGAAAATGTCAAACCGTTCAGCGCGCATTTTCGGCAGTTTTTGATTTTTCGTCTTTGGATTGAACATTAAATCAAAAATTCAAACTTCCTGCAAACTATATAGGTATTAATATATTTATAAAATATATTAATACCAAAAACGTGTCCAAAAATGTGGGTATATAATCTATATTATACACGTGATGTTTATCGACCTCAAACCGGACGAATGAAATTCATGCGTGCGGTCCCTGTTTTTTTTTTTTTATTTCGTCTTTTGAAATGCGACCGTCCGTCCGGAGCCCGAAAATTTCGACAACAACACGCGGCCGCCAGTTTATAATAATATATAATATATAGCTCGCAGCGCCGTGAGCGGATTGTAATCCTTAAAAGGAGTGCCACACAGGGACAGTGAGTTAGAACCGTGTCGAATTTTAAAATCGACCTTTTTTCCTTGAAACACGAACAATAAAATAACGTACAAACATAATAATATTATATGCTTTTATAAGCCCGCCGAGGGCGGTCCTATTATTATTTTATGTATATATTATTTTTTCTTCGGCGTATTATAGATTTCCATTTATCGTTGGTCCGATCCCAAGATCATATAGCATTATAATGTGTACATTTCAACTGCACCGAAAATAAGATAGGATCTCACAAACAAATGTGTACGGTACGTTGTAAAATATATAATGGTTACAGTGAACAAATAAATCGAATATCCGCTCTGGATATCTGGCGCCGAATGTTTGCCTCAAAACGAACGAAGTACACTTGGAATTGATCGACTTGTGTGTGTATACAACACATTTATATCAATATTATAATTTCTGTAGGTACATATACCTATATAATTATATATATACAGAGATGAGGTCTTAAAACAACCAGAAAACGATTCAATGTTGAAAAACAATTAAAATACATTAGACGACCGGTTCACGTCGATAGCACAGCGCTCAGAATAAATTATCCGGAACTGAATAAATCATTTCTTTTCAACCATAAAAAAAATAAAAAAAAATAACGATACGCTTAGACCAAAATTTAAATCTTTGTATAAAAAATTATTTTTTAAATTAATTATTTTATGGTACTATTATGTATAATACTGGCTCAAAAACATTTTAGCATGTTCGGGACGGATTCTGGATATAACGTCTACAAATGTTTTATTTGGTCGGCCATTTTACCAATGTAGATTGAATACTTTTAAATAAATTTTATAATATGATATTTTATTTTAGTGTTTAGTCACTCTATATACACCTAAACGCCAACAAGTGCACTCGAAATTGATTTTATATTAATGAACTGTACTAGGTATTTTTATAAAATCGGTGGTGGTTATTTACATTCTATAAAATTCCAATTATTATTTTTTTTTTTTTATTACTTATCGGTACGTATGCGAATGAGTATCTCAAACCTTGTTATATTTCATAAAATTAATGTATAATTAGTATAGATATTTTATAAAAATGTACTTACTTGACATGATGAATCATGTCAATAATAATATTATTATTAGAAATTTAGGATTTTTCGATACTTACCTGTTACACAGTTATTAGTTATTACTGATACACAATCGCATAGTATTTCTTTTATATTTTCACATTAAAACATACGCGTAACTAATAAAACAATAAACAATTTGTGAATTTACATGGTGTTTGACAAAATAAACCTGAAACAATAATCGTCCCAAAATAATGGAGATATCTGTCCCATATAAAAATGTTCACTTAGAAAAAATAACATCTACGTCGTAAGCAATGCGAATGTTATATTTTAACTTTCATTTTTAAAACTACGGTATGTACCAACTTAATTATGCATAACAAATCTTATAATTTTAAATGCCCAATTATTTTAAACTTGACAATATCTAAGTTTATATACCTCCGCACAAATATTACAAACTACTACGTCAAAAATTAATTTTAAATAAAAAACAAGCCATTAAATCATCACCCGCAAATGAAAATTTAGGTACTTACCGCATGTTCTTAGAATCATGCGTACCTATGGTTAATTATTGTTTGTTCAACAGTAAAAATAACACCAACTTGCTACGATTGAAAATTATTATTATTATTATTATGTTTAATTAAATTTTAGTAGGTACTACAATAAGTACCATAGAAAGAGTTTCGGAATAAAAATATTACTTAGTTTGCAAAAAAATCGACATCTTAGAAACCTAATTTAAATAATGTTCGAAAGAGTTGAAACAAACGTTTACCATTTTCGATCAAAATAAAACTCTTATTATACATAATCGCTATTTTTTGCGTATAGTTATTTTCACAAATCTTTATATTTTAAACTCAAACCTAAAGCAAGACGTCGTACGTATAGGTAAAAAGTACATCAACGGTATTTCTATGTTTAAGTAAATTTTTCTCCAGGACAATAGATTTTAATGCTATGTACGCATAAAAGTGGTGTGTATGTACGTCATATAGGTTAACGAGCTCTCTCGGAACAAGTTTTAAAAGCAATGGTTGCAAGAAATCGAGGTTTTTTCATATTTTAAATAATACATAAACATTTAAACCGAAATTCTTATTGTAAACGTAGAAAAAGCCAATAAAAGGAATATACTCAAACGCGGGTCGGCGGGTATTCATACGAAACACAATCCCGAACATAAAGAACCGTTATTTCGTTTTGGTCGGTGGACAATGTCACTGGACAATACCTACCTAACGGTAAAATTTCACTTAACTGATCCATAGAAATCGGCCTGTGAAACGTATTGAAAAGGATCGCCCAACTTGACGAAATTCCGTTAAATTTGAAACCATTCGAATATCAGTGTTGTACATCAAAATTATTTTATGTACGTATATTATTATTTTAACTTATAAGATCCATAAGAATACACATAATTATAATATGATATTGATAATAATAAATGATTTGGTAAAAGTTTACATTCATCACTTATTTAGTTTTTTTTAATGTGTTTGTTCTGTTACTCTGTAAAATATAATATTATGATAAATATGTATTTAACCTTATGCGTTTTAAATTAAGTGTCGAGAGCGCGATTTAAAAATAACCAAGTGGACAACTGTAGATTTTATAGTACTATATACGTTAGAAATAAATAAATACAATCGTGTTTGAGTTTTCGATTTATTTTTTGTAATTTGATCGTAGACGTTTTTATAATCCTTTAATTTATACTGTCAACATTCACGGCATACACTGTTGTTGTTGGTCGTCGGATTGGGACGGCAGTAATAATAATATTATTCATGTCTCCGGTTTGAATAAAATTTAAAGGTTTATCACGGTTCGTATCGCTTTCTCGAGCCGATTAAAATAATTACATACGTCCCCGTATTTCTCTTTTGGGCTACGACACCATTAAAACCATTATTATTATCATAGCCGCGTCGTATAAAATAAATCTTCTTTTTTTTTTTTATTTCAAAATATCCATTCTGTCTAATGCGTCGACTGGTTTATTGTACCTACCAATACGCACACACACGGATAATCACGGCCCGAAAAGTAATGGTTAGGTACCGTAGAACTCGAATAACACATTATTAAATTTAAATAAAAAAACGATTAAGTGTTTTAGGTATTTCAAAATAAGTAATGTGTGACGAAAATTTAAACAAACGAAATAGTAACACAATAAAATAAATAACAAAAAGCATTCACTTGAAAAACATTTATTTTTGGAGATCTTAAAAACACTGCAGTGTGTTCGTGTTATGTAAAAATCGTCATACACTTTACTCGGTAGTAATATTATTCTAATATTTTTAATGTTTCAATAAGGCGGTTATATTTACCGGTACTTGGATTAAATGACAAAATATACGTTCAACTATTTATTTAGGGTCTTCGTCGCACTGAGTCACTTATATCGCAAATATGATCTCAGCAGTTCAATAGGGTTATAGGTACTCATTAAATTTTCATTCAAATTTCGTTATAATGTCTTTTATGTTTTAACAAAATAGTTTTTTAAACTATTTGTTTTCAAAGGATTAAATAATAATCAAAATATTTTAATTATGACGCTATTCCGTCGATTTTAAACGGCCATAAATTATATATGAAAACTTGTTTACTTGCAATCTTGTAAAAACGGAGTTTAGTTCCTTGTCTTTAATGCATCTAACCAATGTTCTAATTACCTTGGAAATTACACTGGATTATTAAATATTTTCTTAAATGTTAAAATTTCAAAGATCTGCGGTTATCTGATACCGTAGTTTTGTAAGTGGAAAATGACCGCTCAACGTCAACGGACGTTATTGGTGCGTACTTAAAAAAATACCAAGTCGTTAGGCAGCCCGTCTAGATTTCCAGATGTTTCTTTGCCCGTTAAAATATTAGATATTTTTTTGATTAATGCCGTCAAACCACGATTTTTTTTCTAAAAAAAAAGTTACTTGGTGTTGAACTTTTTGTTCACAGCTTTTCCATTCACAGCTAATGAATTATAATTTATAATTATCAATACATTTATATTATTCATTATTTAGTATGAAATCATTGTGACCATATCTAACGATTGAAAAATATTGAATACACAACATCATTACATTATTTATTTCAAGTGAAAAACAAATTAGTAAAATTTTACACATTTTATGCATTTTAACAATCGAGAGAGATAATATCAGGAGATCCGAGAAATAAAATTGTTTGAAATGAAATCGAACGGAAAAGGCAGACACCATCACCGATAATTGGCTGCTACCCTTATAATTCATAAAAAAATAAAATATCAAGAAAATAAAAAATGTAGCTCGACGGGTGCAAAGCAGACGTCTCGAAATCATTTTACAGATTCCTTATCGCATTTACAGATTGATCGGTATGTTGGAAGTCAATACCGTCTTAAGTCCTAGATGATTTACACGTGTGACATACGGAGAAAGAAAATCGACGCTACCAACTGCCTTAGGTCAAATAATATCATTGTGGTAATATCACACGTGAATATTATTTGAATAGTGAATAAACGTTTGAACAACAAGTAGGCTGGTATCGTTTAAACAACGAGTACCTATGTGTATAAACACTGTAATTTAATTTAAACTACGTGCTGAATACGTAATAGAGCGATAAAATACAAACAGAAAATTGTGTTGCGTGTGCAATCTTTAGTATGGTTCATTATGAAAATTCCACATCAATATTGAATTACATTTAATTTACATTCATTATACATTTTAACCTCTATCTCTGTACGGGTAATAATATTGTTAATCGAACACACTATACTACTTTATCGTAATTATATAGCTTCCATCAATCTATTTCATGCTGAGTTATCGAAACGCAATAATTAACCACGTGCCCGACCACTTGAGTGAATATTAGTGTTTATGGTGAAAAAAAAAAAAAAAAATTGAAATTTGTATGTTTCATGACTTTATTACAATGACTTTGAACTCGTTTATACGTGTATTTTGTTCTACAGTTTTTATCGTTGTATAATTTATTATTCTTCGTAGTGGTAGGTAATAAAAGTGTCACTATTGCTCATGAGAGTTTTCAGATTCCTCACACTTACAAACAAAATATTGATCACGTCTCTAGCACGCGGTGTTTTTCAAATACAAATTGGACTTCTGAGGGATTTATACTTAGGCCACTTGAGCGAGAGTACCTAATCATTCACAACAGTACCACTCGTAAACATTCCAAAAAGATACCGCAATCAATGCCGGCGTGTTGTATACGTATGCAAATCAAACTGTTTATAAATAGATTTCACATAGGTGGCTTAGCATCCAAAAATATTAGAAGCCTCCAAAAATATTTTTTCACGAAAATTTGTCTTGTTTGAACAATAGATTAATGAAAAAAAATCTAGATAAAAACCAAATGACTTTTTCAAACGAATT
>CM029361.1:4704978-4777895 GCA_017140985.1 Hormaphis cornu
TGCACACTAAAAGTAAATGAGAAAAAAAAATCCTTCTCAAGACGAACTAATTTGATAAGATTAATTTGTTATAAACTGTCAATCAATACAGACGGTGTGTTTTTAATTCAAATCGGTGTTGGCATAAAATTTAAGTTTCGACCGCGTCTAAATTAGACTAATTTAAAACTATGAAATGGCTTTAGTAAAAATGTCAAGTATCTCAATAATTTTATCTGTATTGTTATTAGGTTTAGTCGTTTTATTATTACTTGTAATTCATAACTTGTACAGTAGTACAACTTAATAAGTGGATATTAATCCAGATAAATCTTAACACTGTATCATTTAAGGGTCTTCGTTGCACTGGATTTTATATCGAAAATATGGTCTCAGCAGTTCCATAAATTAACGGGGTTATACTTATCCAATTTTCATTCTCAAACCGATTAATAAACTTCTAATAATGTCTTTTATGTTTCACAACATGTAATTTTTGAAACTGTTTTAAGGAATAAAGAATAATTAAAACTTCGCAATCGATTTTAAACAGCCACAAATTTATGAAAACATTTTTATTTGCAAAATCATCTGGTGAAAACAGTGTTTAGGTTTTTGTGTTTAGTTCATCTTAACAGTGTTGGCTGTAAACCTATCGAAAGAATTACATTCATGGAAATACGAAATGATGTTTTTAAAAATAAATTGTATTGACATTGGGCTCAAAACACATGTATACTATTAAAATAATAGTTAAGTACTGCAGCAAACGTCTAATGCGTTACGTTCTTTTATGTAACCATGAAAATTGGGAAAATACAACCTTAGTTGTATCCACGAACGACAAAGACGGTCCTTATAAGCAATAACGCAGTGTTTGGCTTTTGTATGTGCAGACGGTTCGATCGTATCTTTTGGAAATTTATAGTTTCTTGTACATTGAAAAGATATTTGTATATATGTATATACAAAACGTATAGGTTCCCAAGCGTATATGTGTCCGACTGCATTGTACGGGGTCCGTATCGTTTCAAAACCAAGATAATATCTACACTTTTTCAATATAATAATTCAATTTCCCATAAATTCAGTACGGTTTGACAGCCGCACAACACACTCCCATTAGATTGGGACTGGTTCATAATGTATGTGACCCAAAGTAATGGTATGGCCGGTGTAAAAGGAGCCGAATGCAATAATTTACTCGAAAACTGTCACGGACGCTTTCCAAACCGAAATCACAAAGAAGAAAAAGAAATAAACTCGTAAAAAAGAATAAAATACTGTACAGATAATAATTACCAAAGAGTCATTCACAGTGGGACACCCGCAAGAGAAAAACGTAGGCTTAAGTAGGTAATATTTTATTATATTATTACACACACGAAAAGGTCCCAAATCTGATCACCGCCACCATAAATTATGGCTAAAAATTTAAAAAAAAAAATAAAGAAAAGGTAGAAAAAATAAGTACATCCGTAGTTCGGCATGATTTAAAGATTAACACAAGAACATTATCTTTGAATAAAATTATAAAAAAAAACACAAACGATGAGAAGAATACTTTTAGATAGAAAAGATAACTAGTTACACAGTACAAAAAACCAAAATGTATTCAATACGCGTTTCGGTACTACGATCAGGTGTGTCCCATTGTTTTACGACCGTTAAATCGATAATTACGCCGATGGAAAAACGGTGTTTATGGGTGGTTTTCTTAAAAAATGGTCTTTTTAAAAACCCGGAGAGCTCAATCGAAAGCTTTTCCAAATGCTTACATATAGTCACATGCGAAAAATGAAATTTTTTACTTATCTCACACATATCTTAACAAAATAAAAAACTAAATGGATAAAACGAAAGCATGAATAACGCGTAATCTATATTTGATTTGTTACTTTATAATCATCTGAAAAACATACCCACTCAAATAAAAATTCGACGACTTGTATTTTAGGTTAAATATATAATATGAGGTTATTGGGGGTGACTTTTTTTAAAACATCTTATATGTTTTTTTTTTTTTTTTTGAAAAGTTGTGTATCAAAGGTTTAATTTACGTCAATGTCGTTAGAAGGCAAATTCTACATATTTAAGACGGGTTGGATGAAATATCGAAGGTATTCCTCCGTATGAGAATGTTTTTTAATTATTTTTAGCTAGACAATAGTCATCACTTCAGAAAATAATTGACAACATTAATTTTTTTTTATGTATATCGATTTTCAAGCAGAATTCATGCTTATGAATTTATACCAATTTATGTGATATTTATCGTTAAAAGGTAATCAGAAATCAAAAATTTTAATGTTATTTTTAAAGATTAAAATCTAACTAAAGACAAGCCGTCCGTTTCAGCAAAACTTGGAAAAAATTACAAAAAAAAAAAAAAAAAAAATGGAAAAAAAACTACGGGTAATTTCCATGAAAATAAGCACCCGCAAATACAAATTATTTTTTTTTTTATTTGAAGTCAAGTACCGTTTAACGCAACAAGTTTTAACGATGTACCTACATATAATAATTGTACATTTGACGTGTGCCAGCGCACTTGCCACCCTTCACCGTTTTCCACCCCTCGGTTAGGGTGCCATAGTGCGCAGCTGCTCAACAATAAAATAATGTGTTGTGCATTCTTCCGATTACCGAACACGCACTGTGCTATTATTTGCTAAACGTGGATTAAGGCGTGATACGTGTGAAAAGAACCTGTTGACGAGGGGTAATTGACAAGGATTATTTTGTTCCTCTCCCAATAAAATATATATGTTTCACACGCCCAATATTTCGATTTTTTTTCCAATTGTTTTTACAATGATATTTTTTTTTCGGTTTTCTGTAAACACCGTGTTTCGGGTAGGAGGAATGCTCCGATTTTTAAAGTCGGTAACTTTTCTAATTTGTTCGTTGTGGACTCCGGTGATACTTATGTCTGAAAAAAAAAAAAAAAAACTAAAATTGAGAATTTTACGGCGAAAACTTTGAAATGAACAGGCTCGTGTTGATGTTTTTGTGAAAAAAGAGCACTCCATTCACGTCGAATAACACAGAAAAGTTGAGATATTTGCTTGAAATTGTATTTCATATGAAACTTATTTTCGAAAATTTTTTTCTGTAAGCCCCTGAGAATGCGTCCAGTCGTAAAATTTCATAGAATAGGTAGGAGAAAAGGAAAGAACGGGGGTAATATTGAATATATATAAGTAAAAAATATATATATATATATACTAGTCGTATTTCAAGTATTATAGGTAGTTGAATAAAACTGATATATTTTGTTAAATTCGGTTTTTAACTGAACGTATAATAGATAACTGAGCTCGCTCAAAATCGTATTTTCGAGGGCAATGATATCTTATCATTGCTTTCACATATTCATTAATACGATTGAACCACAGTTTGAGTGTTCCGCCCGATGCAAAGCCGCTACTCTGTCAATCTAACCACGTTACAGGTTTGTGCTACAATGATTGATTAATTATCGCGACAACCTTGCTCGTCGTAGTTACGAACCGATAATGTTGCTCACTTAAGTTTAAATTTTATAATATGGACGTTAACTATTACACATTTTTTTTCGTTTTTGATTTATATTTGAAAGTATACATAGGTAATTGGTAGCTACGTTGAAAAAACCAATTATTCTAAACACATATAACATAGACACATTATACACGTAGGTAGATAAAATAAGTGCAAAGTAGATTCCTAATACTGTGTGTAAATTGGTTAAAACTTTTTAACACACTTTAATATAGGTAACTCTTAAAAAAAAAAAATACTAATATAATTGTATTGAAAAAAACAATGTAGGTATGTACTATATTTTTAACAAGATTGCAACGCTCTGCGAGTTTTTGTATATTATTTTGTAACATCTAACCTGTTTTGACGGTGGGTCACATCATCAGATTACAATGAATATTGTAATCTTTCATTGAAAACCTAAGAATTACCGACCGTCTGTCGAAACAAGTTATTGCGGAACGATGTATAGGTTCAAATACTCTGGACATCACGAACTTGTTAAAAATATATATGATGTTTAATTTAATTCAACGTGTTCAAATGATAATAAAAAAGGATTTGAATAAGTACATAAAATATCGATAGATTTTTGTTAAAACCAAATAACTAAAGTCCATTTTCGTTTTATGAATGTCAGTCCCATACCGTATGTATACTTACTATACATCAAAAGGGTGGCATTAACTATAGCTCAAAAAAGTATAAGTTAAATTAAACAATTAATTATTTTAAACTTTTTAACTTAACTAGCCGATTATTTTTGTTTTTAATTTATTAAACGTATAAGTATTATACGTTGTATATTTAAAATATTTCGCAGACAGTGTAATTGAGTAAGACTTTTACTTTTAAAAATAATTATTTACTCAAATACTATTTTTTAAAAGTATTCTCTTTACAACAATACTTTTGTATCCGTGGCTCGTATACAACAATTGATTTTTTTGTCCGCGGCTATGAAATGATTCAATACTACTTCAATTGTTTTATCACCATAATAATTTCGTAATATTTAATCGAACTTTACCGTCGAGTTACTTACTTTGTTCAATTAACTAAACTAAGCTTTTTACTATCGATAAAAACCGAAAAGTGTGAACTAAAATAAAATTATCATTAAATTACAAACTAAAAACAAAACGTATTGACCATAAAAATAATTTTAAGTCATAAACGATAAATAAACTGTATGTTAAAAAAGTCATCGACACCGTGCTTTAGACTCCGAGTATTTGTGGAAATACTTGCATTTTTACCACAAGTGCGTAATTAATTGGTATAGTATTGTTGTACATTATATTGTAGTTCTTTGAATTTTAACTACAATTTGAAGTTCACTCTGCTTGTTTCCTTCGCCTTCACATTTTCTAACATTTAGTTTATTTATTCTAACGATTTCTACATTCGAGAGTGTACAACAAGAGGCGTTCGCCTCTTTTATTTATTACAGCTCGGCTCGGCCAATAGCACGTGACTATATTATATTATAATAGTGTTATATACGCATTGTGAGCGTCTCCGTCACCATGACGCCCGAGTAGACCTGCACACAAAAAATGTTTAAAAAAAATCATGGAAATTATTATTATTAAAAACGCCCCGACCGCGTTACACGGATAAATAACATTAACTATAAAAAAAAACCAAGCTCAGGGGGGGTTGCTTGTATGAATACCGTTTTGACTTGAAACGATTTTATAACTTCATTAGAGCACCGCACGAATTTATTACGTTTTATTTCTAAAATCTGAAAAACATTCGGAATAGGCGCGTGGTATTAACACGATTGTAAAATAAAAATAAAGAAATTTTATTCAACCATGACTTGGGCTAAAAAAAAATGTAAAAGGATGTGTTTGAAACACACAATTAAGGTTTTTAAAAAAGGTTTGTGCAAAAAAAAAATGATAGCCATATTATTTTTATGAACAAAACAAATCCGGCAAAAACGTGTGACTCTCGCGTATACGTATATAGTACATTCAAACTTCAAGGTCACTCTGATTTCGACAAAACATTTCATCCAAACACAAATACATAATAAATATTTTTAAACTATATTCGAACTAACGTTTAATGAAATTGTAATGCAATATTGTAAAAAAATTAACTAAATTAACTAAAGTTAAAGATAACTTATATTCGTGGTGTAATAAGCCTACATAGTCAGACGACTAAGGTCTACAAAAATCGTGTTTTTCTAATAACAATTTGTATTAAATATGTAGATTTGGCTTTTACGATTGAAGATAACTAAAATCGTGATTTAAATTATTGATTGAAAATTTTTAAATGAAAAAAAAATGTGAAGAGATCAGCAATTGTTTATTAAATCTCACCAAGTTGTTTTGAATTCAATAAAGAAAAGTAGATAATAGTGTTTCAAGTCAACCCCTCAGTTCCAATTCACCCGTGCTGACGGTATTCTTAAAATTTATGACCGGCCCATGTAACTTATTCATTCTGTAAAGTTACAGCAATAGAGTTAAAAACTGTTCACGTGTCGCAAAAATAAAATAATTAATTATTGGTCACCGCATATTGATATCATCAATCCATCATTAATTTGTTGTATTATTAATCAATCTGTGGTTACCGAACGAAAATAGGATTTAAAATTTACAGGTTCAGTCAGTGCATTTTTTAAGTAGTAAAATAAGCGACACAATTGCCGAACCAACGCATAAATATAATCGTGTTCTAGTAATTTGCACACGGTATTTACAGTTGTGTTAAATATTATGTTTTTCGTAACCAAAAAGAAATAGGATACACACACAAAAGACTATATAGACTGTGGATTTTAATGCATTAAAGGAGCCTACACATTGTTGTAACTGCGTACGTGACGAGCAACAACAATACATTCATAGCCATAAACTGATCAAAAAGACGCCAAAAACCTACGTCGCCACTTCGGGGTGGTCCCAGATAAACGTTAGTTTTTGTTTCTGTATCATGGACGAATTCACTCACAAGTAAAACACTCGTGGAGATTCTATTAAAAAAAAATACAAAAAATAACAAAATAAATTTAGGGTATTATAAACAACGTTTTTTTGCTCGTGGATTTCCATCGCCATTATATACTTACCCAGTACATTGTGTTTGATCGATTTTTTTTTCCCTGTAGAATAGTTTATGTTTAAATAAACACGTATTTTTCAAAATAATCGTACCTAAGATTGGTACAAACGTTTGAATAACAACAGTTTGAATTTTGAGAGCATATATATTGTAATATAATATACATCCATTACTTATAACGTGTTTTTTCCTTGCCTGCTTGTGTGGCATTCCCGTCCTAGTTCGGTTTATTCATAATAGCGTACGACATATGTTTATTTATTACAATGTTACTTTATTGACCGCCGACAACGACATCCACGATTTCTCTTTTGAACAATGAGTTAAGCGGACAAAAAAGGCTCTTCTCCGAATTTAGCGGCGTGCGTGACCGGTTGAGGGTCAAGAGAAAATTATTTTTTTTTTTTTACATTATTAACTGCATTGGCAGTTTTTCTACGTTCCACCCTCAACCGTGGTCACGTACGCCGCTAAATTCGGAGAAGAGCCCGTTTTGTTATCTCAGCTCATTGTTCAAAAGAGAAATCGTGGTCGCAGCCGGCGGTCAATAAAGTAATATCATAATAAATAAATGTATTTTATACTATAATATTACATACATTTAACTTGCATTACTCCAAGAGATTGGTACTGTTTGTATCCGTCGATATGATTAATGGAAGCGGGCTAATTAAGACGATTTATCACACATCAATCGTATTATTATTTATTTAGAAAATGAACATAATGTGTAATGATTGAGAATTTTTTTTTGAAAAAAAGTCAAAATTATAAAGGTACTCTAAATCGAGGTATGGGATAAAACAGTTTATTTAAAAACACGCGTTATTCCATTTCCCTGCAGTCAGGGACGTATTTGAGCTAACCGGGGCTATAGCTATAAAAATTTCGTAAGACGGCAAAATGTTGAGAGTAATTGTAATAGGCTGATTGATTATTTACGAATATTTAAAAAACAATTGTAAACACGACATTATTATTTGCCGTGAATTCTTAAGGAGACCTTTCTTGGTCAATAATATTTATAATATTATTTTGGCCTACGTTACTTTTTACACGTACAAATCAGAAGTGTGTCGTTTTTGGATTCAACAGTTTAAATTTTACTCCGAACATTACAATGAGTACTTACAATATAGTGGCCTTAATACAGCTGCTGTGCACCTTTACTGCTACGCACCACAGGACAAAAACGCAAAACACTTTTCGCAGAATTCCATACACCGCCATAAAGAACTATGTATTATTTTTATATCAATGTGCGTTTCATTGTGGTGACAGTGTTCTGCATATATTTCACGTACTACCGTTATTTTTTAATATAGTACTACCAATTTATTATTTTATTAACGTTATTATATATTTGTTGGTAAATTTGGTTTTTTCCAGAACGTATACAAGACAATTGTGCTCGCTCAGAATCATATTTTCAATGCATTATCGTTGCTGTCAGATAGAATACAATGCGTTTGAACCGTAACTTCTAAACCCACGCGACCTACAGTGATCCCGGCTTTTTTTTTTCAGTTATTTTTTTGTTATAACATTACGGTTTTTTTAGATGCTGGACTGGACACATAATGGACATAGTTTTAATATGTGGGAAAACATACACTGCTAACGAACTGTTATAATACGTTTCTATTTTTATGTTTGTAAATACAAAAAAAATAATTAAAAAAAACACAAACTATTTTTTATTTTTCTCATAAAAAATCATTTCCGTCGTGTAGGGTTACACTAATAAAAGCAAATCGTTTTAATTAGGTACCAGATACGTTTCAATATGTAAATTAACCGGTTGGATAAAAATTTATTTAAATTAATTCATTGTCGTTAGAAATGCCGGCGACAATGAATCTGACGTTCACCGCGGCTTAAAAACACACCATTAGGAACAGATGGGGATTTGAATAACATTTTTTTGTACGATAAAAATAATTGTATTCATAGGTTCTTTCTTCACGTCACAAAGATGCCGTTTTAGGAGGATTATCTCTTTGTCGCGTGACTCGTTGTTCTCTTCCAAACATATAATAGGTATTTTAATGTTTCACATCTCACTTTTTGGAATCCTGGACAGTGAAAAAAAAAAACGTAAATCTTGAAAATCATAAATATAATATGAAATAAGGAGATTAAAAGAAATCACGAGGTTGGTTTTAACAAAACGGTCATTTTTGTTCAAACGAATTTTTTTTTTTGCTGCACTCAGAATACAAAAAAATATTGGTGTGCGGGAAAAAAATCAACGGAGAAAAAAATGTAGAAAAAGACCAAGCGAAAACGCCACGATCAGATAATACAAATCAATTAAGTCAATTTTTTTTTTTTTTAATCTGTTTTTTATCATGTAAACTAGAACTAAAAAGTATAAAATAATTTGAAAAAATGTTATTGCTTGCTTTTGGAGTTGGTGCTGTCCAAAATACCAATATAATTAAAAACAAATTATACACTGAACAATATGTGCGTTCCTGTTATTTCGGTGATTGTGGTCTGAACTAAATTCAAATATTTACTGTCGTAAATATAAAATTTCGTGAGTCGCAATATAGTTTATGTTTGATATTGATAAGTTTCAGACGGCACCAAATCTAAAAAAAAAAAAACATGTATTTGTGAAAACCGAGAACGAGTCATAGGTGAAAATCGTGCTCGGCTGCAAGTCGTCCGTTTTTTTCAAATGAAGTATTATATTAAATCAAACACTGTTATGATTAATCTCCCTGTAGTGCTCTCAACGAAATACACATTTGGAGTGCTTTTTTCAGGTATTTGCGTAAAAAGAAAGTGTATATCGGTTTTGATGAACAACGCGTTTTAATTACGGTTTTAACGTAAAAGACGTGTAATATTTTGTCGACGTTGTTCGCAGCACACAGAATTCATAGGTTACTTAGCCGCTATTGATAGCCTTCCTCCCATTGACCAAATTTTTTAGCCGTTAGAGAAATAATTACGCACATAGGTGTTACCTTAAATTTACAATAATTTTTTTTATTGGATATCATATTAGATAGGTGTTGGTTCTGTTTCGAAAATGAGCTTCCTGTATCATCTTAATAATGTAAAACATTATTATTATAAATTAGATTGGTATTGTTCCTATTGGTGTCAACTAAAAATATCAATGATTTCGATTTAGTAAAGTATACCCACGGCTTTTAACGGATCTATGCGGGCTAATCGAGAAAATTCGGGAAAGAATTTTGAGATTTTAACTGCGGACAAAACGAAAAATGATACATCCTGTAAGCAGCACTGGAAAAAGGAAAAACAAATTAACGTAAAATGAAATATTAATTTTTTTTCTGCCTGCTGAGGTAACGGTCAACAATGGTAACACGAGATACTGTTATTATAAACTAAATTAAGGTGACCGTTCGTCCCGGATTTGCCGGGACGTTACCAGTTTTGTCCCGGATTTGAAGTTTCGCATCACGTAAATTTGTTTTCTTTTCTTCTGGTTCTGTTTCAAACATTTAAACACAAACAATCAACTTATACCACGTTATATTAGGTATTAAATAAAATAAATCACGGTAATTTTTTCGTTAACAGTTTTTGAACGTCCGATTGAAATAATTATCGTTGGTGCTGACTATCACCGTCTTTTTTGCAACTTACTTACGAAACTCAACGAATTGAATTCATCATTGTGAAAACGAGTAAAAGTAGTAGTTATTGTATAAATCGGCAATACGTTTTAGTGCCCCGAATTTATTAAAATCTGTTCTGGCCACCCTGAATTGAATATTGTAAGAGTCTTTTTTTTTTTTTTTTTCGGTATTTATGGCGTAAAGCACCAAAACATGTAGATGCCGAATGCGTGTTATAAATAATGCGATGTGCAAACCAACGTGTATGCTATAATAATAATTTATTCTCGTGTCTATAGGGGAGGTATATTTTATGGTTTTTTTTCTTTTCTTGTCCCGATTTCTGTAAGAAAATAATAATATTTAGGTACACCCGCCCGACGGTTCGATCGTCTCTGAAACGCACATAAAATATATTTATGTGACAGGTTCCTTAAGCCGGCCCGTCTTCGTATTAAACACAAGTGATCGGACCGGTTGGCCGTGGGACCGAGACGCGTAAGGTCTTAACACATTGTACACGTTTTATGGTATTTTTGTTCACAAAAGGACGTTGAAGCCGACGCTCGGAACGGAGATAAAAATCGAATGATAGCCCCAATATATACATTATTGTAAGAATATATATATACGCGTCGAGAAATCGCCGACGAATACACCGCACAAGTGAAATAAATAACGATTTTTTTTTTTTCGTTCGTTCGTTTCTAACAACACTGTCGCCGCGGCGGCACAGCGGGACCGCGTCGGTGAGAAAAAATAATCTTAAACATTGTAGAATATAATAATAATAATAATAATATTATACAGCCCACTGTATATCATGCGGGCAGTATTCACATCGAGTTTAATCTTCTGTCGTTTCACGAGCTTAGGTATTTCTTTCTGTAACCGCCTTACAAGCAACATCGGCTCGAATCGGGTAAACCGATATCTTCTACGGATCCGAGGCGACCGACTGGAACAAACGGACAAAGAGACTAATAATTCATGACGATCAAAGAAAAAGTAACTGCTTTCGAGGATGATTTTACGTCCAGTAAATTAAATATAAATGAAAAACTATTCGCGTGAGAAAAGAAGCGTCCTCAGGTTCTATCTCACGGTTGGATAGTGGTCGACCGTAAAAGCTTTCCGTCAACTAGTCAGGAAATATAATTAATACCATACATCAGTGTAGCGGCACGAAGTCATAAAAAGTATTTTTTACTGATTTTTGGAGATGAGTTTCGTTTTCACGTCTTGCGATTCAAAATATTATTTCCCCGACTGTTCAACTATTTTTTTATAAATATTGGCTGAAATTACGTTTGCAGTTTTTACAGTCAAATCAATTAATACGATAAATCGGTTTAGAACACGCGTTGATTGTTTAATTAATAACAGTCGCTCGATGGTGATAACTTCAACATTTATTTCGTTTTTTAACGGAGACATTGTAATAGAAAATAAATATAACCGTTTGGACGAATGAAACAATATTAAGTACTAACCGTTCATAAACAAAAATAGTAGGTATTCTTTTAAAAATTTACAAACATCAATTATTCAATTTTTTAAAGCTGATTTTGTATTAGTTTGTGGAAAAATAAAAACGCGAATCACAGTTTAATCTCTTCTCGTTGAAAACAATAATAATAATTGTTGTTTGGTCACGTGTATTTTACTGTTTCAATAAAGATTATTATTAGTCTGTGTTACGTTCTTTAATGGGTTATGTGTAGGTAAATTGAATAATAAGTTCGTAAAAACATCGTGAACATCTTATTCTTGAGTGCATACAATACCCTAATTGTGTAGTGTGAAATCAATGTTCTAACCATTGCGAGAATAGTTGTTATAGTTGTAGTTGTTATATTATCTTGGTATAGTCAGTGATAAATTTCATTTAACCTAAAATTTCTGGTTTGTGATGACGTTTTCGGGTAGATGAAGTGTTTCAATATTTACGTTGAATACAATATAAAAGTTGGGAATTTGGCTTCAAATTTTATTGTATTCCAAGCATTTTTTGATCTTTTGATTATTTTCTGAGTTATGTGCTGAAAACGACGAAAATGGCAAAATCGCCAGATCCGGCTCAACTTAATAAACTGTCGTTATAAAAATTATTCCATGTCGTTTATATACTTTTATGTACTAAATTATAAAAGATAGAAAAAAGTTTTTGCTTTTTTTAATCTCTTAATAATTTTCTTATTATATATTTTGTAATTTTACCAGAACGTATGCTAGATAACTGAGCTCGCCCAGAATCGTTTTTTCAAAGGCAATGATTTATCATTACTATCAAATATTTGATCATACGTTTTACCGAAAACTTCCAAACTATAGTGACACACCCGAAGCGTAGTCGCTAATCCGTCAAACTATACCCACGTCTTCTAGAGTGATCCCGGCTTTTTTTTATTGGTATTGATATTTTTTACGACTTGCGTAAATTTCCTATACAGTATTAATAAATTTACATTTTCCATTATAAAACGGTACATTTACGGTGAAGCTGAATACTTACTTTTATTAGAGAAAAATTTACTCAAATCGGATTTGTAAAAACCATAACTAGGTATATGGTGATTTATTTTCGATTTTACTGTTAATGCATACGCGCTATGCGAATGAGACAGTAATACGGGCGATTCAAAAGCAACTAGGTCATTCGAAATTGATTTAGTTTGATTTTTTATGTCAAATTTAAGATACCTACATAAAATATTATTTTGTTATAATCTTTAACTGCAGCTGAGTTATACCGATTGTTATACGCATTCGTTAAAACGTCAACGAAAATTGTAGCAGAACGTGCAGACAATTTGGATTGGATTTTTCTAGAGATTTTTCGCTACTTTGTTTACCATATGATAATTACTAGTCGATTACTTTGGTACACTAAAATAGTTCCATTTCATAACAAACAAACACGCCTGTAAGTCAGATACATTTCTTGATGAAAATCACGGGACGTCTCCATTTCGAAAATGGTTTTGTCATGCTGTGAAGAAATAAGCAGAGTTATCAGCTGCAGACGACGTTCGGAGATTTGACATATTTTTTTACAATTTACATCGAGTTGGTATACAAAAAAAAAAATACTTGTATTGGGGAGTTTTATCGTTATTTTAAAATCGCCCGTCTCACCGCGTACCTACTCTCTTCGAAACGAATCAAAAATAACACGTATATACATAGTTAGTATACTGATTTAGAGTCAGGATAATAACTTGTACCTACATTTATAGGCACCGACTCTGCTTGTGACACGACACAGGTGGATAATATTCATTTTATTTTATTATTATTATTGTTATTATTATTATTATTATTTTTCGTTTTCGACGTACCTTAAACACGGATTTCTTTGTTTGCGGTCGGCGCGTTTTTACCCTCGATCAAATTTATTATACCTCTCAAAAATTCTGTCGGCTCCTGCGTCTCTCCTCGTATTTTTATGATAATGTTTATAGGACAAGTTTTGTAGGTACCAGATACTTATTATAATATTATACACCGCGTAAAATCATGAATTATTTATGAAATCCTCGTTTACCAAATACTGTTCTCGGACGATTATATTATTGAATTAATTTTAAATAAAAAGTAACACGCTCACGATAGGCATGTATTATGGTCCATGATCGCATAGTAAATATACCAGCTGGTGTACAGTATTTTAATGTGTGCTGATTAAGATAGGATTAAAAATTATTTCGGTGATATGTAGTATTAAAATAATAGGAACAACAAAGTCTTACGAAACAGTCGACGATATTGTATTTGCATGAAACCAGTTTTGGAAAAAAGAATTTATTAATACGTTTTCCGAACGCTCATTTGAATAAACCGTACAACAGTAATAATTATTATTGAATTATAACCAAAATTCAGAAAAAATAATCGGTACCCATCTGTACACTATGAAATGTTCGAGCTTATTAAAACTTTATTTTCCCACGCTTGTTTATTAGATAGGTGTTTTATTTTTAACGAAAAACTTTTGATGTAGGTAACAAAAATAATTGTTACCGACATAATATACTAAAAAAATATTTACTTTAAATAAATAGAAAATAGTTTTTGAATAGGATAATTTTCAACTGTTTTAATATAAAATAATTAAAAGTCGAATACTGCACTTCATTATTGTTTTCATTGACATTGGAATAGTTTGAAATCCAATACTTATGAGATTAGGAACAGTAATTACTTATTATTATTACAATATTTACTATATTATCGAGTTCATTCTAACGCGCGTTATGCCCGACGGTTTAATTTTTTTTAAATGTTGATTGATTAGAGTAAAGTTTGTTGAATTTTTTTTTTTACGCATATTTTTGTATTATAACTGAGTAATTTTTAAGCGTAAAAAAAAAAAAAATGAAATAGTTTAACTATATAAATATAAATAATTGGTTAATTTAGTTTGGTTGAGATTTAGATTGTTGTGATCGAAAACTGAAATAAATTCTTTATGCCCCACTGTAAGGATATATATCATAAGTGTCAATATATGGGTTTTAATATTTATGGGGACAAAAAATAGTAAGTAGTTTCCTAAGATCTATTCAAGGAAATTATCCTGTTCCTCTCGTTCTTATGACTGAACAAATATGAAACTGGTTTCTTTTTTGGTCATGGTAAAGGACCGTTCTTTTGCCGTTCTTTGATAAAATTAATTAGTTCCCGTTTCGTTACATTCAACCAATTAAAAATTTCAAATCATGTTTAAAATAACAAAAATTAGACTTACTAAGTAGAGCTGTTCTATATAGTGACTTATGTTGAGTGTTATCTAATAACGGAAATCGTTAATTTACACTTATAGGTATTTATATTTAGAATTATATACCTAATGTATAGCAAACGTGCATTTAAAAGATTTATAACGAGTTATTATAGTTGCAGCTGTACCTAGTTGTGTGTTTGTATCTATGATAAAAAAAATAAAAACATAAGAACAAAAAAAATAGTCCTTTGGAAATTGAATTCGTTTCCCGTTTCTCGTACTTTTTTTTTTTTTGCAAGAAAAGGAATTAGTTCATTAAGGGTCTTTGTCGTTGATGGATTTTTTGATACAACTAAGTTAGCAATTTTCCAATTTTCGTTCTAAAATTGTTTCTAAACTCGTGGTTCTATCGAGAAACGTCGCGTATTAGACGTTTGGGAGCACTTAATCATCATTTTAATAGATGTAACATGAGTCATGTCAATACAATATTTATTTTTAAAAACATAATTTTGTGTTTCCATGATTTGTTTTGTGATTTTTTTCGGTCAAGTTTAGACAAGCACCTAACAACACTGTTTTTACAAAATTATTTTGCAAATAAATAAGTTTTAATGATTTTAAAAATTTGTCATAATTGCAACATTTAAATTATTATTTTTTCGTTAAAAAATAAATAGTTTCGAAAATTCTGTCATCTAAAAACATAATAGACATTATAATATCACGAGTTCGGAACCGTTTTCGGAATAAAAATTGGATAAAATATAAACTAATTATTAATTCATGGCACTCCGGAGACCGTATGTGCGTCATAAAATCCGGTGCGACCGACACCAGGACTTTAGCAGTCCTTTATTTTTACAAATCTGTTCCTTCCGAACACTATACTTGTTAGCTATTACTCGTGTTATTAGGTCGCCCCGTCAACCGGATGGTGGGTCACACAGGCTAAAAACGGCGGCCGAGCAAAAACCGTGCAGGAGAAAGCCACGTCGATCGGAAACCACCTGCTCATGAACTCCTGGTACCTAGAGTACTAAAATTCACACAAAATGCCTTAAAAACCGCTTTGAAAATGTAAAAAATTTTTTAATTATGCGATAATTACGATTATAATTTACTTGCTTTACTGAAAATTCTCACACAACACCAAGTTTGGCACGGTTTTGTGTTAGATTTAAAAATCCATCTCGGTTTTCGGACCATTTCTAAATACGTACACTTAAACCGCCACTCCGTGAAGGCAGTAACGTATTATTTATGCGCCCTTGGTATATTTACTATCGAAGTGTCGGTAAAAATGCACAGTTTAAAATCGATAAATGTTAAAATCAATAAATTTACAAAAATGCAGCTGTATATTTTTATAGAAAAACTTAAATTAAGTATAAAATCGAATTTAAATGCAATAAATAGAGCGTTGTAGACGCAGTAAAGAAGTAACGCTGAAACAAAAGTCAGAAAATAAAAGTTGATACCAAAACGATAAAACAAACAACAGTTCGTGCTAGAGCAGCACGTACCGCAATAAAAACTAATTTTATTTTACATTAGTCGTACATCACTTTTTGTTATACAAATGTGGTTTTGGTGAATAGTCGTGCAAAAATCATGTGCCGAATAATTCAAATGACCGTTGAGATGAACTTTATTGGCTTTAGGGTCTTTCTAAGATCTTTGAGTTAGCTTATTTTTCTATAGAGTTATTCATATTTTTATATACGGCCAATAATTATCAATATAGTATAATGGCATGAAGTTACGTCTAATTATTATGTGCATTTGTACACAGAGCAAAACTAATTGTTATTGAAATAATACATCATTTACTTCATTATTTATAAATTGATATGACGATGATATCAGCGAGTCATATCAATTTATAAATTTAACTCATGCAGCTCAACGAGTTCGAAACATTAAAACATTTGTAGAAAAAAGTTAGATTAAAAATTTTTATATGTAAATTGAATGGAAAATTTATGACAAGTGCTATTTATTTCAATTGAACGTTATACTAATAAATAAAACGTATAGTTAGCCTATATAGTTTAAAAACAAAATTTGTATTACTAATTCGCTAACTACTTTTTGCGTTACATTTGGAGAAAATATATGCTACCGCCTATTATGCTTTTAAGGAATTTCGAAAACACAATTCGTTTAAACATTCAAAATAACATAATGTAACAAATATTACTATCACATCACTAATTTATAACCTATATAACGGTTTTATAATGTCATACTTACTTTATTTTTTAGAAAACATTAACATAATTGATATTTTAGTGTATTGATATTATTAATAATAATATTGAAATGAACGGCTCTTATCCGCTCGCACTACAGCCTATAGAGGAATTGGAGGTGATCCAACAATATAGTCGAATAATAATACTGTGCTCGTCGGAAAAATAATATAATATTTATTCGATCATTATTATTTTATACATATTATTTATATTACTTTTCTGCCTGGTAGTACATTATGTATTCGGAATTCGTAGCGTACCTCGTTGGCCGTCCCGAGCGTCACCGACGCGACGTCGTCGTCGGTCGAATTACAAAAGAAAAAATAAACTAAACAAAGATAAAGGGATTATAATTTTACTTTATTTTAATGGATTTTCGATGTAGAGACGTGTCTGACACATTATTGTAGAGACCGTTTGAACAGGTATAAACTTACAGCGAGTCCCAGTATAATACGAAAAGACGGAATTATCTGATCACGACACGACCGCCCGTCGCCGACCCCCGAAATCCCCGAGCCGCGTCTGTTCACTATAAAATAACGTATATGTTGAAAACACAAAATCAAATTACCTACCTAAAATATGTCAATCCGGCCATCAGTGTGTTATAATTTATACACTTATACTAGTTATATAAAATATATACCCTAGACCTTTTTTACTTTTATTCGTTATTCCGTACGAAAATACAATACTCAGATAGAATTACTAATGCTGGTGAGTGTTTTTGTGTAATCCCTACAAAGTACGAACGGTTATTTAGGTTTGACCATTTTGACAGGTCCATTTTCGGTAATTTTTCTCCGTAGATACGATTAGTACACGTTTCGTTCGTCATTAACAACAGGTACAAAACGAACGACAACACGAAATCCTTTTTCCTGACCGTCTGGAGTGGAAGACGTTTTTTCTTAAAACCGATTAAAAAAAAAAAAACATTTTGGATACTTACAGCCAAGCTACGACGTGTCAATGTATTGTATTTATAAACGTATTGTATAAATAGTATTATATTTGTGTATTATTTATATATTGTAGATATTATTAATTCGCCAAGTGTACTAGAAAATTAGAAGTGAATTTTTTCAGTAGTTTCGGTCAGTTATTTTTTGCTAACGCTGATTTGGAGACTTAGTAACGCTACATAGTTTAAAAAAATAATCTTAACGGTGTTATCTCTCGAATTAACAAAGTTATACGTTTCAAATCACTACCATTTATCTTGAAATTACCAACGTATATATCAAAAACTTTATAACCTAATTATGTTGTAAACATTTTTTTCATTTTTTTTTTTTTTTACAGTAACAATTAAATAGGAATTAATATTATCGTATTCAACTTGCAATTTTGTTTTCCTTTCTGATTCATGAAAGATAAAAAAAAAATTTTTAAAACCACATAAACTGCTGCTGCCAATATTATAGGCTTTATAGTAGGTATTCAACATTTCATTTTTTGTTTGATTGTTCTTATAGCTTCAAATCTAGTTTTTGAAAAAAATAATAATATAACTAACGACAAGATCGTTTTTTTTATTCAAACTCTACATCATATTAAAACTTGAAAATTAGTTACTTTTTTTTAAATAAAAAAAGGGGGTCGGCGACGGGCGGTCGTGATCAGATAATTCCGTCTTATCGTATTACACTGGGACTCGCTGTAAATTTATACCTGTTCAAACGGTCTCAACAATAATGTGTCTGACACGTCTCTACGTCGAAAATCCATTAAATTAAAGTAAAATTCTAATCCCTCTATTTTATTTTCGTTTATTTTTTCTTTTGTAATTCGACCGACGACGTCGCGTCGCTGACGCTCGGGACGGCCAATGAGGTACACTACGAATTCCCATCAATGTACTACCAGACATAAAAGTAACATATTTAAGATATTTTTAAATTAACTTTTTAAATACCGAGTTGTAAGTATTTTAAAACTTAGTTGGTATTTTAATCAATTAATTTCATGTACAACTAGTTACTTTATTTTTTTAAAACACTAATACATAGTAATTTAAAAATTTATTTAGTTATTTCATTATTTACAATATCTTAACTCTAACTAGTTTCAAGTGTTTAAAAAAACTTGCTCAGACTTGCCAATCGCCATTTCGATACGCACATGTGGCTAGTCCCTCCCCCTCCAGTTCTCCCAAAATAAAAATTTCCTACGCTAATAATTAGCATGAAATTCGCATAAATTGACGTGCAAATTTTCAAAATTTGCACGACCCTCATACTCAAAATGCATCAAAAATAATGAGGGTTGCTGTCGACGCGTGTCACCATCCTCACCTCCATAGAAAATAATTTTTTTTAAAACATTTTTTTGTGAATAGTTAGCAAGATTTAGCGCGAACACTCACGAAATTCGCACCTCTTCTACCGTAAAAACGTTAATTCAAGGGGGCAGGCGCCGGTCACTAGGTCACCCCCTCACTCGAAAAATAAGTTTTTTTTAAACTTTTTCCTTATATAATTAGCACGTAATTCGCATGATTTACCGCGACCGTTCACGAAATTTACGCGAACTTCTTATTTTTAAATATGTCAAATATTTTGAAGGAATCAACACATTATACCAGACCCCATTTCCCCGGAAATAAGTTATTAATTTGTTTAAATCGTAGTGATGTAATGCTTGGGTCAGTCTAATATTTATTTTATAAAAAAAGTGCTTGTTGTTAACTCTCGTCAATATCAGTATTGTAGAGGGCGTGACAAGTAGATTAATTTAAGGTTTCAATAAATTTTTTTCGTGACTTCGGTATTGGATGGAATAATTTTAAAATTTATTTATACAACAACAAAAATCTTTTTATTTATTATCTTTGATTGTATGTTAATAGTATTAATTGGTGCCAAGTCCAATGTCACTCGGTAGGTAGTTTGGCGTGGGATTTTGCGATAATAATATGTGAAGAAATGAGTTTACATCGAAAAATATAAATGAGTAGTAGTGCGCTTCATACGCTTTTTTAAAAAGGTACATGGCATTAAAGAAAGACTTGGCTTTAATTTTGAATCGTGTACACCGATTGACGCAGTCTCAGCTCAACGTTCTACTGAGAGTAATTTTATTTATTAACTTATATACATTTTTATTAAAAAACCTTTATTGTTATATAATAATACTGTGTTTGTGCTGGTCGGAAAAATAATATAATATTTATTTGATCATTATTATTTTATAATATATTACTTTTCTGTCTGGTAGTACATTATTGGGACTTCGTAGTGTACCTCATTGGCCGTCCCGAGCGTCACCGACGCGACGTCGTCGTCGGTCGAATTACAAAAGAAAAAATAAACGAAACAAAGATAGAGGGATTATAATTTTACTTTAATTTAATGGATTTTCGATGTAGAGACGTGTCAGACACATTGTTGTTAAGATCGTTCGTACAGGTATAAATTTACAGCGAGTCCCAGTATAATACGAAAAGACGGAATTATCTGATCAAGACACGACCGCCCGTCGCCAACCCCCGAAAACCCCGAGCCGCGTCTGTTCATTATGTAATATAATATATATGTTGAAAACACAAAATCAAATTACCTTCCTAAAATATGTTAATCCGGCCTTCAGTGTATTATAATTTATTCATTTATACTACTTAGTTATATAAAATGTATACCCTAAAACTTTTTACTTTTATTCATTATTCCGTAAGAAAATACAATACTCACAATACCTAAGTGTAGAATTACTAATGCCGGTGAGTGTTTTTGTGTAATCCCTATTAAGTACGAACGGTAATTTAGGTTTGACAGGTCCTTTTTCCGTAATTTTTCTCCGTAGATACGATTAGTGGTACACGTTTTGTTTGCCATTAACCGGTACAAAACGAACGACAATACGAAATCCTTTTTTCTGACCGTCTGGAGTGGAAGACGTTTTTTCTTAAAACCGATGAAAAAAAAAAAACATTTTGTCTACTGACAGCAAGCTACGATGTGTCAATGTATTGTATTAATAAACGTATTGTATAAATAATATTAGATTTTTGTAATATTTATATATTGTAGATATTATTAATTTGCCAAGCCTATGCACTAACTAGTTAGAAAGTTAGAAGTTAATTTTCTCAGTAGTTTCTATCAGTTACTTTTTGCTAACGCTAACTTGGTGACTTAGTTACACTATATAATTTAAAAAAATTAACTTAACGGAGTTATCCCTCAAATTAACAAAGTTATACGTTTTAAATTACTACTATTTATTATGAAATTACCAACGTCTATAACAAAAACTTTATAATCTAATAATTAGATATAATTATTATATTGTATACATTTTTTCGTTTTTATTTTCCAGTAACAATTAAGTAGGAATTAATATTGTATTCAATTAACAATTTTTTTTTTCTTTCTGATTCATAATAGATAAAAAAAATTTTTTTTTAACTGTATAAACTGCTGCTGCTAATATTATAAGCTTTATACTATAGTTTTCAACATTTTATTTTTTGTTTGATTGTGCTTATAGCCCAACTCTAGTTTTTGAGAAAATAATAATTTAGTTAATGACAAGATCATTTTTTTTATTCAAACTCTACTTAATTTTAAAACTTCAAAATAAGTTACTTTTTTTATATAAAATAAGTAATTTTTAAATTAACTTTTTAAGTACCTAGTTATAAGTATTTTAAAACTTAGTAGGTATTTTAATCAATTAATTTCGTACACAACTAGTTACTTTATTTTTTGAAAGCACTAATAGTAACTTAAAAATTTATTTAGTTACTCTATTATTTATAATATCTTAACTCTAACTAGTTTAAATCGATAGTTGAACGTTGCATGAGCGTTTGAACAGGTATAAACAAAAGGTGATCCAACAATATAGTCAAATAATAATACTGTGCTCGTCGGAAAAATAATATAATTTTTATTCGATTATTATTATAATATAACATGTTACTTTTCTGCCTAGTAGTACATTATGTATTTTGGAATTCGTAGCGTACCTGGTTCGCCGTCCCGAGCGTCACCGACACGACGTCGTCGTCGGTCGAATTACAAAAGAAAAAATAAACGAAACAAGATAGAGGGATTAGAATTTTACTTTATTTTAATGGATTTTCGATGTCAGACATGTCTCACACATTATTGTTGAGACCGTTTGAACAGGTATAAATTTACAGCGAGTCCCAGCATAATGTGAAAAGATCGATTTATCTGATCACGACACGACCGCCCTTCGCCGACCCCCGAAAACCCCGAGCCGAGTCTGTACTCTATATAATAATGTATATGTTGAAGACACAAAATCAAATAACCTTCTTAAAATATGTCAATCCGGCCATCAGTGTATAATAATTTATACATTTATACTAGTAATATAAAATGTATACCCTACTAAACCTTTTTATATTTATTTTAAAAACCTTTATTGTTAATTTGTATGTATTACCAAGTAAACTGATCTCTTAACAATACATATTGACAAATGTAATATGATTGATTAAATCAATCAATATCCATATTAATACATGAAACTGATATATTCATAAATCTTGAGTACAGTTATTACAGTGTGATGCGTATTATCAACTTTATCTTTACGCTTTTTAATCAGTACTTACCTGAAAATCGTGTTCTACGATTTATTTCATAATTTTGGATTCTGAGAGAAACAAACAATGTATTGGTTTCCCCATGATGTGTTCATATTTTTAGAAAAATGTTCATGTTTAAGATTTTAAGTTACAGTTTTATTATACGTAAAATTAATTCCTCTATCTTTGCACGTTAATTAAAAAAAAAAAGAAATCTACCTTAATAATTTCTAGTAAAAATTAAAACGAAACTGCGAGAATAAGACAAAATTCAGTAATGATTACGCAAAATTACATTGTGTAATGCAGTTGTTAAAACGGATTGCCAAATTTTGAAAAAATCCGTCCCGTAGTTTTTAAATGCATTAAAAAATGTTTGTGGTTAATTGGTTATTTAGTGATACATAAACGAAAAATCAAAATAACTACCCAAAACTTTTAAAATTTCATAACAAGTTCAATACTACACTTAGAGAGATAAAAAATGTATTATTTTTTAAATTCTCAACACAGCACGGAACGTATTACAATGATGTTTTTTGTTTTTTTTTCTGAAATTACTTTTTCTAGTAGAAAAGTTGCTCCAATCATGACATAAGATACTTCAATAGCTAAGTAATTTTCCCTAAATGGTACTTTATTTGAAAGTATTTTTGAAATTTGTATTATTTTTTGAGTAATGAAACAAATATAAAGAATTAACATTTTTAAATTTGCTCTGAAAGACTTAAAATATCTACACATCGTTAAGAAGGGTTTAATGCATTCATTTCTAAAATTACAATCGATTTTTACCATTTTTGAGTAACTTACGGCACTTTGAAATTTTAGAATTTGTAAATTTTTGCAGTTATTGTTTCATAAAACAAATATATATTTCAAATGAGTATCAAAATTTTAATACAATCCAAACCACATAGTTTCCTTTTTGTGGTTAAAATGTTTTGAAAATTGGTTCACACAATTTTGGTTTATTGACGTTTTTACATAGTTATTTTGTCCATTTCGTCATATTGTGTTTTTGGTCAAAACTATTCTAGAAACTTTTCAAATGTATTGTACGTCATGTATGAATAATTAACGTCATAAATTTTTTTAAAAATTTAGATAATATTTGAGCTTAATATTTTAAATTTTTCATACTTTTGAAGATTTTGTAACATGAAGTTTTTATAATAATTAATCACCCGATAATTGGGAATGGAAATTTTTAGACAAGACTCACAACACATTTGTCTATCTGCTGTTAAACAATTTTGATAATATTCTTGGCAAGCCATTTAGGCCAATGAGCTTAAAATTAATTTCTTACTTACCATATCTTAAGAAAAAGTTTAAAACTGATGGAACACTCATTTATTTTCAAATTATTACCGTTGCGATTACTGTGTAAACAATAAATCTGATCTATTCTTTACTTTCTTATAATTAAATTTTGATGTATATCACCCTCTCTTCTCACAAACTCTTGAAGTAAATGAAATCATATTTGGGTACTGAGTGCAGCGAACAACGTATTGTTTTTACAATTATGTTTTTTTATTTTTTTTAGTGTGAATATCTTTGAAGGTATGAAAATGCTCCTATTTTTTTATCAGTACCCAAGGTCTTTAGACTTGGCTGGAACTTTGAGGGGTCACAAGTGTAAATTTGAAAAAGTTACAGTCGTGAAACTAAGCTGAAAATACGGAGAAACGATACGGATAGATAATCCACGCCAGTGGTTCTTAACCTTTTTTGGTTTCAGCTCCCCTTTATCTTTTTAACTATAACTGCCCCCCTTCAGCGAAATCAAATTTTTTTTTCTTATAAAAATATATTATATGGCGTACGCAATTGTTCTGTTTTCACGTTCAATAAATCGTAGCGTTGTTATAATATAGTATAAATTATATAATTTTAATGAGTTTCATTTTTTTTTTTATCTCCAAATTTGAAAAAGCTCACCGTCCCTTTCAAAACTATTGACCCCCGGTGAGACCGAAATGCCCCCGAGGGCGTCTTCTTCGCCAAACGTATTCTTCACATACCGATTTAGTTTTTGGCCGTAATGTGCAAAATAATGATTGGAACAAGCTGAAACTGTTACATAATATTAAAACAGATAAGATACAGGTGTGATAGAAGTGGTGTTTGGAAAACGTTTGAGCTAAGTATAGAACTTTGAATTTCTCGAAAATTTTATCAGGACCTATACTAGACGACAGAGCACGCTCAGAGTCGTTTTTTCACTGGTAACGATTTGTCATTGATTTCTGCAGATATGAAATAATACGTTCGAAACACAATTTCCAAAACCAGTAACTCGCACAAAGCGCAGTCGTTACTCAGTAAAACTACCCACGCGACCTAAAGTGATCCCGGCTTTTTTTCTTCATTTCATTGAGTACTTGACTTCTTTAAAATTTAGATGTTAAATACTCCGGCACACTCATACTCGCATCTTCGTGCATTGTCGTTGTTGATTTATTCGTGTTGTTGTGGAGACGGTAAGAAAGAAACCAAAGTGTTTGTGAAAAATTAAAACTAAAATATTCTTTATTTGTATTCATAATGATGATTGGTTATTTTAAAATTAAATTACAACTTAATAACTACTATGCCGATACATATCAATGTACGCGTTACCTTAAAATAATTTACCAATGTTACTATCGAAAAAACGTACAGTTTTCATCTTAACAATACATATATATATATATTTCTAGTACAAAGTAGTTAGACTTTGCATGGATTACACATGGTTAAAAACCGTACAGTTTTGTCGGTAAAATTAATTTTTTTACAAAGTAAATGTGTCAAAAAAAAAAAAAAAAAACGTAAAAAATCCAACTGAAGCGTACAGTATAAATACGGAAAAGTCGACGTCGAAATTCCACACAAACGACGCGAAGACGACGGTCTTATAGTTATAATTTTTACGACGATATCTTACGAAATCTACATGAACTTTACTAATAAATCAAAACACACAATTATTTTAATCGCGCAGTTTGGTCGTGCGTATTACGCTATATAGTTTTCACGAATAATGTTTCATCGCGTTTTGCGGCGCGTCCGATCTGAAACCAAATATTATCGAGAAAAAAAAATGTTTTCCTCTTATACGGAATCGACGAAAACAACAGTATTAAACACTGAAGAGGTACATAAAAAGCGAAAAAAAAAAAAATCCAACACGTTAGCAATCCGCTTCCAGAAGCGACCACCACCACCGCCGCGGTCGGCCGGAACGTTTATCCGGTTTTCCGGTCCAGGCTGAGCGGCGCGTCGTCCAAGAACCCGAGTATGCGAGCGAAGATCTCCACTTCCCGCAACATCGGGCACCCGTTCCGGACCGCGTACTCGAAACAGCCGGCGTGCACGTTTCTGTGCGCCATCAGCGTCACGCGCACGGACCACTCGCCGCCGTTCAGGTGCTCGTACCGCAGGCAGTTGAGGCGGCCGGCGGCCGCGGCCCACACGGTGGCCTGCCGGTCCGTGGGACAGCCGTTTTCCCTGCAGTACCGGAGGCAGCCCAGCTCGCCGCGGGTCACGGCCATCCGGGTGGTGTACACGGACCACGGCACGCCGTTCTCGTGACAGTAGCGCAGCGCTTCCAGCTGTCCGTTGGCCGCGGCCTCGGTGCACGCGTCCTCGTACCAAGGGCACCCGTTCAGATGGCAGTACCGCAGGCAGTCCATGCGGCCGTTCCTGGCGGCCGCCGCGATGGTGCGCTCGTCCCACGGCATCCCGAGGCGGCGGGCCGTGGACAGGCAGTCCAGGTGACCGTAGACCGCGGCCATGGTGCACACGGTCGCGGCGAAACGGTCGGCGGTTCCGATCCGCTGGCCGGTCGTCGTCACGCGGATCAGCCGCATGCAGCACGGCTGCAGGTCGATCGCTCTCTGGACGTCGTCCGCGTATTCGCCGTATGTCCGCTGTATGTCCTCCGGCGAGCACAAGGCGTACGCCAGTTTGGCCAGACTGAACAACTGCGGGCCGAACGGGAAAAAACGTCAGCGAAAAACATGCTATAACCGGATAACGCGGCCGTGACGTTTGTGTAGAGTTTGATGTTGAGTAAAAAATTTGCCCGATAAAAATCGTTAAAAAAAAAAACGGTATCTACGATTTAAACAACAATGGATCACCGTGTACACCGCGAATGACACTGCGTGTTTCCTGTGATGGCGTTCAATTAAAATAGCGTTCACGAGAGTATATCCGTGATGCGATACCAAATTAATAATGAAAAAAAATTAACGCGACGAACAATTAAAAACACCTACGCGAAGTATCTGAAACCGTTTGAAACGAACGAATACGGCTTGAACAACGATTTGAAAGGAGAGAGAGAAAAAAAAATTAAAACAACGAATGTTTCGCTAACGTTTATTTATGAACGTGGTTAGGTCGGATTATTGTATGGAGCTCGAGTTTGAATCCCCAAAGGCCTCTGGCGTAAACTAAACGGAACTTTCAATATTGCACGTATAACGTATACAGTATTATTATTTTTGCGATAATTACCTTCATTTTTTTTGCTTGGACGGACGTGAAAGTAAGTATAGAGAATGCGGTTGGCGAAAACGCAAAGGCAGGAATCCGCGTCTAAAAAAAATACATTAATAAACAAACGATAATCAATATAACTAAAGTTAGTCTGACTGAACAGTTTTAGTATAATAATGACTAACGTAAATATTTTAAAATTTAATTGTAGGTATTTATTACTAATTAGCACCAGTGGCGGCCCGTCATAATAGACTTTAATTATAATAGTTTAAAAAAAACTAAAAAAACACGCTTTAAGCGGTATAAACAACGTGAAAACGCAACTACCCTGAAAACGTTTCTGCCTCCGTTGTGCTGTGCCAAGGGCCCGACCAAGTCTCGAAGAGTAATCTTGAAACTGCAGGCATGCGCAGATCGCGCACTCGCTCTGTCTTTCTTACTCTTTTACAGAGGATCTACAAAAGAATTTATTAATCCTGGCGATTCTATCAAGGATAATAAGAAACTGTTATCATATTATTGCATTGTCATCGGCCCTGGATACGTGTGCAAAGTTTCAAATTTATCAGCTTTTTAGAAACTGGTGAAAATTGAGCTCAAAGATTCCGTTACATACATACATACATACATACATAGATACAACCCGAGCTAATAAAAGCGTGTTAAAAATAACAACCATTGAACTCATAAGAGAATTTAGAACGAAAAAATTCTAATTCATTTCCAGAGCACACAACAAATCTGTACAATAAAACTCGTTTGGTAGACGTATAATAACCTCGTGATACGGAATACTTTTAAGGGAGGTTTTATACCAGCAGACTTATTCGCTTTGTGTTATTTACAATGAACTACACGTCAAAAAAATTAATTTTTTTAGTAAGGTGTTCCATAAAATACACATTTTTAATGTAGATAACCGTTTTTGTCTTATTCTTAAATGAAGAAAACCGTATACAGCGACTTGGTTTTCCGAAATCCGATGGTTTACTTCAATACTGACGTATTGATAATTAATGAACAACCTAAAATTTAACATACTTTAAGCATTCATACCTAGAGGCTGGAAGTTATAGGAAAAAATAAAGAAAAAACACTATATCAAAGCTCTAACTTTACTCTATACGTTTTAAAACATAACTAAAATGGTCGACTTATCATGAGTATTAATAGGTTGGTTTCAGTTCTCGTGAACTGTACTTTTACGCTTAAATTACGGATGTCTTCTTAATAGCTGTTTTTAACGTTTAACGTTTTTAATGTATAAAGATTGTATTTTGAAATGTGACAGTCAAGTCTGAACGTAAACGGGCTGAACAATTTGTAATTTAGTACTATTTGAATTTTAAATTTAATTAACTTGTTGATAATTATTTTTGAGTTAAATATTTTACAAATTATATTTTAGTAAAACTTACTATAGTTCGTCACTATAATCATCACTCGTGATAATATTATATTTTACGTTTAACTGAACAACTACATAATTAAAAGTAATGTACAATTTTGATAATGTTACAAATATAAGTTTTCGATTTTGATGTTAAAAAAAATTAATCAACCATTGTTTCAAATTTTCATTTGTACGTGAATCTATTATTTTGATGAGTTTGTATAGCATATGAGATTCAAATTTTGTAGACGATAACAATATTAATTCGGTAGTTTTGAAATATTGATTACTGCAGATACGTATTAAAGTACTACAAAATCTGTATCTTCTTATGAAATAATGTTTGATCTATTATTGTGCATGATTTTTTTTTTCTTCTTAGCAAAAAAAAATTCAAGTTATGTTTTTTAGAGTCTGAGCGTGGCAAAGATGTCATTGATTTTACAACGTTTTTTTTTTTTTTCATTTTATACCGTAATCGAATTGTTGGGATTTCATTATTGGTATTCCAATAAACGCACAATCTACAACCACAAAAAGATTACGAGCCGTTTGAAGAACATTGATAGTCATTTTTTGTTGCATCAATATGGATATTTCATAGCTGATAACTAAACAATTTGGCACTGTCGAATTAGTCATTCCTCGTGATGTTAGAATTTCAATAGAAAGAATTTATCATAAGACTCTTGGATAAATATTGACACAAAAGTACACACGAAATTGTAGGTATCTAATCACATTGAATGTTTAATAAGTAATACTAGCTGACCCGCGGTGCTTCGCGACATTATAATGGCAATTAGTTAATATAGTTTTTAATTGGTGATATAATATATCACATATTATCACATATTATGTACTTAACATATTGATTATCTATATATTATTTCTGTAAATATATCAAATGTAATATTATAATAATATAGCGGTTCCGCTATATTAAATTATTATAAATCGAATTATGAAGAAATGGTTACATACCATGGATGTTTTTAAACATACAATATCAATAAAAAAACGTTTTTCTATGGTGATACCATCACACACGGTATCACATCTTTCTTAGTGGGTATCTACATTATAAAAAGAAGCTTTTAAGCTATTAGCCAAATAACCAACTAATATTTGATTCCATGTAACCCATAGCAACCTTAATAAAACAAAAAGCTATAAAATTTTCGACGAAATTTGTGTTTAAAGGGTGAAATTTTTAAACAATTTTTTGCATGAAATCCGCTCTGCAATATTCTCTTTCATTTAATAAAAAAATCCAAGATAATCGGTCCAGCCGTTCACGCGTGATGCCATGACCAAGGGAAATAGGGGTTCATTTTGCGTTTTTTAAGCATAACTTTGGTTCTAATAAAGTTACAGAGTTCTGATTAATTTTAAAAGCTTGACCGTGATATAAATAATAATTCTTTAAAATTTCAAGTAAATCGGTCCAAAACTTAAAAAGATATGGATGTACATAGGCGAAAAACAAGGAATAACGAATAGAACGGACTCGGAATAGATATAATACGATATTATCGTATAGATAAAAGGACAATATTCTACGTCGGAGAACATTAATTTTTGTTGAAGACTACATACTATAATATTATATTGAAATAAATGTTTTTTTTAAATGCGTTTAAACGAGTTTATTTACTCGATAGGAACATAGTCGTATTAAACATTGTATTTTATCAAAATATGTAAACATAATGAATGGCTTCTACGTAAATATTATGATTGTGTACCATTGATGTGAATAACACGACGATTTGTTTGAACGTAAAACGCAATTAAATACAGAGTCCACACAAATCAATTGAGATATAGCTAATGTGTTTGAACACATATAAATTTACAATTTGCATTGTAGTAATTCATGGACCTAATAATAAAAGCTTCTTACTTAGATTTTTTGAGAAAGTTGAGAAAAAAATTTTTATGTTATTAATTGTTGTACATTTGTAAAGATAATATTATACTTGTTTGAATTGTTGTTCTTGTTCATATTCCACAATGTCCATTTCACAGTGTCAAAATAATAATAGATATATTATTTAAAACGCTGAATAAAAAACCCCAATTTCGTAAAAATCGTTCTAGAGCAAACGCCGTATAACAAAATAAGTGTAACAACTGCATTATATCAACAGAAAACGTGGGTTTTATAACTTTTTTTGTTTGTATTAATAAAATTTAAGACATAGTTCATTAAACGGAAAATTAAAAAAAAAAATAGTCTTATATTTGACTATTTCGGTGACGTTGTCCTGCGCGGCCAAAACGCAACAAACAAGACTGCGATACGATACCAAGATTATATGAAAAATAAACCACGTTCAACATTTTTTAAGTAGGTAATAAATAATGTTTTTTATTATTTATAATTGTAAATGATCGAAATAAAATTTATTTTATTAAATTTGTTTTTTGTTTGGATCTACGCAATAACGACATTAAAGAATTGAATCATTTCGATTCTGAAGTCTGTGTACAGTATGAACAAAGGAGAAATCACGACAGAAGGGGGTGTTTATCACACCCTCGCAAAAGTCTCTGAACATGTTCATATTTATGTACATCGAATAATATAGGATTAATATACCTACGTAAACGCGAATTCGTTTAAGTGTTTTTGATGAAGGTAGGGACTAAATCACTAAATCCAAGATGATTTTTATGAGATAAGTAAAATATTGTTCAAAATTTTAACATTTTGGGGGCTATTATTCATCGTCTAGAGGTTAAGAATTTCCAGTTTTAATTTAGGAGTCTAATAATAAGCGTGCAATGGGAGGCTAAAGGTGCGAAGGACTCCAAAATTTCGTAAAAGCCACTCAAGAAAAACGTATATAAAATATGATATTAAGTTCCTGTACAAACAAACACATACATTATGAATAAAAACACAACAAAAAAAGTTACAGTTGACAACTCGGTGGCGTTAAAAGTTGTCGGTGTTTTTATAAACGCCCCAAGAAAAATTGCATTTTAAGCCGTAGTCGTTTCCGTGTTGTATGAAAAAATAATCTTATTTAACTTTTTGACGTACTTAAAAGAATCATAGACAATTCTTTTATTGTCTGTGAATGAAAAAAAAAATTACTCTATTAGAATATTCGATCTGGATCTAGACGATACGTCGTAATAACATTAAAATACAGTAAAATTTCGATACTTAAAAAAAAAATCATTCCTTATAAGAGTGTGACATGGAGTAAAAACGTGCACCTTGTCAGTAGTGGGTTTTAGAGAGAAGGGCTATTAGGGCGATTGCTATACACCGTCCGCAGTACACCTATATAATCTGAGCGAGTGGCAAAATTACAAACGATAGTATGAAAACTGAATCAGTTGACTGCAATTTAATGGAAAAAACGCAGGGATCAGTCTAGGTTGCATGGGTAGTTCGATGGAGTAGCGACAACAATTTGGTTGAGTTAATGGTTTGGAAATTGTGGTTCAAATTAAACTCTTTAATACCTGAAATCAATGATAAATCATTGCCTTCGAAAAAACGATTTTAAGCGAGCTCAGTTATCTAGTATACATCCTAGGTAAAAACTACACTTAACAATAAAAATGGTCCGAAAACTCCGAAAGCCTTATAAAAAAAATTTTAACTTAAATATCGGTATCGGTTTCAATTCGATCGAACAAATACTCGCCAGTCCTGCGGCCTTTTTAGTATACATTTGTGTGTTACTCGAAAAATGTATAAAATTAAAAAATTTGTTTGGAATGAGATATAATTTAAAGACAAAATCTTAACTTTTTTGTGATAATCAAAGTTAAGAGTGTTCCAACCCATTTTACACGAAAACGTCATCACAAACACGATAATTTCAAATTTTCGGAGTAAAATTCTTAGTTTGTTTTTGGTTTTTGGAGTACTACTCAAAAAGTAAGCAAAATATCACCACAGTCAATAAATCTATCAGAAAAAACAATGATTTAAAAGATTGGAGCACTCCTTCCAAATGAAAACGTCATCACAAACCTTAAAATTTTAAACTTTTTGCCGTAAAATTCTCCAAAATTCTCTATTTTCTTTTGGATTTTGAGCTATTACTCAAAAAGTAGGTAAAATTTCAAAAAAAAGTTTCAACCGAAGTACCACCGGAGTCCAAATACTTATCACTAGAAGTATTGACTTTAAAAATCTGAGCATTCCTTCAACCTCAAAAGTTGTTGACAGAAAAAAAACATCATTGCAAAATTAAAACATTGTTTGTTAAGCTCATAATCTAAAATGTACCGACGCACAAATAGGGTTTTTTCTCCATAATCAAGTACATTTGTAGGTATATTAATCCGTTTAAAAATACCAAAGGGTTCAATCCCCAAAAATCCGCCCCTGATCTAAGCAGATAGGATTTAGCCTCCGAGTGGATAGCACAATTAAAAATTTTGCAAGTAATAAGAATTTTTTTTTTTTTATATAAAAACGGGACGTTTCAAGTCATAAAGTACCTATGCATACTTCACAGAGTTGTTCATTGTGGGGTCGGAGAGAGTTTCATTACTAAACATTTAACCTTTAGATAACAATTCATTTTCCCCACACTTGATAACTACACAATTTAATAAACACAATACATGCAAGACATCTAAAATAAGTATAATACAAATAACCTTGATTAAAAATTAAAGTTTGAATTTCGTTAGGTAATAAATTAGTTATCGCTTGGTTTAGAAGTTATCAACCGTTCTAAAATCGTTGTAAATAACGTATAAATGTATTACGGGTCGGATTGTTCGAAGTACGGGACAAGAGTTTTATTTTGGATCTTTTGTCGGGACACCTAGACGCTTCGTTCAAATACGGGACGAACCCGTAAAAAACGGGATGTATTGGATCCCTACTGAAATAACAAGTACAAAACTGAAAATCACCTCTTCCCCCATCCCATTCGCGTCCTCTATACACGCAGATCAATATCAGAGACTACGTACGATTACGTTGATACAATCCGCACACAACAAAAATTTAATAAAATAGACACAACACTTAATCGCACTAAATCAATGTAAGTATACAATAATAATATCGACGGAACAACGTTTTTGTTCGTTGAATAAAATTCATCAAAATTTACCGAATTCAATTTCTTTTAAAAGCAAAACGTATCAATGTCAAAATTCACCTTTTCGCGCAAACCGTAACTATTAATGCACCGTCGATATCAAAAAATGGTTTTTTCGGGGGGGGGGGGGGTGGTTGAAAGTTAAACTCAACGTTCCTTCGCCCCTAAATATTATTTAACCCGTACCATCCGCAAAACGTGATTTAATCAAAATAATTATTGTAATTTAATACTAAAAACAATCAGTGTAATAAAATATTGTACTGACCGGTGACCGGGGACAAACGGAGAGCGCGGATGAAACAGGCGGCAGCAGCAACAGGCAGCAGCGGCAACAGGCAGCAGCGGCAACAGGCAGCAGCGGCAACAGGCGGCAGCGGCAACAGGACGCGGCAACAGGACGCAGCAACAGAACGTTCGCGAACGATGACGGGCGCACGTACAAACGTCTAATCGAGGAATGAGGGGATACACTGCAGCTTTGCACGGACGTGGGCACCGCGTGAGCGACGAACGGAGTTGGTCTTTTTTTTTGTTCCCAAGAACGCGGTTCGGCCCCCCACGTCTGTCCAGTATTGCCAACCGTTCGTCGCCGGTGACGGCGTCGGCGATACGATTTTATAACTTTCTTTTTCTTTTTTGGTGATGGTAGAATAAATTTAAGTAAAGAAAATCAGAGACGACAGGCGTCTTCAAAAACGTCATTTACGTCATCGTATAGAATTTTTTAGAACCCATTTTTTTTTTTTTTTTCTAAATCTGTATTGGAGAAAATTTTTTCAAACATTTTTAAATTTCAACATATTTGATAGAATGAAAATCATCCATCATAAAAGTCCAATCAACTTGGGTTCAGGGCGTCCACAGAAATTCGCTAAAAGGAGGAGAAGTAATATAAATTAATGTATTTTTTTTTTTAATTTAAAAAATCTTTATATTGTGGTTTTTTATATCACTGATAAAAAAAAACAATGCTATGGGAGGGGCAAGTACCCCAACTTGCGCCCCCTGCGGACGCCCTTGCTTGAGATGCAATTATCACTTTAAAGTTTTCACAATCTAGTAGAACTTGTTTAACTAAACATGTAGTTTTTATACGGAAGAATTTTTCCACAAGTTTCATAACCTATTTTAAAGCGAAACGATTTTATAAAAGAATGTTTTTTTTTTTTTTTTTTTTACAAACGTTATTGAAATTAATTTAATCAAATTTTCACAAGTTTTATGTAATGTTTAACATTTTTAAACATAAAATCGCTAAAAAAACGTTTAAACTCAAACATTAAGATTAATTTTGTTTCTGTATTCATTTTTTTGTGAGATTGGATTTCGTACTTAAATTTTATTTTATTTTTATCATTTTTTTGATATTTTCATTATTTTCTGAGTTATGTGCCGAAAACGACAACGATAATTGCAAAATCGCCAAACCCAACGTCAAGCCCATCGATTTAGTTTTTTGGCCATAACATTCAAAATAATGACGGATTAAAATTTTTAAATAATATTCAAATAGGTAAAATACAGATATGATAAAAGTGATTTCGCAATCGAGCCGCAATCCCAACTTTTATGCGGTATTCAACGTAACGACGATTGGAGCACTCTTTCTACCCGAAAACGACATTGCAAACTTGAAAATTTCAAAAAAAAGTTTCGACCAAAGTACCATAGGAGTTCATAGACGTTTTATTACTGACATAGAAATTTGTAGCATTCCTTTTACATGAAAGATTCATCAAAAATCTTTAAGTTTCAAAAATTTCACCGATAATTTCATCAAAATTCCGAATGGTTGTTTTTTGGGGTTTAACTGAAAAAGTAGGCGAAATTAAAAAAAAAACTTGAACCAAAGTTACACCGGAGACAATACCTATCAGTATCAGGGGTACTGACTTTAGTATACTGAGCGTTCCTTCTACTCGAAAAGTTGTCGACAGAGAAAAAAAAACATCATTGTAAAAATAACGCAACGCATTCCTCCAAAAATGTCACCTTAATTATTTTATCCCTGGTAATTTTTATCTTAACAAATTTGTACTTATTATCTTTAAGTTTAATCTAGATTAAAAAAATTGACATCTTCGCCAACACCCAGGACCGGATGATACCTAAGAGCTCTCGAGGTATTCTCGAATATCATCATCGGGGTGACATATTATTGGTCTGTATCCGGAGGGGAAATTATCAAACGATACTATCAATTATTTAATTATTATTGTTGCACATTAAAACTTTACTTTATTTAACTTTATTAATAGTTACAAAACTGTACTGCGTAATTTGTACTGTGAATTGCATGACAATTACAGCTTATAAACATAAACTTAGTTAAGTGTTAGCGAACCCATGTCGAACAATTATGTACCTTTAGACTGACTTGTGTAGCTTAGAACAAATTGTGGTTACATCCTTGTGTTTTTAAGTGTTGAACAGTAGGTATTTTAAACCCTACTTTTCTCTAAATTTTTGCATTTAAATGGGCCCGCACAGATTTAAAACTCGAAGATCCGAATATTTCTTTGTCCTGCCATCCTGTTTTTGCCCTGTTAATCGGTTTCATTTTCACGAGTGCATTTCAATTTGGGTAGATTTTCCTCTGGTCTTACGTGATTTTCGTATTATTTTTACCAGTATTAATACGCCTATTCGGTAGGTGTACCTGCAGTGAATATCGACAGTGTACAGAATGGCTCGAGAGCAGCGTGAGCAGGTGAAACTCAAAACAGCCACAAAATTCACCGCACGCTGTGTACCTACGTTCAATAAAATGTCGGTGCCGATAATAAATCAATATATATATATACACACACACACACATATACAACACGCATTTTTATACATTGTACGAGTATAAAAATGTTATAAAATATAATGTACACGCGGTTCGAGAATCCATACGATTTTTATCTGCAAAACACGTTCGGTGGCGCCGAAAACTGCAGGGGTGGAGTTCGGTTTTGGTCAGGCGACAACACGCGTCGCGAAACGGTTGGAATAAAACACAAAAGAGATCCCCCCGAGCAGGAATGAGAATAATACATTGATTGTATTTCCAGTGTAAGTGTTTTTAAAACGGTGGTTCTTTTGGTGGTTTTGCGCCGCTCTTATCGTGATAACTGACTGCTACGACGTCCCCTTACTGTCAATCAAACTGTTTTGACAAACTCATATTCTAGATTAAAATAAAAAAAAAAAAAAAATCTCATTTTAAGAAGACAGTTATTAATGCTTTGTTCTGCTCCAACTATGTACAAAACGAGTTTATTTTACAAAACTATTTAATTTTTTCCATCGTTCCGCGTTTCAAAGCTCACGACTATCCCAATGCCCATTTTAAAAACCTGTATCGCCCGCCGGAGGGACAGGAACGCTCCCAAGTGAGCAACACCGAGTTATAAGAGGACCGTCTGCAAAAAAATTAAAATTATTTACAGTTTATTTATAACTGAGGATGGAAAAAAGTTAAGCGTCTCAACAAAACCATTGCTGAACAATTTAATCTCTGTTTAGAAATAAGGAAACTGACTTGCTTAGGCAAATTAAATAAAACCAAACGAGTAATTTGTAATTCAGTTAAATATATTGGTATTGAAATTCGTTGTAACATATGCAATTTTCTACAAACTTATCAATTTTTACTTGGGCTTACAAATAATAATTTTAATCAGTTAAAGTCACATACCTTAAACATTTCAATTAATAAAATAATTTTTAAAACTGCACAATTTTCTTCTCAATCGGTTAATACAAAACATTTTACACGTACATTCCATACTTTTCCATATGTTTGAACCGATTATTAGGTAACGTACAGTATTTCAATTGAGAAATCTATCGTAAACACATAATAATCGAGTTTTAAACAATATAAACACGATGTAGTGGGTATCGTTTATAATTTCTATTAAGTATTAACATTCAAACAAAAACCATGATGGAAAAAATTTAAAATACGATTAAAAGTCAAAATTGAGCGTTAAAATGTGTTCATTTATTTTTTTTATTCTTATCTTATCTATTTTATTTATTATTTTTATTTAGCTTTGAGACAGTCTAACGTTTTACGAATGAACTATTGTTTTTGTGCGAACCAATGAAATCGATTTACCCGAAAGTTACATAAAAACGCGAAACTGTAATCTATGAACAAAAGTTAAAACTAAAACAACCTGTAGAGCGATGAAAATTCAAAATTGAAAGTGAATAAAAATTAAACCGTTATACGAGGACGCGGCCAGTATCAATTTCATAATATTGTTGCATTTAAGGCTGCTGCCTAATGACGATACGGAGTTAAAAAAATTACAATTACCCCTTATTTTGATCAACAAAAGTAAAAAGCTTTGGCGGATCGATCATGATCGACGGGTATATCGATGAATCGGTGAAATAACAATAATATTATTAATGATTTTTTTTTTTTTTCAAAAATGTCAAATGACGGCCGTCGTTTGATATCTACGAACAGTGTACAACTATCATCGGAAGAAGTGGTAAGTTTTTATTTATTCAATTTTTTTTTTTTTTTTTTTATCGGGCAAACAGTATGAAAATTTTTTAAAATCAACGGCGTCCATCCATGTATCCCGATACGTCAAGATAGGGTAGGAGCTCCTCCGATATTGGACACCCGTTGCGGGCCATGAACTCCAGGCAAGGCAGATGATTGTTCATGAAGGCTAACTTGGAGGTCATCATGGAGCACTGGCAACCGTCCTTGTGCAGGTATCGCAGACACTCCAGATGGCCGTTGGCCGCGGCCAACGTGAACGCCAGGTAGTTCAAAGCGCAGCCGTTTTCGTAGGCGTATCGAAGGCACTCCAGATTGCCATTGGCCGCGGCATTTTGGGTGGTGCGTTTGTCCCATCCGCCGCCGTTCTCGTGACAGTACCGCAGACAGTCCAAATGGTTGTTGACCGCGGCCCACGAGGCGTAACGCGGGGACCACGGTGCCCCGTTCTCGTGGCAGTAGCGCAGACACTCGATTTGGCCGTTAGCTGCGGCCTCGTCGCACGCTGAATAGTTCCATTCGCAGCCGTTCTCGTGGCAGTACCGCAGACACTCGATGTGGCCGTTAGCCGCGGCCTTTCTGCACGCTGAAGAGTCCCATTCGCAGCCGTTCTCGTGGCAGTACCGCAGACAGTCCAGGTGCCCGTACTTGGCGGCGTTCTTGCAGGCCTTCCGGTCCCATTGCAGCCCGCGGCTGCGGGCCACCGTGAGACAGTCCAAGTGGCCGTGTCTTGCGGCAACGGAGCACACCGTCAAACCTCCGTTCGGGTGAATGACCATGGCGCGGTCCTGGACCAGCATTAAGCAGCACTGCTGAACGTCGACCATCATAAAGCGCCTGGACTGGAGGCTGTACCAGGACTTATCGACCGACTCGCACGAGAGGTAAGCCAGTTTCACGAGGCTGAACACCTGCGGACGAATAACAAAACGACCGGTTGCAGGTTAGGTGCGTCACGTCTTGTGCGAACGGTAAAATCGGGGGTGTTCCCCGCAAAGGGTGGTAATACAACCACCGCGATTTAAGATTTTAGCGATATCCTGTCTTGAATCGTGGGGTATAGATTTTTATACATAATTATCGGTAGGTATACTGCGTATACTCTCAAGACTTGATATGTTTTGATAATATGCGGTATGTATTGCACAAAGGGAAAAACTTTGGTTAGGTACACGGTACAACGTCTTGAAAGTAAATTTAGTTTTTTTTCGAAATCGAATTGAAAACAATTTTTCTGCAACACGCCAGTACCTATATACTTTGCACGTATTGTGACGCCCATATCAGGTGTTTATGACATTGATAGCCAAAATATTGTAGACAATAGTAATCACTGTCAGATACCTATATACTCGAATAATGGAAAATGTGTGTGCCAGTGTGCAATGCGATTTTCTTTTTTATCAATACATCGAATCAAATTTCATAATATTTTTATGAAAGAATAAAGAAGATATATTAAAAAAAAGCCGGAATCAATTAAGCTTGCGTGGGAATATTGGCGGATTAACGACTACGGTTTGGGCTGGTCACCGATTCGTAAGTCGTGGTTTTAACGTATGATTTAATATCTGAAAGCAATGATAAATCATTGGGAAAACTATTCTGAGCCAGTTCGGTAATAAAATACCGTCAGAAACAATCGATTTTGAAAATTCTTTCACCAATAGAAAGCTACATTATTCCTGAGTGACAAAGTTGTTCGAAAATTCCACCCCTAAGAGTTGTCTCAAACACAAATTTCGTCGTAAATTCGATTATTTTTTGTTTGTTTATGGTCGCTATGTGTCAAATTTTAGTTTTTATTTGTTTATTTTACCGTTTTTTTTTTTGTGGTTTTTGGGTAAAACCTTTTTGGAATTAAAAATGTCATCAAAACGTCGAGTACCATGCACCATGGACATATAATTTGGGCTTTCAGAAAATGTTTCAACCGTTAATATCATAGCAATATCCTAGGCTCTATGCATGTCACAGACACAAAAATATAAAAAATTACAAAATTAAAATATTAAAAAATACACATCTTTGTACAATCAACAGCTTCCTCGCCATCGCTCAGAATCGAAAAGAACGGTATCACGGTAAAGGCGCAGTAGCAACTAAGCTCTGGGTGGGTCACTGGTTTTAATGTTGCGGTTAGTCCGTATTTTTTTATACCTGAAAGCAACGATAAGGCATTGCATTCGAAAAAATCGGTTTTGAGCGAGCGCTCTAATCTTATAAGTCCTGTGTGAAAATGAAAAAGATTGTGCAGAACCTCTATTATACGTACGTGAAAAAAGAAAACTAGTGTATTATACCTAGCAAAATCTTTTTCCAATTTTTTATAACGATTTAAATTAATTAAGTACATAAAATTGTTCACCCTTTTTAATTATTGTAGCACCAAATGTAATTATAAACGCAAATAATACATTCAATTTGTGTGGTGCACAATTTTTATAGGTTAACTCATATTTATAACTATTTACATAGCTCACTCAGAATCGCTGACTTTGTATGCAATTGACAAGATTGCTTACTAATATAACAAGCCAATTCTAATCAAACCTTCCAAAACAGTGAGTCCACAGCATTCAACTATCCACATCATCTATTCGAATCCAGTTGAATGTTTTAAAAACGGCTAGATTTTCATATTTTTTATTTATAAATCCCGGGCATATTTAATATTTTATTTTAAAAAAAACTGTGGTAGAGGTCTCAAAAGAGTATAGGTATATAATATGTTTTTGAATATACTTGCCATATTGCTACTTCGGTCTACCACGAAAGGATTGGTTGACGAGAACGCACGTTGTACACGTAACCGGTTCTGAAAATAAGTAAAATCTTAAATTATACTACAATATACTGTTTTATCCAAACCAAAACACTTTGTGTGTAAGCTGACCGAAAAAAAACAAGCCTAACCACTCTATCTACATATCTCCGGAATTAATAATCCTTGGAACGAGAATCCCTATAAATTAGTTAATATATTATAATTATAATATAATATTTGGTTATTACGCCAGCGTGCAAACGAATCACATATGACACCTGACAACATCGGATTTTAATTAGTAATTTTTTTAAAAACTAATTTTAACCCCTAACGTAACTGACGATTATATTACTATTCATATTGGTACATTCACAGAATTGATTTTTTCGTTGTTGAGTGTTTTTACATGTACATTACAAAAACCTGCCCCCATAACGTGCACTAAAATATCAAGCTTTTAATAGGCCTAAATACAATTGCGTTATTCCGATAACAAGCCAAAAACGTCACGGAGGGGTATATGTTATCAGCCACCCCCCCCATTTTGAGTTTCAAAACAAAAACCAGCTCATTCGTTTGTGCTACATTTGTGCTGTCGTTTATTTCGCTTGTGCTTGACCCTCTTATTCGATTTCGCTGTGGGGGACTGGGGACACACGAAGCCCTCCCCATAAGTTTGAGTTTCAAAACAAAAACCAGCTCATTCGTTTGTTTTTAGTTTGTGCTGACGTTTATTTCGTTTGTGCTGGCCCCATTATTCGATTTTGCTGTGGGAGACTGGGGGGACACATGAAAAGAATATGATGGCACGAGTTATGTTTTCCATCCTGTTATTGTTAGCAAAAATAAAGAAATTTGTTGCCATATTCTATTTTACACGCAATAAGTTGTAAATGTTTCATACTCAAAGTACTAATTGAATTCATGATTTTCGTAATTTTCTAACTTGTCTTTCTGTTACTTATTTTTATCAAAAGAATTTATGTTATAGGAAAAAACTTTAAAGTAATTTTGAATGATTCAAAATGAATTATGAATAAAGGACTGCAAATCAATCAAATTTAAATCTTAACTACAAAAACAAATATTTTGATAGAAAATGGTGATAAAATACGTACAAAAGTAGCTGATGTTCTAAAATCTATAAATATGTAAAAACTAAACAAACGTCAGCGCACGATCCCGCAAAAACGTAGCAAAAACGAATGAGATGGTTTTTGTTTTGAAACACAAAATTACATATACCTGTCACGCAGTGAGGTTACGGTCAGCCGCCTGCCCGAGATGTTTGATTTTTTTAATAATCCCCACATTTTTTTTATTATAATATAATATTATAACGTAACTCGGTAACGTTATTTTAATATTCTGAGTGTCAGCGGATTTACAATGATGTTTTTGTTTCCTGTGATCACTTTTTCTAGTAGAAGGAATGCTCCGACTTTAACGTATGATACCACAAAATATAGGTAAATTATCCAAGGCGATACTTTATTTGAAGCGATTTTTCGATTATTTTTGAAGCTATCATACACATATGATAAACATATTCATAAAGAGCATTATTCTCGAAATCGTAATCGAAATTTCTCCGTTTGACTTAAAAATTACGTATGTCATTAAGAAGGGTTTAACGAGTTTACTGCTGAATCGATTATAATCATTTTTAAGGGAGTTATGGAACTTTGACATTTTTGAAGTTTGAATTTTACGCAGTAATTTTTGATAAAAACTCTAGTTTTTTTGTTTAAGTCACAAGACTTTTATACAATTTAAAAAATATAGTTTTAAAAAATTAAGTTTTTAAAAAATATAGTTCACGCTATTTTGTCGTTAAACTCGTCATTTCGGGCGGTCGTGTATAGCTTATGGGGAGGGGGGGGGAGACAAACAATTATGTGGAACGTATGTTTTACATAGATTTAATTGATTATAACATCCAAAATAAAAATTGGACCAAGCTGAAACTTTTACATAATACTAAAATAGAAAAGAAACAAATTTGAGAATAGTTTTTATTGTTAAATTTGTTTTTACCGGCATGTATACTAGAACACTGAGCATGCCCAGAATCGTATTTTTAAGGCAATGATTTATCGTTGCTTTCAAATATTAAATAATGCGTTTAAACCACAACTTCTAAACTAAAAAACCCACCCAAAACGTAGTCGCTACCACGTCAAATTACACACGCGACCTAAAGTGATCCCGGCTTTTTTTTTCCATAGAAATTATTATAATTATTTAATAGTAATAAAAATATCAAATTATTAACAACAATCAACAAACTTAAGATCTAATACTACTTTCTAATAATTTTTTTTTTTGATTGATTAATATTGATCTAACTATTTTTTTATTATTTTTGTAAACTGTCTTATTCTTTCCATTCTACGTAAGATTTTTTAATTAAATTTGTTATATTCACTTTACATAGATTTTAAAACATTCATGTCTTTAAATTTAAAAATTTAAATATCATTGTAAAAACAATACATTCTTTGCTCGCGCTCAGAATATAAAAATGACAGTACACAAAACATTGGTCGCACCAAATAGAAATTAGTATTTTCATAGAAGACGTTCAATTATTATTTCTAAACACACACTATAAGTACTATAATCAATTATTATTTATTGTACAAACATCCTTTCTCCCACTAGGTCTTTTATTTTCAAACGATGTTTTAATCGCATTGTCTGAATTTTGTCACTGCTCTAATTCCTATATAGGTAGGTACTCTTTCGTAAAAACAATAACCTCCGTAATAATAATAATATTGACCCTGTTTTTAGTGCGTATAGACTTATAGAAACCACTTGATAACAGAAAAGTGAGTTTAAAAAGGAAGCGCCGGGATCAGTCTAGGTCGCGTGGGTAGTTTGACGGGGTAGCGACTAAGATTTGGGTGGGTCACTAGTTTAGAAGTTGTGATTTAAACGCATTATTTAATTTCTGAAAGCAATGATAATCATTGCCTTCAAAAATACGATTCTGAGCGAGCTCAGTTATCAAGTACACGTTAGGTTTATTTAACAATAAATACTCTTGTCAAATCTGTATCTTTCCTATTTTGTTATTGTGTAAAAGTATCAGCTTGGTCCAATCTTTAATTTGGATGTTATGATCAAAAAAATCTAAATCGATGTGGAAAAAACACGTTTCCCGTAATTATTTGTTCCCCCCAAGTTCCATTACTCCCTTAAAAATGATCAAAATAATTTGAAAACTAAGCAGTTAACTCGTTATACCATTTTTAATGACACATATGAATTTCAAGTCAAACGGAGCACTTTTGGGAATTTGACAGTTTTCGTTTTTTCCTCAGAAACTAAAAAATATTCAGCGTTTCAAATAAGATTCCATCTCGGATCAATTATCTATACTTTGAGGTATTGTACGTTAAAATTGGAGCATTTTTTCTACTAGAAAAAGTAATCACATAAATGAAAAAAAAAACCTAACCCTAGCCCCTCGGGGTCTCCCTTTACTGACTTTTCCATAATGTGTTGTCTTCCCAAACAAAGCTGTATGCAAAATTTCAGCTCGATAGGACAACGGGTTGTGGGTTGAATGTTAATTACAAGATTTGAAAATAAAAAAATATTTGGAAAAAAACGCAAAAAACTTTTCACCGGGAGTGGGATGCGAACCAGCGCGGCATCCAGTCGACGAACAAAATATAATATGTATAGGGTGACTTACCATTTTATTGACACTTTTCTGGTACGCTCTTAAAAACTACTGGGTAGGTTTCTTTGAAATTTTCGTATACGTATAGCAATTTTTGTTTTACATAACAAATTAAATTTTTAATTCTTAAATAATGAAATAGTGTAAGTCACAAATTTTTTTCAAAAAATAAATCACAAAAATGACAAATTTCGGCCAATTCTCAGAATTAAAACGACTATAAAAAATAGTTGTGACTAAAGATTTTTAATATTTTTTAGTTACGAATAGTTATGTATGTTGTTCATATTGTATTAAATTTTCAAAACGTTTTCTGGAAAATTTAAGTTTTTATTGAAATTAAATGCCAATAAAATTGGAAATTTCAAAGTTCTATATTGACCTCAAAAATTTGTGAAATGTTTTGAAATTCGCGTCACACCTGTACATTACCGATTTTGATATTGTGTGAAAATATCAAGTCTTTCCAATCATTAAATTGGGAGTTATGACCAATTAACAAAATTGATTTTGTCAAAAATGCGATTTCCGTACTTTTTTCCGTTTTTTCTTAAATTTTTTTTTTGTTTTTCCTGAAAATCTTTTTAGCAATTGAAAATTTCGAAAAAACACAATCAAAAATGCACCAAGGATATAAAATTTTCTACCGGAAAAAGGTACTTTTGTTGAAGATCGGAGCTATTCCCAAGGAGTGGCACAGACACGATAATAAAAAATATAAAAATAAAAACACGCACATCTTTGTAAAATCAATAACTTCCTCGCTTCGCTCAGAATATAAAATTATAAAATTTATGGTCGGGAAGAAGGACCTGTTGGCCTCCCTCCGCCCCTGATAAATACCGATCTAATAGTAATAACAATATTGATAAAAACTGACCTGATAAACGACGTAGGCGGACGATCACGAAGTGGTTGCTCAACAGGCGACGGATGTACTACGTCGGCGGGCGAACTGCCAAGACTGCCCCGAGTGCCGAGAACTGCGCGTTGTGCCCACGAAAGGAACGAAAATGCGTGAGTCCAGTGCTGCCAGCTTTTTGGCCCGGGCGGCTTTTACCTCCGAGAACACTGTTTTACTTGGGTCGCGACGACGGCAGCTGCCAAACTATTTAGCAAACAAATTCGGTACACTAATCCGATTTAAACTATTCGACGAATAACGATTACATACGGCAAATCTATGATACTATCATAAAAAAAAAGAAAAAAAAAATGTTAAATTTAAGATTCTGAGCAAGGCGAGGAAGCTATTGATTTTACAAAGATGTGTGTTTTTTATTTTTTATTTTTTTTTTTTTTTGTGTCTGTGTCACGTGTAGCTCGTAGGGAATTGCTCCGATCTTCAGCCACAGTAACTCTTTCCGGTATAAATTTTTGCATTTTTGATTGTGTTTTTTCAATTGCTAAAAAGTTTTTCAGGAAAAACAAAAAAAAAAATTGAAGAAAAAACGGAAAAAATTACAGAAATCGCATTTTTGACAAAATCAATTTTTTTAATTGGTCATAACTCCCAAAATAACGATTGGAAAGACTTGATATTTTCACACAATGTCAAAATTGTTAATGTACAGGTGTGACGCGAATTTCAAAACATTTCACAAATTTTTGAGCTAAATATAGAACTTTGAAATTTCCAATTTTATTGGCATTTAATTTCAATAAAAACTTAAATTTTCCAGAAAACGTTTTGAAAATTTAATACAATGTTGACAACATATACAACCGTTTGTAACTAAAAAATTTAAAAATCGTTAGTCACAATTTTTTTTTATAGTCGTTTTAATTCTGAAAACTGACCGAAATTTGTTAATTTTGTGATTTATTTTTTGAAAAAAAATTGTAACTTGCACAATTTTATTATTTAAGAATTAAAAATTTAATATGTTATGCAAAACAAAAATTGCTCTAAATATACAAAAATTTCAAAAAAATCGGCCCAGCAGTTTTCAAGAGCGTACAAGAAAAGTGTTAATAAAACGACTGAGAGCATAAGAAATAATTAAAGAAAAAGTTTATCTTATTGTTGGTTGAGATTCTAATACCCTTTTTCTCCTATATTTAAAAAAAAAATAAGGGTTTATAGAAAAAAATAAAAATTTGAATTTACAATTTTTATACGCACCTATTTAAAACCAATGTATTTAATTTTGAACGCATGGACTCTGGAAAGTATGTAAAATTCAACGTCCACATACATTTTTCGAAGCATATAAAAATACGTAAAGTATGCGAGTTAGACTGGTGGGTTATAAAATAATTTAAGTACTTCAAACAACGTCGACAATATTGACAAATATTTCTAAAAACGCATTTTTTCCCTGACGTGTTGTTCTTTATTTTGAGAAATCATTCAAATTCGTAATAACACAATTTTAAACTAATGTAAGAATATTTCATTGTTAATGTACCAGAACTATATAGATATTAGTTTACGTTTTTCATTAAATGTGAACCTAGTTCACAAATAATTGACTATAATTGTTTATTTAAAAATCATAAATAAATGGTTCACAGTAAATGATTACCAAAATCGACAATCTAACATGAAACGAAATTTAACCTCTCCGATTAGGTACATCCTGTTTCGGTAATTATCTATATGCTGTTTATGCGGTCGTACAAGTACAGTTGCTATACTATGTACCCTAGCGGTTCGATATTCAATTACGACGAAATAAATACATTTAAATTGTTTGGTATAATTCCTTCATTACGATAAAAAGACACAAAAATCATACGCCTTAGATTATTAACCTTCAAACTTGATTATTAAAAAAAAGAAAACAAAAAACCTAAGTAAGTGATAAAAAAATTATACATGAACATAATTATTATACATTATATTATTTAATCATTTTACACAAACATTTAGAGTCATAGGCCAGTTAGACTTAGATAGTGAAATGAACAAATGAAGTAAAACGTATATAATACATCGTATGCCACAATAATAATTTTATTAAATATATTTTATTTTACTTAACGTTAGAACATTCTAGGTTCGCGTGCCTATCTGTTAAAAATAATAATATTATTGTATTCAATATATATATTATTAATTAAAAAAAAAAAGACGGAATCATATTAGATCTCGTGAGTAGTTTGACAGAGTAGTTACTATACGCTTTGAGTGGATCACTGGTTTTGGAAGTTGTGGTTCAAACTTATTATTATTTAATATCAATGAAATATCATTTACGAGTTCAGTTATCTAGTATACGTCCTGGCAATAGCCATATTTAACAAAAAATATACTTAGACAATTGTTAAAGTATTAAAAAATACTTAGCAAAAACTTTTTACAATCTTTTATAACGTTGTAAATTAATTTAGTTCATAAAAGTTTGAAAACGACACGGGGTAATTTTATTTATCGATAGTAAAATAGGTATAATAGTTTCTGACGTCGGATTTGGCAATTTTGTCATTTTTGTCGTAATAATATACAGTTCTTATAGTTATTTGGAATGATCCGTGTAACTGTAAACTCGTTTTAGCAGTCTGTTTTTTTTTTTTTTAATTTTCTTCTATGAGAACAAAATATTTCAAATGATTGAGAATACTTAAGTTACTGTTGTCTAAAAATCAGAGAAGTTTCTGTACGGACCAGCGTACAGAGCGATATTATGTGCGTATGGTTTAAAACCGGTACGGGCGAACGGAATAATTATGTTGGCCCGACTTGAAAGAATACAAAATTACCAGTAAGGTACGCGCTAGACGCGGTCTATAGTTATCCCTCCCAGGTCTTCTCCCGAAAACTGTCGTCGACACGGTTTTTGTGGCCGGGTGGTTCACCCCCGGTACCGTGGTTGTTATCATATAATTAAATGCGCCCACGGACATGGCCTATTCCGATTTTAAACGTTTTTTTCGGTATTGCGTAGGTCGTCAAAAATAATCGGCGGAAGGAAAACATCGCTTCGGCTGTTACCCGGATCGAAAACCAATGTAATCTATTCGGTGTGAGTCGCGCGCGCGTTCAATCAATGTATTGCAAATTGCGATCTAGTCCTACACTTGACGGTGGTATACTCTACTGACCAGTGGCGCGCAGTTTACAAGTACAACGAGTACAACAACAATATAATTTGTAAAAAAAAAATCAAGAAAATGTTCTACCGTATAGGCAACTTAATGTACATACAGTTATGGGCTCAGTTTTTTTCCAGCAAAACTATCAACGGTTATAACCATTGCCGCGTTGTATCGGCGCGTTGTCGACCGTTTTTTTAATTCTTGTGAACTTTTGTCGAAACTAGAATCGAAACAGTCGTAGATGACGGATGTACCTATGATACTGTGTTGTAACATAATACGATGTTCTTTTTACTGTTTGTGTTGTCGACAAGCGTTTTATATTACGTATTGTGTTCAACGATGCTTGGTGATAAACACGATATCCAGTAAAATGTTAACATTGAGAGTACATTTTTATTGGACTTTAGGTAAGAGGTAGGTATACTACTTATTTTAGCGCTTGCCCGTGTTTTACCACCGCGCGCCACTGGTATGACCCTACGTGTACTACGTAATCCACAGACTACAACAGTTAAGTAGACCCACGTGTCACGTGTTAACTATGCACTACTACCTATACTTAACACAATGGGCTTATGACACTTACAAACTATATGTATGTATAGGTAATATCACAACGCTATTATTATTACCTACCGGTTCTCGAAGTGTAGCGATATCAGAATTAAAGTGATCACACATATTGTTTAGTTAGGAGATATTTGTTTAACCGTAAAAATTAAATTTCTCGACAAAACTATAGGCACATATTGTCTAATAGTAACTGCTTGAATAAGGGTCCTACGTGCTCGAAAACCGTTGTTATAGAGGAGAAGTTAATAAGGTAGGCGTAGGCTGCTGGACACTGGTCAGCGTGATGAAACTATTGCGATTCGGACGAGTTGATCTCGCGAAAATGATGAACTGGAACATGCAACAACAAGCCAATGCGAAATCTAAATTTGCATTTACGACCATTAAGAGTCGCCATCAGAGTAATACCGTTGCAAACCTTATGAATCACGACCCTATTTACTAAACTTAAATACTGACGGAGTATTTCCTCATCTATATTTACACGTATAGTCATCGTAACTATCATCTCTGTGGGCATTTGAGTTAAATTCGAACTTGAACGAGATTTAAACTGGTTAGGTATAATGCAGTTTTTGTGTGAAATTAAAAGTATTGAAAATCCTGACGCGTTAGACGTTTGGACACGCCGGAGTGCCGTATAGGTGGTGGCGTCTTGCGATCACGGCGTCGTCTTTTAGGGCTTGTACAGATTTTTTCTTGGTAGGTGTCGGATGGACAAGCAGCTATCATCTGCTTTTAAGGCGTGTGCGAAGAGGTTACAAATTACAACACCGGTTTCACGGTGGGTGTAAATGTTTGGCGGAAGTAGAAAAGGCGTAGACAATCGCCCTACTCGCACAAGTATCAGTAGCTGATCAGTAGGTTTTTAACGCAGTCTGCGTGAAATTAACTGTTAATTCAAACAGTTATGACAATCTTGTGCGCGTGCTCCAAATGGCGTACGTCAGAAAATATACGGAATAGTCGAATGTAAAACAGTCAAGAACAACAGTTGGGTATTGTATTATTGTACCAATACGTGCGAATATATAATATGAATAGTTACTGTGTGTTACAGTGACTGTTTTAAGCTATTTTTTATTGATAAAAATTAAAAAATAACTATCGACGTCATGTGTACGTGTTCGGCACTCAAACAATGTGTGATACAAGAAATAACCATAGACGGGAATGAGCCAGTAATTGTCAGACGACCAAATTGGCACTATCGTACACCATATATTGCCTGGATATAATAAACTTTAGTTTATTGTATCATGCACATTCCACAATGTGCCATGTGCACAAACAGCACATTTGCGTTGAAAAATGGATAAAACACCACAAATAGCTCAAAATTTGAAAAGCTATTTATTGATTTTACAACGATTATTTCAAAATAGTACGTTCTAATTTATTAAAACTATCATCGCATTGCAACGGAGTGTGTACAAACGTTGAAAAATTCCAAAAATTATGAGAAAAAAATATCTTTATATTATATTGTACAAACTTTTGAAGTAACGAATGTTTGTTTGATATTCAAACATAAAACATGAAGGCGAGCCCTATAATTGGTCTTTTTTTTGCACCGACAACTGTTGTTCGCATACCGTCTGTGAGTACAAACTGATTATAGTAGATTGTTTACCAAAATGCGTTCAACACTTTTTGACTATAATTTATTAAAAAGTTTCTTAGGGTGAAAAATAAAAACATAAAATAATCGTGAATATTTTTTTATTGAAATTTAAAATTGTCCTTATTTTAAGGCTTCGACAAAGTATGTATTGTTTCTATTTTTAAATAAATTTAATAATTATAGTTATAAATGTTTACAAAAAAAAATTTTTTTATTTTAATAAAACATACATGTTTAAATTTTAAAACTAAGCATATAAAATTTTGGATACACTACTTTTTTGAAAAATGAATAGTATTTTGATAGAGTTGACACTTAAAATTATTATATTATCTATTAAGGTAAGTTATACCCATTACACCATTAATTATACAATGGTTGCTACTTACTACTTATTACAAAGTTAAACCCAATACCCAGAGACTTAAATACCTAGTTAAAACACTTATGCAGTGCTGGCAATATTTTTTTTTTTATTTTTTATTTTTTTTTTATTTTTTTTTTTTTTAATTTTACAATATTCTAAATACCAAAATAACTTAATATTTGAAAAAAAAATTATAAATGTCGTGTACTCAAGTATAAGTTAATGGTAGTTTATCGAAAAATGGTAATTTCTTCTAAGATAATATCTTATCAATAATGGAAACTTATTTTGCCATAGGCGTTGGATACCCCCAGGTTTTTTTCTTGTTTAGCACATGAAGCTGGACAATAATTTATTACATGCTCTAAATTATCCGAATTTAATTCAGTAAAAATATTTGAGCAGCTTGACGGCTTTTCTATGTTGTGTGGATTTTGATTTTTTGAACCAAAATGTAATTTTTATTTTCAAAAACTATAAAAATTTTTTTATTATCATTTAAAAGAATTGTAAGTTATTTTAAGTTCTAACTAAATGGTACTGGCACTTATTAATGGCTTCTAAACATGATAAACAAAAATAGATGTATAACAAGTTGCCCGTACTATTTTTTTTCTTTTCATATTATTATCAGGCATACACAATGGATCTTATAGAATACCTAATTCATTACACGTCCCCAGTAACATAAGCTCGATAACAACAGTAAAATACCTTATAATTATTTTAAACATTTAAAACAAAATTATTAATAATGTGCACGCGAGTATATGTCACTGGTAGCTTATCAAAAAATGGTTATTTTTTCTAAGATAATATATTTTAAATAATAGTCACTATTATTTCCAAGGGCATTGGATATCCCTTTGTATTTATCTGGTTTAGAAAAATAAGCTAGACAATTATTTATTAAAATGCTTTATGTTATCCGATTTTGATTTTGTAAAAAAATTTGAGTAGCCTGATAACTATCCTATGTCGTGTGGATTTTGATTTTTTAAAAAAATATGTATTTTTAATTTTTAAAAACAATAAAAAAATTTTTTTTTATTATTTATGACTTCTAAACGTGAAGAACAAAAATAGATGTATAACAAGTTGCCTGTACTACTTTTTTTCGTTTCATATTATTACCAGGTATATAGAATGGCTCTTATAGAATATTTAATTCATTACATTTCCCCAGTAACATGTACTCGCTAACAGCAGCAAAAATACCTTATAATTATTATAACGTAGAGCAAACAATTAAAATGTACTTATTACATTCGATCTCACTATACTAATAAAAATAAATAGGGTTCGGATTTTATTGTTTTTGTAAATTCTTCATGATTTTTTGATGCAACTTTCCAAATATAAATCTTAAATGAAATCTTTATGTTTTCTTTAGTTTTTAGAAAAATGTTAATACTTAATAAATGAATTTTTCATGCCTTTAATGCTATAAAGTCCAAACCCTAATAATAACTTATATTATAATAATATTACAAAATTTAGCTCACAAATCAAATTGTATTATCAAATCATACATAACTTAAACATCATGAGGTAGTAAAATTTTGCTTACAATTTTGTAACAGTTGTCATTTACATTTATGTTTAAGACCATCATGTTGTTTAATATTTAACCACACCATTATACAAATTAAAATAATTGCTATTCGCTGGTCATTACTACAACTTAAGTCTAAATGTATAATTATTTGATTTTGAAAAACAAATTTTTAAGTTCATTTATGTAATGGACATTTTACGTACACAAAACTCATATTTTAAATGAAAAATACGATAATAATAAAAATTTAATGAAGTCGGGCAAAAAGTGTAAAGGAGTGTAGGGAATAAAAGAAAAATATCGTTTGTTTTAAAAAAAAAGGTGCCCACATTTCTTTTTGTAAATAATATTTGTCAGTAATTATTAAATCGTCATTTTTATTATACTGTTTTTGTGGAAAATGAAGTTACGTATTATTATTATTTTTTTTTTTTTTTTTTTTATGGCACAAATTATTAATAAACATTATTACATTATCTTCAATGGGTCTCATATTAATTGTTATGTTATATCTTTTAACTGTTTTTACTATTTATTCGGGTTCTGATCGCTGTAGTATCGTTTTTTTATTTACTCATTTCCTCATCGGAAAACTCAGAACAGTCCACCGGTGAATCTTCTTCAAACGTTTCCCACATTCCACGGCGTGCGGCAAAAGAAGTCGATGGCGACTCTTGTGTCAACTTTAACGGCTTTTCCAAGTCTTCTTTTGTAGCAGCGGCGGCTTCTTCCATGTTATAGTTGTCCTGAAACCAAAGGTCGGTCTTAAAAGAGTCTCTAAACGATTTTGAGTTAAACATAGAGGTACAATCAATTTTGCAGTGAGACGTCATGTAAGTAGTATATAAGTGGTCGACTGAGCGTAAAAAAAAAGAATTTAAATCAAAATTAAACACTTGGTGATTTCACAATTGAATCGGAATACTGTCCAGAAGCGATGGTAACGATAAGGGGTGGAAGGGGGGTGGGGTGAGAACCTCCCGGTGTTAAAAAAAATTCCGAAAAAAAATAATCGTTATCAATTCGTTGGTAAATAATATTAAAAATATAATATCTATTACCATCCGGTTATCATAAAATTAGTAGGGAATGATAAAATACCTACATTCGAATTATGTTATTCCATATTCAAATAATGTTAGGGAATAACGTGCCACGCGTTGAGTTAGTTTTTAGTAGATCACTATTTTGGATTGATATAAATTGGAGAACGTTTTAAGAAATGTACTATGGATCAGTGGTAAATCGAACTAAATTCGCAATTCAGTATTAACGTTAAAGGTTAAACACTCGTGACTGTATTTTAAGTGGTAGAATGCAAGCGATTTCTACGTGTTTTAATGGAGAGAATTGACTTAGCGGAAAAAATTCTCCTGTCTCGTAGAATCAACAAAATGGAATAATTTTTTTTTTTTACGAAACATAATAAAACTTCCTGCAGAGCGTATTGAATTTAAATTTTAAATTTTATTGCAGGAAAACGCCAAACTTCAAAAATTCTTATAAAAATAGGCTTGATTCAAACTGTTATTTTATACATTCAAATAATTGAATTCGAATAATCGAAATCCGGTGCACCCCGAGTGTTCACTAAACATTTTGTACAGTAAGATATAGTTCATTTTAAACTAGGTGTTTAAGTCTACAACGTTATTTGAAAAATTGACAGATTATTACAGATTTACTTAATTAATGACTAAATCAGTCGGTAGCTGTTGAGACAAATTACTAAGTTATTTCCATTGCAAGTTTAACATTTCGGTTTTCCAGTTTTAACTCGAGTTGTACATTTCTAAACATAAGCGGAATTGTTGAAGACTAATAATGTGCTTTATCCCAACGATTTACATAGTACTATTGATTATAAATACTAGTATAGTACCTACCACCTTTAAATAATTGCCTTATTTCTTATACTTTTATTCAAAATTAACCGATACTAATTGGTTTTATAAAAGAAAATTACTATAAAATTAATGCTAATATTAAACTCCAAAACGTTCGAAGCCCTTTCCTTTAAAAAAAATATCTTGCTTAATTTTACGCCCTTGTGACGACATTTAACCACGACAAAACTTACTTTTGAACCAATATTTAAAATTAAACAATTTTCGACGTGAAAAAATTACATTCCACATATTGGGAGCGATTCTGTCAGGCGAATAGTCAATATTTTATAATCAGTTAAAGAACTAGGTAAAAATAATTTTCTTTTCAAAATATACTATGGCAATGTAAGCGATTCGATTAAAAACGTTTTCGAAGTAAACACGTCGTTTTAGAACCTTAAAATCATGGACTGTAACCTCGTGGTTATATCGGTTCGGATTGCGGTATTTTTTTTTTTTTATAAAAGGTACTGGTTTCGAAATAATTTCATTTAAATGTTACGGTTTCTTCGGTATGAAATTTTCCAAAATTTCCATTTTATTTCGTAATTTTTTCTGGATAAAAAAACGTTTCGCAAAATGTTTGGAAAATTTTACAAAAGTTTTAGAAAAAGCGGTATTCTAATCGTTTAAACGAGAAATTCCGGTGATATTTTATTTAGGATCAAGTATGCACTTTCAGTTCCGGTTAAGGTTTTCAAAAACTTTAGGAACCGTTCGGTACCAGCCCCTGGTGGCAGTTTGATTGTTTCTTGCAGTAAGGCTACCAGTAAAACCCCACTAATATATTTTCTCGCAACTCTTTCTCGTTCTACATCTACGAATTTTCAACCGATGAATATTATTAATTATCGCGTTGGAATCGGCCGGTCGTGAAAAAAAACCGCGTTTTGTTTAAAAGTTTCAAATCCTCTCTCGCCGTCCTCGCGCGGGTCACGCGTAGTAAACGGTCGTTATCGTATTATACACACTACTACATTACCTCCGGCCATGGTGTAAAGGTGCGGATCTCCGGTGTCTTCAGAGGTTTGGCCGTCTCCGGACAGCACGGCTCTGAAAACTCTGCCGGCTCCTTGACGTCCATCCCGGACGTTACTGCTGCTGCCGGGTAACTGTCGTCGACGACGACCCCGACGTCGATGTTTCGTCCCCAAGTCACCGTTTTGTAAGTCGTCGACCGTCGTCCCGAGTTCTGCGCGTCGTCTTGCCCATCGGACGTGTTCGCCGCAGACGTCTCGGCGGTCTCCTGCGGTTCCGCTGCGGCGGCTTCCGGTCGTTTCGCCGCGGACGTTGTCGCCAGGCCCTGTGCGGACGTCGACGGGCCCGCGGCTCCCGGCCCGAAGTCGACGAGCGTCGGTCTTCTTTTGAGTATCGGCCGCGGTTCGCGGCAGGACACGCACGAATGGCGAGAACGTTTCTTACCGTCCACGATTATCTCGTCGTCCTCGTCGTCCGTAATCAGTTCCTCGTCTTTTGCCGCGTATATGAAACATGTACGATTTTCTAGACAAAACATCAACCGGGTATACACATACAAACGGCAAGGCCGGACGAAAAACCCAACGTCAGAGTGACTAACTCGTCGAAAGTCAATTTTTTTTTTGTTCAACTGAAAGTGAACTAACGAAATACACGATTACGTTAACTACTTCGAATAAAAATGATTTTCTTTATTTCGACAGATTGTTTTTCGTACATCTTATAAAAAGTTTAGAGAAAAACTCAACCCATCGAGACAACGAAAAAAAAATAAGTTAACGAGTCAGTCGACTTGATTAAAATTAACGTTTCGTCAAGTTAACCTTGCCCAGCCTCGCTAATAAACGTAAACGGTTGCGAAACGTCGAAACTGAACAGTAACTTTAATTTTTTTAATCGACACAACGTTTTGAAATTTAAACTCGATGAACCGATAAACAATAAAAAAAAATTTTCGATTGAGAAAAAATGTATGGGACGGAAATCGGAGACTTTTCAAATACGGCATTTAGCAACCGGTGAACTCGTAGACAAAAATGCATTGTATACATACGGATTTCGTCACGTCTGGTTCGCAGTCTGAACAGTTCGCACACAAAATTTGTCGCCCATGATAAAGTGTCCATTTTCTCTGTGACGATAGCGGTTTTGGCTCTGTCAATGTAGTAAAACGTAATTTAATTTAAAACACGGTTGTAAATGGCGTATTTTATTAGACCTATTGAAGCCTAGGAGGAAAAATATTCAGAGCGATTCAATTTTAATACTGAAAAAAGTTTACCAACAAAATGTCCACGTGACTGTGGAAATTTATTTTTGTTTTTTTTTTGATCGGGTGAAAATAATTTTTCCATTTTTAAAATTTGGGAAAATTTTGTAAAACTACATTTCATTGTACAATAACGTAGAGAAAATGACGATTTATTTTAATCTTTTTATAGATTACAATACGATTGGTTCTAAGGTAGACGAGGCTTTTAGGTCTAATTTGGACAAAATAACTAGTTATTTATATATACATGTAGGTAGGTAGGTTAGGTAGTACCTAGGGTGGTCCTCTGGTATAGATGAAGTAAAAAAAAATTCCAAAATGTTCAAGTTACCGCCCTCAAATCGGTTCTATTACTTAAAAAAAAGCATAAAAAAATTTTTTTTGGACAAAATGATTAACTTTAACCCGTGCCGCAAAAGCTCTAAAGTTTTAATAACAAAAAAATCTTCAAAATCGTTATTTTTTTAATATAGTTAATTATAACTCTTAAAAGAATGATTTTACAAAAAAATTGTAAAGACTTAAACTGTACATTATTATTATTACAAAAGTTTTATAGTTATACATTAATTTTAAATATTTAATTATTAAATATATTTGAGTTTAAATTTAAAAAATACATTTTTTTTTTTTTTTTACGTGGCAATAAATAAAATATTTTCTATATCATATAATGCGATTTAAATTGACATACAATTAATATATACTGTCTAATATTATAGTTTGTAAGTGATCCTACACGTTTTAATCTATAATACAAGAGATAAGTATAGAATCGTCATTCGTCAGGTGGGTAGTGTACTTACTACTTAGTACCTATACCCGTATTTTGCGGTTTTTACGTGAAGATTATTTCTATGACTAATTGTAACAATGTAACATTTATGATTCGTACAACAAAATTAGTATTATCTACATTCTACAATCTACATCATTGTACATTATTACACCTTGGACTTACGTGTTATCGAGTTTATTCGATCATTATAGATTATCAACTATTATTTTGCGATTCATTACTTTATTTCTCAGTTGACTTACAACAACAACCAGTGCCATACTTAAATATCGTTGCGTGTTAAGTTTTTACAATTTGTTATAATTTGTAGGTAATATATTTTATTTTACTGATTAACAATGGTTACCAGAAATAGTTTACGTGGGTCAAAGTATATATTTTTAATTGGACACATAGTTCAAATCAAATAGTTGGTAGTAAATTACCATCAAACAAGCAAGTTTTTTCAGTACTATTTTTTAATATGCGCGAAGTTAATTTAAATCTTCATCAAAGTGCTACATTAGTGATACAAGAAGCGATAATTTTTTGGCGAAAGGCACGTATACCAACTAAAACTGAACAAAAATGTGTGACCAAGTTGGAAGAATTATACCAAGAGTGGAGAAATTTGCAAAAGTCAGAATATAGAAAAAGTGCAACTCAAATGGAAAAAAATACGCAGTTTGTATCAAAGCTAGACGATTTATTTGATGTATCAAACGCAAACGCTTTAGATTTAATGTCTAATGAAGAAAATAGAGCATTTTTAATTGCCCAGAGACAGAAAGGTCGAATTGGATCATTGCTTGGTATTGATCAAAAAACTTATAAAAAAGAAAAAACCATAGAGGATCGGAAACAAGCGACAAATAAAAGAAAAGATCGTGCTCGTAAAGAATTTGAAGCTTCGAGTAAGTTTTTAGTCTAAAATAATAATTTAATTTATATAACTAGGTACTATAAAATGAATTGTGTGTATATTGTATAAGTGTATAATAATAGAAAATTAATTTCAGGTAAAACGGTAGAACTTCTGTCGTCAAGTAGTTCTGACCAAGATGATGATGCGAACAATGAAGCATTTGTACATGAAAATATTCCCGGTCCATCAAGTAAATATTTCAAACCAACTAGAGGGTACGATGACTTTGTCTCCGAAAAGCTTGCAATCGTGTTGGACAAATGTAAAATCAGTGACCGGAATGCTGTACATCTTTTCATTGCTACTGCAGAAGCTTTAGGTAATAATGTTAATGAACTTATTGTAAACCGATCGTCAATTCGACGCTCTCGCATAAAATATCGTAAGGAACGTGCTGAAAAAATACGCCGTGACTATAACTTGACTAAGGATGACGCAGTTGTTATACACTGGGACGGAAAACTTCTTCCAAATTTAACCGGAAAAGGCTTGGTTGATAGGCTGCCTATAATCGCTTCTGTAAATGGTCGTGAACAACTGCTAGGTGTCCCGGCGTTAAATAGTGGAACTGGACGCGAACAAGCCAACGCAGTATACCAAACGCTTGTAGATTGGCGTTTAGATGAAAATGTACAAGCACTTTGTTCCGATACTACTGCATCAAACACAGGTCGCTTAAACGGAGCTTGTGTTTTGATTGAGCAACTATTAGAACGCGAAATGGTATATTTACCATGCCGCCATCATATATATGAAATTATATTGAAAAGTGTGTTTAATTTAAAATTTGGGGCAACATCAGGACCAGACGTAGCAATTTTTAAGAGGTTTCAACAAGCCTGGGGAACAATTAACCCTAACAATTTTAATCCTGGCATACAAAATAGTAATGTAATAGATTCTGTCAAGGACGTATGTGATGATATTATTAAATTTTCTAAAGATCGACTTTTAGAAAAGCAGCCAAGAGATGATTATCGAGAGTTCCTAGAATTAACAGTAATTTTTTTGGGCGGAAAACTTTCAAATGATATTAGCTTTAAAATACCAGGTGCCATTCATCATGCTCGGTGGATGGCCACAGCCATTTATAGCTTAAAAATATATTTATTTCGTGAACAATTTCAATTAACACCCAAAGAAGAAAGTGCCTTAAGAAGTATTTGCATTTTTATTGTACGATTATACATAAAAGTATGGTTTAATTCACCATCTTCAATCAAGGCACCTTTACAAGACTTGAATTTTATAAAAAATCTTTTAAATTATACCACTATAGATAAAGATATATCTCATAATGCAACTAAAAAGTTTTGTGGTCACTTATGGTATTTATCGGCAGAATTATGTGCATTTGCTTTTTTCTATGACGCCGTGGCCCTAGAGACTAAAAGAAAAATGATTTATGCTCTAAACAACGATGAATGTTCATCAGAATTAAGTACAAATGCACAACGTTTAATTATATCTGCGAAAAATGTGAACGAGTTATTAGACAAGGAAATCGATGATTTTATATGTGTCAATACTAAAAAACTATTTAAACGATTTGCTATCAATACCATTTTTTTGAACGAAGACCCTTTAAAGTGGGCGAACAATGAAGATTATAATAAAGCTCTGTTAGTTTTAAAAAATATTCCAGTTATAAATGATGTTGCAAAAAGAGGAGTGAAACTTATAGAAGATTATAACAACAAAATAACCAAAGACGAATCTCAAAAACAATATTTACTACAAGTTGTTAGTGATTATTGCAAAAAATATCCTGACCACAGAAAAGAAACACTTACACAAGTTAAACAGTCATAAATTTATTTGTATTATTTATATTTAAAATATGTTAAAGATATGTTAAGTCATTATGTTATTAATTATTGCAAATTGTTTTCATGATTATTTGTATATTATGTTACTGGAAATATCTCCATTTTCAAGATTATTTTATTTTTTAACTTTTCGATTACAATATTTGGAAAAGTAAAATATTTGGAAACTAATATATACGAAACAAATTTTTGTAAATTTAGTTGTCTATCATTTGTGTCTTAACGAATTTTTTGTAACATATTTTTTTCCTGAGTTATGTTTAAGAATATCAAAAAAAATTAATAATATTGAAAATTTTCTATTTTTGTAACTTTAGAGCTTTTGCGGCACGGGTTAAAATTAAAGAATTTGCACGAAACTTTTTTTGTATGGTTTTTGTTAGTAATTGAACCTTTTTAGGGGGGGTAATTTGAAAAAAATGAAAAATGAAAAATAAGGACCACCCTATTAGGTACACGATTAAAAAATGACGGACTTGGATACTTCGGGACGGTAGATTGATCGTTTTAAGTTTTAAGGGTACTAGAGTTTGTTAATTGGTTCGAAAAAAAACGAAAATTGTTGTATAACAAGTTGCCTATATAATAACTCCTTAAAAATGACCCGCTTACAACCACCCTTATAGAATAAGAATCGATGTTGATGGTTTGCAATCGTAGGTAAATAATAGACGTCAGCGTTATTTTTACAGAGTTAAAAATATCGTGGTGTCAAAAACTCTCTAGTCTGATGAAACTGTGTCAATGCAAAACAATATAATATTGTGCGTTATTCGTTTGTTGGGTCGATTGTGTTACACGATTTCTGTACAATATTTTGCACCGTAAAAAACGCTCGATATAAAAAAAAAACTGCCTAAAAAATTTTTGATATCATTTTACAGCCAAGTGTTTTAACTATATTATAGGAAGAGTAATATTATAATTTATGTTAGAATTCACTGCTAATGGATTGAACTTGGCTTGGCGACTTTATTTAAAACTCACGAGAATTCATTTCGTATCGAGTACACGTGGTTACCTTTGAAAGTGATACTATTATTAAGTGTTAAGTGAACTCGTCGAGCCGAGTTCGTTTTATTAGCGGTGAATTTTAACATATTAAATATATAGTTTAAACACTTAGCTATAAAATTATATCAAAACTTTTCGAGGCGGTTTTTTATTATTATACTGAGCGTTTTTTTTACACGGAGTTTGGCGTAGTGTTTTTGTTGGGATATCATTAATTTTTTTTTATTTTGTAATTGTGTATACATTTAAGATTTTTTTTTTTCCATTTTCCATCGTCTATCGGATTACTATTGTGCGTACCCATATCCGGTGTAAATAAACGAAAACACAATTATTGTGAAAACAACGTTTTGACTCGTGAATCGACGACGAGTGAGGTGGTATTATTTCAACGCTGTTCGTTTACAAAAACTGATTTCGTTAGATTTTCCTACGACCGAAGAACGCGCGACCTAACCTCGTGTCGTCGTCTAGTGGCGAAACATTGTAAAAACAAAAAAGTGTAAAAAATGTTCGTCAAAATTATTCGGTCCGTCAAACCCGGAACGTGTGTAGATGGCACCCCGGGGGAAAAACAAAAGAATGAGAACATTTTTTTCTAGAACTGGAATATGGATTCCTTTTGCGATAATTATTGTCCCCGTTGTTTCCTAAAAAATAGTGCGGCGTACAACTTTTTACTATCGAGTGGAAACGCGATAGTAAAAATATTATCCTCAATATATAATATCCTCGACGGATAAGGGTCGTAGAATGATTGCGCGTGTAACAGTTTGCCTATATACGTGACAACCGCGTCCTACTGCCTGGGCGAGGGCGTCCGCGGCGCACCGCTACCGACCGACGGCCGCACCAATCGGAGACCGTCTCCCCCCGGCCACCCGCTCGCCACGGCGTTTCACAAATCACGCGGACCGCGGTCGCTGCAGGTGGTTCGACCGCGGAACGAGGCGGCCACCGGTGCGGTGCGGGGAGGCGACGACGGAGAGGGTGTCTGGTAAACGAGAGAATTCGGTAATGTACATTTTATTCGGTGCGTGTAATAAATATTAGTATACCACGGGAAACGTATTTTTCTGGATAATAATGTTCAGACGAATGAAACCTCTGTTGTTGTGAACACAACGGTACGATTTTTAAAAAAGAAGCGCGAGGTCACACGTTTGACGGAGCAGCGACCACGGTTCGGGTGGGTTTTGGAAACTGTGTACGCGCACCGATGATGAACCGCCGCCTTCGCAAAAAAAATTGTTCCGAGCGGGCTTTATTGTCAACGACACGAATGGTCCCCGAGAACTGCGAAAGTCGTATCCGCGTTTAAAAAATGAAACGCATATTACTATTTAAACAACGTAGAAATTTTAATACACGTAATTATAATGTGGTGTATACTATTCAGTTTCAATTCGATCGGACGAAACACTCGCGGGGAGGGGCTTTTCGGTATAAATTTGCGTGTTTTCGGACCGCGAGATGTGTAAAATTCAAAAACTTGTTTGAAAAAGGAGTCAAAATCTCGACTTTTTTATAAAGCACTCTATTACTACGCGATAACGTCGTTGCAAACCTGAAAATATCTACGAATTTTCACAGTACAGTTCTTAATTTGTTTTTGGCGTGTTTATCAGAAAATAAATAAAATTTAATAATAAAAAGCTCCAACCAAAGTACCGCGGGAGTCCATAGACTTTTCACAAGAGGAACTGGCTTTGAAAATCGGAGCCGTCCTTCTATGTACAAAGAGTTGCTGACAGAAAAGAAAGAAAAACAATCTAAAGTTTGGTTAGAATCTAAAAATTTTTTACGAAAATAAAGCTATTTTCGGGATGTGAAATATTTTTAAAATAACGTTTTGGGGCTTTTCGTGGTTTTAGCTCTCGTGGGTTAGGCCCGTACTTGAGTAATTAACGACTCCAAATTTGGACGTAATATTAACGAAATGGATTAAAATGAATTATTTTTCACATAATATGGCACTACTATAATACACATCATAATACAATATATAATATTAAAACAATGTATACATTTACAGTCTGTGCTCGAGTTGAAATAAGTAAAGAAAAGCTGTTGGGTATATACATAGCCAGTTAGAGGAACGTTCCATAACTGTTGACTTAGTATACATAGTAGGTCCTGTATTAAACCACAAGTCCCTCTCCCCTCGTTTCCCCTAAATAATTTCTTCTAAATCTGAGCACTGATTACCATAGCAAACACTAACTGTCACATGCTCAAGTTATCCATTATCGATTGTACTTATACGTACTTGTATACTCGAGAGTAATGTAAACTGTTATAATATGTACGACCTGAAAACCAATTCGACCGCACCCTCACCCGCGACCCACGACTTACCCCTTGAGCGCGCATGTTTGTATGCGTTTATCAGGGGAGTCGTCAGAGGAGGTGTAAGTCGCCCACTCCCCGCGAACTCTTTTTGTTTTGACAATCATATTAAAACTACGACCCCATCGTAATATTAAACGGTTAAAAAAAAAAAAGCAGCTGAAAATGTATATAATATTTTTATACAACTTCCAGAATCCATATTTTTATAATGATTCAATAGAATTTTTACTGTAATTCTCCGTAGTAAAAAAAGGAGTTTAGCTGTTTGAAGTTTGAAAATTATTTTTTTCAACTATATATGTACTATGCGACGGTTGCGTAATACAAATATGCGTCGAATACCATAAAATGCCTTTCGCCAAATCGTTACATAAACTATTGCAGTAATAGTGGGAATACAAATCTTTTTCAATTACGATACGCATTTTAAAATGTTTCATCGACTATATATTATCGTTATACGACTTGACATCTAATTCAATCTCTTATGTATTTGCTTTTATCTTTTCGCGGGTTTTTAGAATAAAAAAGGTGGGCCAAATCGGCCAAACCATAACGGCGCTAGCGCATATTATTAACATTTTTCACCGAGACGAAACGTTAGATAAGGCAAGTGCATCAAAAATTGTTAATCGTTTCCACAAGAACACAACATCAAAAACATTATTTTGTCATCTAACTTATATAATAATGATAATAACTGATCCAAGTTGGGGAAACTGAATTTATTTTTTTCGTATGAAATTCATACTATGAATACTTCTCCGTAACATGGTAAGAATTGAAACGTTGTTGGTGGTGGAACGCGGGCAAAGCGAGTCATGACTGTATACGATAACACCTAGGTTATTTTCCCTTCCCCCCTACCGAAAAAAAAATTATGGACCTAGGAACTCGCCTGACGTTTATTATATAATTTAAGTACACATCGTCATTATGATGTACACGCCATGTTTGATTATTCGTGTTACATTCAAAAAAAAAAAAATCCGATCAAAAATAACGTTTTCCATTTTCCCTTGTTGAATAATACTGCAAAAACCGTTCTCAGCGCCACCTAAATACTATCCTGTGTAAGTGTGCCAAATTTCAAAAAAAAATATGACTAAAAGATTTCTATATCAACCACTTTGAACCGCCCACCTAAGGGGTACTGGATGATGAAAAATTAATAAGTTATTTTACAGATTATTCGTGTTACACGAATATGTTTGTTAAAAAAAATCCGACCTCTATCTCCCCCTCTGTCTATGCTGGTACCGGCCGAATTTTACGTTAATTGGTAAAATAGTATTGGTTGTTGTACAAAATAATGATCGATTATTTTTATACTATCGATAAAATAATATTTCTCGGACCAACTGGTATTATGTTACAACGCGTAGGTTAGATTATTTGACGGTCAAAAAGGTCGAGGAGGATCAGCATTGATAATAAATAATATTTTCGTTATCTGTGGGAAACTACGAGTGTACATATATATTATAGGGTATACAATGTACACGTTTATTTTAATAACTAATTACCGTCATCGAGAGAAACTAAAGCGGATACAGTGTGAGACCTGGGCATGAGCCGACGAACTTCGAATGTTCGAGGGGAAATTATAGAGGACGGGAAGTTAATGAAGACAAAAAAGTTTTCAATAAACCGAGCACTGTTTACCAGTGCTTGGGAAAAAAATAAAAGTGGGACGCAATTAAATAGAGTATCGTAATGATGTGCCCATCATTATAAGTATCAAATTAGAAGGGGTACGCTAAAAAATTTTGAAAAAAGAAGGAGGACCAAATCAAGCACCGCTGTTTACCAAACTTTATAAAACACAGAGAAAACGGGGAACGCGATTAAAATAAGCCGGTTAATACGAGAGCGTTTTTACCTGTTCCGGATGATGCTTGGCGATAGATAGACCGGTGGTTGGCGGCTCAGCGAAACGTACGACGACGAGATGAAAACGTACGACGACGGCGGCAGGCGATCAACGCGAATCTTCGTTTTTATTTTTTCCTGTTCCGTTTGACCGAAGTAGCGCGAGCTGGCGGACGACCGAGGTGCGTCGTGACGGAGTACCGCGGCGGTAGTGACGGCGAACCGGTGTCGGCGCGACGGTTTTAAAGGGCTTGAGAAATAGTACGCGCCTCCGCCGCCGCCGCCGCCGCCGCCACCCGAAACGCTATACATATATGTGTTAACGACGTTGTGTTGTGTTACGACGCGCGGTGATAATATCGTATTATTGCGAGAGAATAATACCCGCGTATTTTATATACTAAGATAATAATAATACTACGCGATGCGTCTATACGATAAACGACCTGCTGTTTCACACTTTTGTAACGAGCGTTCTCGGAACTGTCTCGAGAAAAACCGGCCGGCCCTCCGCGTGTTACGATATTTCATGCGCGCACGGACAGGAGTAGCCAGCCTAGTCACCTGCGGGCGGCAAGAGGCTGCCGACGACACGACGACTGCGAGCTAGCTGCAGCTGCGGATATCTGTGCGCGTTTTACGCACCCCGTAAAACAGCGAGGGGGGAACGAGAAGAAATGATGGGGAAAAAAGAAAAAAATACACACACACACACACTGTACCGAGAACCGCGGCGTACAGATTTATGTGAGAAGAACATGTGGCATGAAAACGTATTGTATATGTATGCGTGTATAACGCGACGTCTCAAGACGCTCGTCCAACGTTTCACCCGCTGTTTTTTCTCCCCCGTGCAACGGCCGTCGTCGTCGTCGTCGATCGCTGTTGCGAGTTTTCGCGGCAGCGCAGTGCTGCGGGCGGGGGGGACCGGTACCTAAACAAAATCACCGCGGGATTTGGACGGCCACCCGTATTGTTGTTGTTGAAACGTTGCAAACTTACCGCGCACGTTCTCGCGTGCTCTGCAAAAGCTGCGCTGCGGGCGTGAAACGAAGAGGCGATCTGAGTAAGGTAGAAGTATCAAATCACATCCGAGGTCTTATTCGGCGAGCACACCCAGATAGCACACACGGAAAGCTGTTGATCCGCGTTCTGCTACGGTAGTTTCGGGGATTTTGAACGTGAAACGGCGATACTCGACGACGATGGTCTGTTGGGTCGGAACTAAAAGCGGAACACGTGTTGTGCAAAAACAAACGCGCGACGACGGTATCGGGGGCGTGGGTGTGACTTGTTTGTACGAAAACAAATAGTTCTCTGTGAAAAAAAACCGTTAGTTTTTCTACGATTACGAATCTCGCAGCATTACCCGTGTAACGAATCTACGTCCTAGCGTCCGAGCGTACCGTCTCAATCGGGGGGACTTTTAAAAGATTTTCGTTTTCGAATTACTCTTTTTTCAACCGTTACTGGATGATGACCGTTTAAACTCTATTTAAAAAGAGAACAACAAAATGTCATATAGCCCACAGATGCCTCGAAGAGAAAAACACCGCGGATTTTGAACGACACGAACTTTTTTAAGTTTGAATATTGCGCAGAGGACATAAACTCTGTGATTACTACGCGATACGGCAGGTTTTGAGCTGGTCGCGGGATTTCGGTCGCTAGCGAACAAAAATTTAAACTAAACAACGTGTTCTAGCGGTGCCAATAAATCAAACATATAGATCTGAAAAAACTACGAGTCATCGCGGGAAAACATGAACCGGCGCGATCAAACGAAAACGGACGTGACCAAGTACGTCGCCGACCTAGGTTATGGATCGTATCCCGCCGGCAACTTGGCCGCGGGGACAATACACGGGTCTATACTCCGCGTGGACGGTCTTGGGCGAAATTTATCGGCAAAACAAATTCCAGCCGAAAAAAAAAACGCTGCGAGCGGACGTGAATAATTGCAAAAATTGTCAGCCGCAATCGTCGAGAAGCGGCGGGAAAACGAGTGAGCACGTTTCGTACAGCAATTAATAAGGTTTTAAGGCATTTGTGTGGCAATTTAAAATTTAATCACAAATTAACGCTGTTGACGATACGTAGTGCTGGTGGTGGTCTGCACCGTCGTCGTCGAGCGGTGCGGGGGAAGAAAGGGAAAAGTGTGCCGCCTTGTACGAATAACGACGATGCACGTTAGACAATTATCGATATTATTATGACAATCATTAATGTTATCATCCGCCAGTGCGGGGCGGACGTCACAATACGTTACGACTGATTAATGTTTGTATTTTTTTTTTTTCTATAGTTGGAATTCTATTCTTTAGTTTTGTAATTGTGTTGAGAATTTAAAAAAAAGATCAACACGTTACTTACAAGAAACGGATTTATGTGAGGGCAGAACAGATTTTCCTAGTCCGGTGCATCCTGACACACTTTGAGCGAAGTAGTTTATCCTAAACTCCGGTTCGGCCGGCAACAAGTTCCCGTAGATACCTGGAATTCAATAAATATCCGATCGAAAATTACAATTTTGATCTGAATAGTGCAAATTGGGACCGTGTATTGTATTTTTTTTTTTCTTGCCAAAATCTGCCATTGAACGATTCGGACGTGGTAAATAAATAGCCGAAAAACCTAAAAAAAAAAAAAATTCAATTACAATTTGTGCGGTCCCGGTATAATTTAAAATTTAGAATCTCACCGATATATCAGGCCATCAATCGTAAAAGGTCAAAATCAATACTGTTCAGAATTCAAGAAAATCCAGATTTTTAAATTCAATATCGTATTTATAATATGTATTACCTGGTATGCATCTTAAAATGCGGGTTTATCAAGTTTTTTTTTTTAAGATGAACGATGGATATAAAACGTTGCAGAACGTGACATTTTGAAGATTAACACTATAACTTTTTAGATTCCGCGTTCGTCGTACAATGTCGTTTCTTTTCCTTTTTTTTCTGTAAATCCGTCAAAAAACTATGATCGCACGTTTAACTACGGTATTTATTCGGTTGTATGTATATATTTTTGTAACGTTATATTATCATAAAATAGGTATGACAAAAAGAAAACCTTATTTTTTTTTTTTTTTTGTATTTTCTAACATGAATAACGAAAACGATTAAAAGTAAGTAAAGCGGGTGGGCTACTTCAAAAGCGGCATAAATTACAATTCAATTTGTACAATAATAATGAAAAAAAAAAAACATTCAATATTCTTGTACCGAACCCCACGTTCACGTAAAATCAGGATCTTCTTTTAAGCAATTGATTTACACACAGTTGCTTCTCCTAAAATTTTAGGAAACATTCCTGATGTATAATAATTATGATATTTTATAACATTCCAATCGGTAGTGGTATTATAACTAAATGTTTTTTTTTTTTTTTTTAGTTCATATATTACTTAATTCATAAACAATGCGCATTCTAAATCGTTTATTTCATCATTGCACCCTTTCAGAAGTGGCGCAACCAGGGTTAGTATAAAAGTATAACCCCTCACGAAATGTGTATAACACTCAACGTAATTTATCATTTCACAATGTCAGGCTGAATTCGTTTTCTCTGGGACACCCTCCTCTCTGGTCCCCTTTACATTTTTAAATCGGTAAAATTAATTTATATTCTAATTTATGCTTATTTTAGTTTTGTGACGTCTAGTTAATTTTTTATTATTCATCTACCGCAGATATGGCGCATTATAAGTTTCGATTAACGACTTTGGTAAGAGTCGTGCCTTACAAATAACGATTAAATTAAATTACGTTAAATTTAATAAACCTGAAATCACAAAAATGATACACTTTTTATTGCGTATACGTATTTCAACAACTATGTTGTCATCTTCAGCGCGAATCAACGACTCGAAAAAGAATCGATTTTCGGTAACTACCTACTTAAATAGGTAGGGTAACAGGGAGAATTTCATTTTATCTTTTGTTTTTCGTGTCTTATTTTGATATTAGTATTTACTATTTGGATTAATATTGTAATTTTATATTAACTTAAATTTTTAGTTAATTTTCACAGTGACGGTGACAATTGTTATGAACTAACGGTCCATGGAATTGTGCACGATTTACATTAACTTACAATATGTTTGCACTCTCTAAAACTAAAATCGGAGGGCGTCCTTGCTTCCCTTGTATAACGTTCCATACAATGGATTCTGCAGGTTGCGCCACTGCCTTTCAGACGTCAAAAAATCCGTCTTTCGTCAATCAATGTCTCCAAACCTGTCTGACGACCAGGAGACACAAACCGCATAAATTATATTTTGTACAGTGAAATTGCGAAAACAACAAAATGTTTTTGTTCCGATACGACTGCAGCTGTTTATGTTCGTTAGAGTTAAGTCATAAATGTGTTTTCAAAACATTTTAATATAATGTTATTTATATTTAGTTCATATGGTTATCGTCATCGCGGTTAACTCACCCTTAAGTACCGCGACGCGTGTATTGTATATGTTAAAAACATGTGTACGGTTCGGGTAGTTAAAATTAAGTATCATGAATGAATTATGAAAAAATGAAATTGTTTTTTTTAAGTACCATACTGAAATGCGTGCTTGAGACACTTAGGTAATACTTGTTTGAAATAGGTACACTTGAGAAAAGATTTATTGATTTTTTTTTGTTATTCGTTTTCCCATAATTTTTATTATAATGACAAAATTGTTTTCGCAGCTGCAAAAAAGAACACCAAGCTCGATAAAACTAACACATCGAACCCTGTCCAACAAAAGAAGAATAAGTACAATGTACACCCTACCACTATTGTCAACGTTTTATACATTTTATAGCGACCCAGCATGATGTTATATATGTGAACACCTGGTGATTGCGCGTTTCTACGCACTACGTGGTCGCATCGTGATTTTTTTTCCTCGTTTTTCGATTCGAAGTGACCAGCGGCGAGGAATATATTTTTTTTTCAATGATTTTGTTTTTTTTGTTTTTCTATCAACAATTTTTCAGACGGAAGGAATGCTCAGATTTTTAATCAACCTCTACTGGTGTGGTGATGAGGTAAGTGTGTATGGTGATACTTTAGTGGAAGCTTTTTTTTGAAATTTTGCTTACTTTTTGAGTAATACCCAAGAAACCAAAAACAAATTGAGAATTTTACCGCGAAAATTTGAATTTTTCATGTTTATGATGACGTTTTCGTGTAGAAAGAGTGCTCCGATCTCATAACTTTGAATACCCACCACTAAAAGTTGAGGTTTTGGCTCATAAAACTATAAGTGAAAGTCGTTCAAACCGTCTCAAAACGTATCTGTACAAATTTAAAAATAAATAAGAGTATTAAAACTATAAGAATTGTTTTACTTTTAAGCAGCCCCCAAAAAAAAAAAATTCCCCGATTGACCCTTCTTCGTCGAAGGAAAATGAAAATCGCCTAATTCTTATAACCATTGTACCACGTGTTTGCGAGTGAAATGAACGCCGTAATGCGTGAACGTAAATAGTCACTTTTCGTGGGTATGAACTATTTTTATCGTTCCTTATATAATATTATTATTACATTATTATACTTACAAAAGTAAACTTCAGCCGAGTTTACCGATTGCACGACTGCATGTATATTAATAGTGCATCGCCCCTCGGCTCATCGGTTGTTGACGTATGTTTTAAATAATTTACGAATAAAAATATTTGAAGAAAAGCCCCTTCACTATTTTTAAGCGCTGAATGAATATCAAATGTCTGAGCCACACTATTTAGAGACTTAAAATAAAGAAGCGAAAAAAACACTGACTATAGGCCGAGTCCAGCGGCTGCACAACTATGCCGTAATTCATCGCGATTTAGAAATATAATGGTAGGTAGATGACAAAATATACTATCCTTATTGTATGTATTTTGTACATTATTTTTTTTACTTTCTATAAATAATTTGTTTTCCATGCACATCCCGTACAAATGTGTATGCATCGTTCGTTTAATAAAACCTTGAATAGTTGAGCAGAATTCCGACTACTCAACTCGGTCATATTCAAAGCGAATTTTAAAAATGTCCCGTTTTCTTTTGCCTATTATATAAATACAATATTATAAAATTTATAATGCAATCGACGGCTAGTATATGTAATAGAAAATCGCATAGTATAATATACAGTATACAACATAGCTGCAGGAAGTCGATCACTACGGTTTCATACCTTAAATTAACATAAAAACAAAAAAAACAAAAACTGCATATTGTCACTATACATAAAGTATTAAAATAACGGTTTAATAATTGATACGTGGTTAGCATTACTATAAATATTCGTACAAATGTAATACCTGAAGAGGTCCTGGATGATTCAGTTGAAGATTTAAATCGTAATCTAAATTTAAAACTACACCTATAATATTTGTTTTATCTTATTGATTTTAAAATGTTTCACCTAACCTAAGTAAAATATCGTTTGTTTGAATTAAAAAGAAACATGTTTGTCATTTGTTAAGAGGACGCTTATTTTTACGGTGCTAAAAAACGTTTGTCCTCACTGAGTACAGCGCTGCTCTTCAATTGTCGCGGAAATAAAATTATTAATATATCATAACTGTTAATTTATTTTCCGCTGGGTGCCGCGGAGAAGCACTTGCTACGGCAATTTCTCTTTTTTTTTCAAACTACAATTTGCTCTCTGATCACAGTTTGCTCAATAATTGACGTACGTAAAATGTTTTTACGTTATTAAAAATTTGAGAACTTAAATTATGTCCGAGCGTTGATTTTTTTTTTCGATAGGTGTGTTTTAACAGCCGTTAAACGTAACTGAAAAAAGTAAAATTTTCAATATTTCAAAGTAAAAAAAAAAAAAAGATTTAAAAAAAAATTAAAAACTACACGATCAGGCATCATCTCTTCTTTCATAAACTTAAATAATTATGTTTTTTACGACTATTGAGAGCGGTGCTGTACTCAGATAGCGCAAACGTGTTTTAGCAGTGTAAAAATAAGCGCGTAGCGTTCTCTTAATTTGTATATATTTTGTACCTATGACAATATATTGCTATCTACGTAGTCGTTTAGATTTATAGTATGTTTATTAAGTAACTGTTACAATTTTCAAACAAAGAACAAGTTCTTGAGAGTAAATTATAATTTAAAAATAAAATATTCGAAAATATTTTGTTTC
>CM029361.1:4848438-4861725 GCA_017140985.1 Hormaphis cornu
ATTCTAAAAACGTCAAGAACATTGAAAACTAAAAACCGTTTTTAAAAAAAAGAAAACATTAACGGCTTACACCGCTAATTCCAGTCCTAAACGAGAGGGTAAGCCCATTACTACACAAAAATAATTATTTTTATTCTATTTAATTTTATAAAAAAAACCTATTTTTAATATTACAATATATATATACATAATAATAAACTTATAATATTTTTATATTAAATTAATAGATTCTGAAAATGTTAAGAGTAATAGAAAAAAAAACCAACGTTGATAAAAATTTAATACCGGATCATCAGGCTTTTAGTACCAGACCTAAGCAAGAAAGTATTTCTATTATAAAAAAACAACTTAAGTCAAAAAATAAATTATTGGAGGTCCTTGAAAATTATACACACCAGTATGATTGTGCTAGGAGCAACTGTACTAATATGGATTTTATTGATGAATTTATTCAAGGTAAAGTTGTACATCTCATGTCAAAATGTTTATTACCTTAATTAGTTTATAGACATTATATTGTATCTTTAACATGTGGTCATGTATACTGTGTATTGGACATGTTAAAGTGGTGATGTGTGGACTGTGTGTGTGTGACCGGAGGATATTTAGTCGATTTGGAACCGGGTCTGTCGAAGCCGTCGTCCAAATTAAATGGTTTTTTTCTAGTTACAGTATCGTAGTATTATTCTCATAATACAATTTAGTAATTACTTATGATCATAATAGTGTATAAGTGTAGGTATAATCATCCTCCAATAAAACCACCCCACGACCCCAGAATCCTTGTTTGTTAAAAAGTGAATTATGAGAATTTTGGGTTATATTTTTGTTGTTTGGCCCGATTCAAGTGAATTTTTCAATAGAGAATATGTTTTTGTTTGTGCTATTTAGAATTTATATTACTGTCTTCTGAAACAAATAAATGTATTGGTAAATCCTTAGGTATATTATTCACAGTATAATGATTTTAATTAGGTCACTGTGTACCCGCTGTTACTGACTGCTGTTCTGAAACTTGCAGTCTATTTGTATATTGTAAAAACATGATATAATTAAGTACCGAGTGCCTAGTTATTGAACGTTAGTGTGATCGTTAATAATAAGTATTATTTCAATTCCCTTTTAGTTGAAACAAGAATTATTACGGGTGTAACTATAATCATTTATTTATCATTAATTGTTGTTGGCATGCTGTGGCTTACGTTGTAGTGATTTCCTGTTGGTAGTATTGTGCGTCCTTTTCTTTTTTGGATCTCTCGTATTAGGGGACATAGTTTCTATACACTCGAAATTGAAACAAATAAATCTAGTAAAAAAAAATAATTTAATTATTTATTTATCATTTTGTTGTAGCACCCGTCTGTACCTGGTCAGCCAGTTTTAAAATTGTTTTTAATTATAATATATGAGATAGAAGCTTTAATTAGTTCAAGTCCCCATTATTCGGTCTTTTATCTGAAATCTATTAATTTATTCTTTTAAGTGATTATTATAGTCTGGATAATGAGTCAGTGTGCAAAAAAAATTTGAGAATATTCAAAATCTAAATAAAATAAATCGAATTGTAAATAACTATTCACGAGGAAGAGAGTACAGAACCGGCTAAATATCATGATACGGGGACACTCCATCCAATCAGCAAACGCCAGACACAGTCAAGTACCTCGGCTTATACCTGGATAGAAAACTAAAATTTGTAGAACACACACGTAAGGTAGCCAGCAGAGCAGATGAGGTAAATAACACAAATCATGCCAAACATTAGAGGCGCCGCAAGAGCGACCAGAAGGAAACTTTTGGCCTCTGTGCCACAAAGTATCATGTTATATGGAGCCCCGGTCTGGGCCGAACATATGGGACAGAAATGGATCATGCTGGATAGGAGTAATAGAAAAATAGGGCTTAGAGTGCTTGCCGCTTACAGGATGATACCAAAGTCGGCTACGGAAGTACTGTCAGGGATGATGGCGACCAGAGCTGATGGCGGAATATAGGAAAAAAACGTTTACAGAGGAGAAAAAGGGAGCAGAAAACGACTTGATCCAAAAATAGCAAACTAGATGGGACCAGGTTAGATACCGAAAGAAGGACGTACAGGCTGATACCTGATATAAGGATATGGCACAGAAGGAAACACGGATTGATGGACTAACACCTTACGCAAGCACTCACAGGGCACGGATGCTTCAACTCCTACCTATATAGGTTCAGGAAACTAGCATCTCCTGCATGCGTGTATTGCAAAAATTAAAAATTATGACGACAGGTATACGCTATTCGAGTGCGATGCCTTTCACGTTCAAAGACGGAACACAGAAATGACGATTGGTAACGAATTAACCCCGGAGAATATGGTAAAGGTTATGTCGGGCTCAGAGATTCAGGAAGCATTCGGGATGTACATAACAACGATACTAAAACACAAAGAGGAAAAGGAGCGGGTGCGCCAAAGATTGATTCAGTAATTAGTTTAAGACCATATAATGTACAATAAAAGCAAAAAATAGAGGGGACAGAGCCTAACCCACTAAAAAAAAAAAAAAAATTATGTCAACTTAAATGTAAGGTATGCAAACTGGGAGATGTCCCAGGGCGCGACTATAAATGATGATTGTAATAATATAATAAACGATGAGGCTAGGGGTGTAAAATGACTAGCGTCGGTTCCACCCCCGTCCTTAATAAAAAGGATGGTGGCGTCGGGGAAGTAATAGGAAACTCGTACCCCCGACGCCGCCGGATTAAATGAAAATTTAGATTTATGTTAACAACTTGTGGATGTATAATTTATAACATAATTTCTTATTTGAAAATTAGCATTTATTAATTGTCTGTAATAACATACACAATTCAGTACAAAATCTATTAATTTTTTAAAGAAAGCGGTAAAATGGCTTTTCAAAATAAATTGGACGAAGTAGCTCACTATATTAAATCTAAATATCCAGATATAGAATTTGGAAACATCTATCAGTCTCTGATAATTGTGTGAATGATATTTGCAAAATTGTTTTTAAAAAAGAGAATAATAATTGGTTAAAAAAACAAGGGTCATCCCAGAAGTAAGTTTCCCTACTTTCTTGTATCAGAACAGAAAGAGGTAGACAGCTGCGGAAGGTATCTAAGTTTTCGAAAAACATTTGAAGAAAGACGTGTTTCGGTGCATGATGAGCACGAGATTATTTTCGCGTCACTAGGCCCTCGGATCCGAAAACCACCAAGGAATCTCAGACGACGACCATGCCAGGATCCGATCCTGGAATCTTCTTTTAAATGACGAGAGCGACTTGGAGTTCAAGAAAGAACCGCATGTTTGGTGCCAATGCAGATATTACAATTACAATGCAAAAATTCAACATCTCAAATTATGTAAATGATGAACAATACTGTTGTATTGTGAGACAACAATATGGATGAAATTATAGACAATTTAGAACCCTGTGTCCTCGCCATATAACAGGTGATATTTTCAATTCTGACGATGACTTGTAATTTCTTCCATAATTTATTTTGTTAGTAATAATTTGTTAATATTTTTAGATTCTGAGCGAAGCGAGGAAGCTATTGATATTAGAAAGATGTGTTTTTTTTTATTTTTGTGTCAGTGGCACATGTAGCTCCTGGGGAATTGCTCCGATCTTAAACATCAGTACCACTTTCCGGGAGAGAATTTTATATCCTTGGTGAATTATTCATCGTGTTTTTTTCGAAATTTTCAATTTCAAAAAAGTTTTTCAGGAAAAACAAAAAAAAATTTAAGAAAAAACGGAAAAAAGTACGGAAAACGCATTTTCGACAAAATCAATTTTGTTAACACGTTGATGGACAGCACATGCTAAAGCATTCAAATTCTAAAACGCGGTTTGTGCCTTATATTTTTAGGTTATGATATTATTTGTTTTATCATATGGTTTATAACATGTTTAATTTAATACGTGCGCTGGTTCGGAAAATCTTGTTATCTTATGATAACATATTATTCTTTAAACATTGTGCTATCATATATTCAAAATATAAAATAACGTATACGAGCAACGTAAAATATAAGAACCTATTTTATTAATTTTTCTAAAAAAAGTTTAATGCGCCTTATTTCAACCTGTGTTCTAAAATCATGAACAATGACAATGATATATTGGAAATGCTTGACAGGATCGATGAAGGTAAAACAATCAATAAATCTCTTCCAAATAAATATAACTACCTACCTAGTTGTATCATGGTGTTTCAACTTTACATTTTAGAAGGAATATCTATGTCAGATGATTCATATATTGACTCTGATTATAAAGCATCTGAAAGAAGTGATGGCAATTCGATAATAACAGATAGTGATGTTGACCATACGACTACTCCTTCCAATTCCAGTGATAACAATGTTTCTTTCGATCAAAATGTAATTTTTAGACCAGTAAATGAACCAGTAAGTGATGTTAGTGTTTAAAGTTTTAGTAGTGATAATCAATCTGAAGAAAGTGACTGGGAAGAAAACAAATGTAATGACATTGAAGATTTTAATTTTGATAGTAATAGTGCAGGGATAAAAATTGATATTAACAATGATTCTTCACCAATTGATGTGTTTTTTAACATTTGGGATGATGATATTTTTGATTTAATTCTTACTTGTACTAATTATTATCAAAAAAAAAATAAATTCTTTAAATCGTCCACACACAAAAAATGGAAGAATGAAAAATGTAAGTCCACTTACTCGTACAGATCTGGAAAAGTTTTTCGGTCTTTGTCTATTGAGAGGTCAGCTAAAATTTCCAGTATTAAGAAATGCTTTTAGTTCTAATCCCTTATACTATCCTCCAATTTTTAATACAACAATGTCAGGTAGAAAATTTAAAAAAATTTTGAGATCTCTGAACTGTTCAGAAGGTTTAAACCTAAACACTAAAGATAGATTGTATAAAATTACAGTTTTAATGAACGAACTTATAAAAAAATTTCAAGACAGCTTTAGTCCAAAAGAAGTCTTGGATGAATCTATGCTGCTTTGGCGTGGGTGATTAATTTTTAGGCAATACATTAAAAATAAAAAACATAAATATTGTATTAAGTTCTATGCTCACCAGATTTTTATGTACTTAATATTGAAATTTATAAAGGGAAAAATGTTGAAGTAACAGGTAATTCAAATATTTGAATTGATGATTTGATTAAACTTGATTTGGTTAAGACTGGTTAAACCATACTTGAATAAGGGACATCATCTTTACATGGACAATTATTATAATTCAGTCAATTTATCAAACATATTGTATAAACAAAGAACTCACACAACTGGAACACTTCGATCAAATAGGAAAAACAACCCTACATCAATTGTTACGAAAACTTTGAAATTAAAGAAAAGGAGATCATTGTTTCGCAAAAAAATAACCAGTTTATTTCAGTTGTTGGAAGGATAAGAAAGAAGTGTTTTCTATAACCACTGGTCATCATCCAGAAATGGTAATTACATCTAATAGATTTTGTCAACAACAAAGTACAAAGCCCAGACATATTGTTGAGTATAATAAAAATATGTCTGGCATTAATAGAAGTGACCAAATGGTAAGTTATTAATCATCACCAAAAAAACCATTCGCTGGTACAAAAAAGTAGTTTTTCACATGCTAGATATATAAGCCGTCAGCCGTCTTTAACGTTCTATTTCTCCACGCCGACGAAGGAAACGGTTTGTTGAACATTCACATCGAGCATAGACCACATGCCCTGCACTAGTGTAAGTATATTTACTATGGTGTACGCGTTGAAAACACGTTTTTGTACATTTATATTGTGTTTTTCTTAATTCTTATGAAAAAAATGAGTTATTTATTATTTAACTACTTATAACTTGTTTAAAAATAAAATTAAAAAAAAAAAACCACGTTACTGCATAGTTTATGTTTTTGTCTACAAATTTGAATACATGTAAATTTACTCTATTATTATTTATAAATGAATTGTAGTAAGAATGCGGTACATAGATTTGCTATGTTACGCGTATGTAAGACAAAGACAACAAACCTGTGGGTAGCGACGTTGCGTCACATTAATATTGTAATAAATAGTTATTAGTACATAGGTTCTCATATGTTTTTTTATAACACTTTATTATAAATTTTAAATTGTTGTAATCATGAATAACTTTCTAGGTATGTCAGCAATTTATTAGTTTACTAGTGAACTGCTTACATAACTAGTTAGTTAATCATAGTTTTATTATCATTACAAAGTTAATGATACAAATATATATTATATAAAATAATTAATGTATCACCAATTATCATTATTAACGCGTCCGAGTCCCGGGTTAGAATAGGCCCAGAGCAATCCCTGCTTGTCGTAAGAGGCGACCAAAAGGGTCTGGGGAAGGGCAGCAGCTATTCTAGTATTGGATGTAGGTGAAGATCAAGGAGATCAGTACAGCTACATACCAAACATTTGTAAATGAAGATGGCAGCCATCTAAAGGGTAACAAAACTGCGAGATGGATGGAAACGGGAAACCACCACCTTATTATCCCTAGTATCTGCAGTTATGGATTGTAAACTCATTGTAAAAGATTCCGGACGTAAACTAGTCTCCCGTTCGGATGTCCGGGTGGAGACCGCCTTGAGTATAACAAAACAAAACTATAAAAGAGTAGGCACATGGAATGTAAGATCCTTGAGAAGAAGCGGAAAGTTTGAAAATTTAAAACTAGAAATGAGAACACTAAATATTGACATTATAGGGATAAGTGAAGTAAGATGGCCAGATCCCAGTGATTTTTGGAGTGATGAGTACAGATTTATTCATACAGGCTCGGAAAATGGACATACTGGTGTAGGCATCATCATGAATAAACAGTGTGGAGAAAGTGTGATCAGTTACTATCAATGTACAGATAGGATCATCATGGTTAAAATTAATACTTAACCTGCTATTACAACGATTATCCAAATGTACATGCCAACATCATCACACAATGACAAAGAAGTTGAAGAAACTTATGATAAAATAGATGAAATAATGGCGATGACTAAAGCAGGAGAGAATGTTATAATCTTGGGCGACTGGAATGCAGCAGTAGGCGAAGGGAAAGAAAGTAACATAACGGGTAGTTATGGCTTGGGAACCAGAAATGAAAGAGGGGAACGACTAATACAGTTCTGTATACAACACAAATTGACAATTGCAAACACTTTTTTCCAACACCATAAAAAAAAATTATATACCTGGAAGAGAGATATCAAATCGATTATATTATTACTAAACAACGCTTAAAAATCAAATTAAACAATGCAAAACCTATCCTGGTGCTGATGACAGCGATCACAATCTAATTATTATGGAAACAAATCTAAAGTACAAAAAAATTAAGAAAGGTGGATTCACAAAAAAATCGAATTTAGAAGTGTTTAAAAAAGATGAGAAGAGAATAGAATTTAAAGAGAAATGTAAGAAAGCATTAAACAACATACAAATTGATAATTGTCAGTCGGTGGAAAATAAATGGGAAAATATTAAGAAAATTCTAAAGATCCAGACAGAGGAAGTATTAGGAACCCAAAAAAAAAAAAAAAAAGAGTCGAGAAAGCCTTGGATGACAGACGAAATAGTTAAGCTAATAAATGAAAGGTATAAAAATCAAATTAACACTCAAGAGCAACAATACAAAAGAATACGAAATATGAGAATAAGAATACGAAAGAACAAAGGAAGATAAAAAAAGCTAAAGAAAAATGGCTAGATGAGCAATGTAAGGGAATAGAAGAATTTTTAAAAAAAGGAAGAAGTGACCTGGCGTTTTCAGAAACCAAAGAGGTTTTTCGTGAAAGGAAACAAAACGCATGAGCCCTAGTAAACAAAAACGGCGAATTATTACTAGAAGCTGATCAAAAGGCTAAAAGATGGAAAGAATATCTGGAAGAATTAAATGAGGATAATTCAACTATGATATTTGAGAAAGAAGATAATGTAGATGAGGATGATAAAGGTGATTTTATTATGCATGCAGAATTTGATCATGCCATGGACTTCCTTAAAAACAATAAAGCGTATGGTGTAGATGAAATCCCAGCAAAGTTACTTAAATACACAGACGTAGTTGTTAAAAAAGAACTGTACAAAATTTGCAATGAAATATATTTAAAGGGAAGAGCAATTAGTGATTTCGAGAAGGGTATTGTGGTACTGATTCCTTAAAAGAAAGGAACACAAAAATGTGAAGAGTACAGAACATTAAACCTCATCACACATGCCGCCAAAATTATCACCAGAATAATCAAGAATAAAAAAGGATAGATAAAAAGATAGAAGAAAATCTGGGTAAAGATCAATTCGGATTCAGAAAAAACATAGGAACAAGGGAGGCAATTTTAACACTGAGAGTACTAATTGAAAAACAAATTAGAAGAAACAAGGTACATTTATAGCCTTTGTCGATTTAGAGAAGGCGTTTGATAATGTAAAGTGGAGTATATTATTCTTGGAATTAAGTATTAACTTTATTAATACGTATAGATGGAAAAGAAGAAATAGCAAAAATTAAAAAGTGTGTACAACAGGGCTGTAACCTATCACCCATGCTGTTTAATCTATATATTGAAGAAGTAATGAAAGAACTAAGAATAAAAGTAAAGCAAGGAGTTAGAATAGGTGGAGAAACAATTAACGCTCTGAGATTTGCTGATGACATCGCTTTCTGCGCAGAAACAGAAAATGACCTGCAAAATATTTTAACAAAGGTCAATAAAATATTATGGGACAAATATGGAATGCGATTAAATAAAAAAAAGACAAAAGTTATGGCGTGCAGCAGGACAAACCCTGCTCAACTTAATATATACATAGATAACGCACGCATAGAACAAGTACAACACTTTAATTACTTAGGAAGTAAAATAACGGAAGATGGCCGTTGTAAAGATGAAACTCTAAGTAGAATAGCGCAAGCGAAGAGGGCTTTCCAGAATAAAAAACACCTTCTCACCTCCAATAGTATGGGCTTAGAGGTAAGGAAAAGATTCTTAAAAATATATATATGGAGTATTGCCTTATATGGCTGTGAAACCTGGACAATCAGTGCAATAGAGAAAAGAAAACTAGAGGCCTTCGAAATGTGGTGTTATCGTAAAGTGTTAAGAATTAAATGGATTGATAGAATAACGAATGAAGCAGTACTAAATAGAATAAAAGAAAAGAAAATACTATTGCACACCATAAAAGTTAGAAGAGCTAAAATGATAGGACATCTACTACGCCATGAGAGTAAAACCGTCATATAAGGCGACGTTCAAGGCCATATAGGAAGAGGATGGAGTATATGAAGCAAATAATAAGTGACATGGAAAAGAATAGTTATAAAGAACTAAAAAAATTGAGTAATGATAGGGAAGCATGGAGAACTGCAGCAAACCAATCTAAGGATTGAAGACCGGAAGAAGAAGATATATCTATGTGGAATGCGTATTATTTGTATAAAAAAAAGTTGAACAATGTGAACCTTCGTTATATTGATTTACACTCATCTATAATAACAAAACTTCTTAATTTATCCGAAAATATTGTACATGGTAGTCAATTGGTAAATAAAAAAAAACATCAGAATAAGGACATCTGAGAAATTAAGAAACACATCAGTGGTATTAGAACATGTCCAAAAAAAAATACCTCATCCTCCAGGTATTATATTTTTATAATAGTTATAAATGATTTAAAACTAAAAATTGAGGAACATTATTAAAAGTTGGAAGAGAAAAGGGTATTACTTAAGATGTTGACAATGTACAAGCAGAAAACAAGTAAAACAGACTTCATGGAGGTGTAAGAACTGTCCTGAAAAACCACCTTTGTGCCCAGGGCCTTGTTTTTTTTAGATTATCATAGTGTTGCTTAAGTTTCTAAGACTGTTTTGTCATCTGTAACTCTGTAAGACTATTTTAGAAGCTGATTTTTAATTTTTTTTAATTTTAAATTCTTATGTTTATGTTATTAATTTTATATGTACTATTGTCACAGCAAGAAAGCTATTAAGTATTTTGAGTTTTAATTTTGTTTTTATAGTAATAGAAAAAAACAGTGAGAAAAAATGAAATTGTAATGTTTGCTTTGTTACTTTTATTTTAAAAATCGTTTTTAGTATGATTTGATACATTTTAAATTCTTATGTTTATGTTATTAATTTTATATGGGCTATTGTTTACTAATGGAAATGTATGATATTTAATTATATTAGGGAATACAATTTGCCATGACTAGTGCATATTGTTAAAAAAAAAAAAACAATAACATGCTATAGAATTCATGCCCATGTACAACTAAAAAAAAAAAATTAAGTCATGGTGACAATACCATGCTATAGCAGTTGAGTGTTTTTTTTTTCAAAAAACGATTTACTTTTAAGTACTGATCATTTGTGTATAAACTTCAACAGTATTGGACAAATGGAACTCAATAAACTAAACTGATCCAGTAAGGGGTCAAAGGTTGGTAAATGCTATGGCAGTCATGTCCAACAACGTGTTAATTGGTCATAACTCCCAAAATAATGATTGGAAAGACTTGATATTTTCACACAATGTTAACATTAATAATGTACAGGTGTGAGGCAAATTTCAAAACATTTCACAATTTTTTAAACTAAATATAGAACTTTAAATTTTTCAAAAATTTTCAATTTTATTGTCATTTAATTTCAATAAAAACTTAAATTTTCCAGAAAAAAATTTGAAAGTTTAATACAATGTTAACAAAATATATAACTGATCGTAACTAAAAAATTTTAAAAATCGTAAGTCACAACTTTTTTTTATAGTCGTTTTAATTCTGAAAATTGGCCGAAATTTGTCATTTTGTGTTTGTTTTTTTAAAAAAAAATTGTAACATACACAATTTTATTATTTAAGAATTAAAAATTTATAAAGTGATGTAAAACGAAAATTGCAATAAGTATACGAAATTTTCAAAGAAATCAGCCCAGTAGTTTTCAAGAGCGTACAAGAAAAGTGTAAATAAAATGGTGCGTCACACTATAGTATTATATCTTGTTCGTAGACTGGGTGCCGCGCTGATTCAAATCCCACTCCCGAAAAAAAGTTTTTTGCATTTTTTTTCAAGTATTTTTTTATTTTCGAATCTTGTAATTAACATTTAACCCACAATCCATTGTCCTATCTAGCTGAAATTTTGCATACAGCTTTGTTTAGGATGACAACGTTATGAAAAAATCAGTAAAGGGAGACCTCTAGGGACTAGGGTTAAGTATTTTTTTTATTTTTGTGATCACTTTTTCTTGTAGAAAAAATGCTCCAATTTTAACGTACATTACCTCAAAAGACCGTTAGTTGATCCGAGATGGTAATTTATTTAAAACGTTGATTATTTTTTGGTTCTGAGGAAAAAACTAAAACGGTCAAATTCCCAAAAGTACTCCGTTTCACTTGAAATTTATATGTGTCATTCAAAAGGGTTTAAACGAGTTAACTGCTTAGTTTTCAAACTATTTTGATCATTTTTAAGGGAGTAATCGACCTTGGGGGGAACAAATTATTACGGGATACGTGTTTTTTCCACATCGATTTAGATTTTTTTGATCATAGCATCCAAATTAAAGATTTGAACATTATTGATTTAAAATTAATGACATTATTGTACATGATTCACATTATCTTTAAACATTGGTACCGTATGTTAGTTTTTCAATATTGGTTAATTAGTACGGTAATATTCAATTGCTTATAAAAAAGATAGTTAAATTATTAAGCTATCCTAACCTAACCAAAATAACACAATTTTATCTTCATTTATTCGCTTTCGGAAATTACTGACAAGATTTATTCGAAATTTTTGAATGCGAATAGTTAATTTTGTTTTACATAAAAAATAAAATTTTCAAATCTTAACTAAAAGAAACTATTTTATTTACAAAATGTTTTCTAAAAATAAATCGTTGATACGATGCATTCTCTATGATTTTTCAACTTTAAATGACTTTAAAAAAAAATTATGACTAGGTAACGATTTTTAATTTATTTCTTCCAGATACATGGTATGAGGTACCTATAACCTATTACAAATAATATTGATATATTTATGTTTTTAAGCTCCAATTACATTTTTAGAACTTAAAATGCCAATTTTCAAATTTCATTTTACTATAATCACAAAAAACGTGAAATGTTCAAAGCCCAAAAATGTATTGGAAAACTTCGAATTTTATAGTGAAACGTGTAGGTATAATACCGAAGTTCATATTGTGAAAGTTAAGAGTGTTTTGGTTAAAAATTGTATGAGAAATAACAAAATATAAATTAAATGTTGTTCAAAACTCGTTTGCCGTAAATTTAACTGTTTTTTTTTTTTTATCCATTTTGTTTGTAGTTTTTTGACCGTAACTTTTAAAACTTATTTAAGCAATTCGTAAAGTGATTATATAAGCAAATTATTACACATTTTGTTTTGTTTAGAAGCAATAATTAAACGAAAGTACCCTTTAAATCAAACTAAAAAAATTACCGATCGACCCCCAACCAAAAAAAGTTTCGGAGTTCAATATTTTGTTATTTCTCAGTATATAATGTATGCACACGCAAGCACTAATATAATAAAATTACAATTTCAGGCGTGCTATAAACCAATAAGCATTTACGTTCAGATTTTTTGTATGCGCTTTAAACGCTCTTGTCTGATTTCTATCAAAATACCATATGTAGGATAGAGAAATTCGTTCATAATAACATACAAAATTTACAAGTCTCCTAAATTAAATTTGTATTCGATATAAAATTTAAATCAATGAGAACTCATTTAGGCAATTGAAACATAGATACTTAGCTATTCATTTCAAATTTCTACTTGTCAATAATGTGTTGTTAATTTAACTATCAGATTTGCAAAAGTCTAAATTCAATGATGACATTACTATTAACACGTTGGCTACCATGAGGGTGCTCAGGTTCTCTCACCGTTCCTGCTTTGGCGCACCACAGTAGCGGACTAAGGGGGGGGCGGTCCGCCCCGGGCCCCGCGATCAAGGGGGCCCCGCAAGGGGCCCCCAATAATATGAAAAAATGAAATTAAAATATTAAAAATATGAGACATCATTGGTAATGATAAAAATGAAAATGAAAATAACAACCACCTTATTCAATTGCAGAAAAAATATTTGTACGTTATACGGACAAGATTTGAAATTTCGATCTCGGATCGTTTTATTGATGCTGAATTTCACTGACACATCTACCAATCTATTTTATCTTCAGAGTTCGTAAGGTGGTAGCTACATATGTAAACCATGGCGAGAAT
>CM029361.1:4967474-4982509 GCA_017140985.1 Hormaphis cornu
AATTTTGAAATGAAAAAAAAAAAAACAAATATGAATATACAATTCGTCTTTTTTTTTTTTTTTTTTTTTTTTGATTGATCGGGCCCCCCCCGAAAATATTTTCTAGATCCGTCCCTGGTAAATATATATGTAAAAATAGATAATGTAGATAGATATGTAAAGATATATGTAAGGTGCAACGGTTGTAAATATTGAACAATTTTACTTGGCTAAGCTTTTTGTATGCTTCCTGATTAATTTATTGCATTGTTAAGTAATATTAATTTTATTAAATCAATAAATTAACTATTGTGTATAATGTATGTGTTTACATTTTCGCTAATTTGTAGTACCAAAATGGTTTAAAAAACGCTATTTTGAGGTGAAATTTTTGAAATTTTTTCCGGGGGAGGCCCCCCGGACCCCCCCTATTTTGGGGGGTATTCCATACCCCCCAAACCCCCCGGTAGTTGTGAACACCCATTACTTTTCCTCACGAGCCGCCACTGCTATACATTAATAGTAGACAATGGAACAATAGTTATGGAGGATTGGTTGTTTGACGGGATGGTCCTAGTGGCCGATAACACCCAAGAAAGAAAAGAAGAAGAAAGAATGGAACAATAGGTGGTGTTCTATTTATTAAAAACTATTTACATTTTGGTCAAAAATAATTTTATTTCCCGCATCACATTTTCATTTAATTTTATATTTCATCATTCAGTACTGCATTTTCATTTTACGTCGCGAAGTGTATGTTTGTGATTTGTGTTAACTTTATTTAATTAATATTATTATTAATAAACAGTATATTTGATACTAAATATAATATAAGTATACCTAATAATATGGCTGGTAGAAAACCTGGTGCTGATCCTCAGAAGATTAGCGAGGCAATTCTGAAGTTTAAACAGAGAGTAGTCGAATTAAGAAACAACGAGAAAAGTAAGTATGTTTTTATTAAACTTATATTATTGTATTATAAAATGCATCATAATGCGATATTATAATTTATAATTATTACGAAGAATAAATCAAGGAGAAATATTGAAATAATAATTTTTTTAAATAAAATTATCACTTTTTTAAAATGTTGAATTTATTGAATTAATTAATTAATTTTTTAAAACTAATTACTTAGCTAATTTATTCATGTTATATAGCAAAAAAAAAAAAAATAATAATAAAACATACTACAGATACCTACACTTCATTTCTCATTTATATAGCATAAATGCATAACATATAGGTAGGTACTAGGTAGGTAAGTTATACCCAGGGGTTATACCACTGATGGTAATCAGTGGTAATCATATAGACATATTATGTAGGTATAGTAAATATAAAAATGCACATTTAAAAAAAAAAACACCTAATTAATTAATATTAATATTATTAATATTATATTATTATATGTATTATATTAGGTATATTATAATATCATTATTGATGATTTATACCTATATAGGTACCTACTTAATATGTTTTTTTATTTATTTTAAAAAGAGTATTGGTTTATTAGTTTATTACCTTAACATTTAAATCATTCACAAATATTATAATTATATTAATAATTTAAAATTATTTTAATATTTGTGAATGATTTAAATTTATATAAATAGAATCAGATAATTTAATAAATTTATGTACTTGAGATTTATGTAATATAACTTTATGTTTATAATAAATATTTTACAATTATTATATTTTCAAAATTCGTATATTGTTATATGTATTATGTTATTGTGTGCCGACGAATGTTCTAGTTAAAATGTTCGACCCGTCGCTGTGGTTGTCATTTATTGCGGTGCACATGAATTGCCTCCCGTTGGTTACTCGAATTGCCTCTCATATTTTTTTGACCTGAAAAGATTACTCGAATTGCCTCCCGTTTTAAAAATACTGAATTGCCTCCCATGTCAGGTAGTTCGACATTTTATACTCGAATTTTCTCCGATAAAAGTTAGAATAGAAATCGATAATCTATAATCGATATTTTATATTTTAGTAGTAGAAATTATTTATATTCGTGTTTTTATTATTACGGAACGATACATGTGTATTTTGACAAAATGAAAAAATATATGTTATTTTATTCTTTAATTGATATTTTTTTCATGTAAATTTAAAATTTTTAAAACACGACAAAATAGACTTTTGGTGACATTGTGGTAGTTAAATCATCGATTTTGTAAATTTACCACGGTATTTTTTTTTTTTCCATAAATATATTTTATTTCAATAATAAAATATGAATAAATATTTAATAATTATTTAACTAATGTTCCAATGCTCCAAATGATAAAAAATTAAAAATTAGGTTATGCTTACAACAGTATTAATAATATCAAAACATAGGTACATAAAATAAAAGGTTTTTGTATTTTGTTAAATATATTTGAATATTTTTTAACGGTAAATTAATTTTGAAAAATCGTTGAAAAGTTGAAAATTATTTTTGTAGAAATAGCTTCGGCATCTAATAGTGTATGGAATGAGATAAGTTCTGATCTCAATAATTGTATATCGAGTGGTGCTCTTTATACAATTATACACAAAGGACGATATGGAATAAAAGAAAAACTTGGTATTTCTAATATCTTAAGTACAGAGTCTGCCACCATTTCAACTAATTTTGAAACTGATGTTTCTCATCAAATACGTAAGTCAAATAAAATTACATAAATATATATTTAAAAATTGAAATTAATTTTTACATATGTAGGTACCTACCAATTTAATTTTATAATACGAGTATTTATTATATTATTACTAAATACATTGTATTTTATAAATATCGTAAGTGTTCAGAATATTTCATGAAATATATAAAGCAATTTCTTTAATTTATTAATGTTGAGATATGATTTATTCATTTAAAAATAAATTCCATTTTTTAGACAAAATGTCATATTTCATACTTCAAACACTTAATATCGTACATACTAATGTTAATATTTTCTGTATTATTGTTAACTTGCATTTTATTTTCTTAGTAACATCGAGTGATAATGATAGTTCTAATGATGAAGAATTACCCAAAAAAAAATTTACATTTACATTTTCTAACGAAGAATGGATACAAATACAACCACGGGAGGTTATGTATAGGAAAAATGACAATTATCGTCCAATGCAATGTTCCCGAAAATATTATGTGTTACCTAAAAATTCTTGGACGCCAATCCTTGCAGAGCACTTTTGGATTCATACTCAACTACCATGTTGTATATCGTTTCGAAGAGCGAAAGTGTATTATAATGGTTCAAATTATGTTAATATAGTCGGACGTTGTACAATATGTAATTCCCAATTTAGAGGCATCATTTCAGAAAGGCCACCAGAAAATTATCGGTATGAATTATTGATACTTTATAAGTACATACTTAGTAATTTTTAATGTGATACATTATTTCAATTTTTTATTTTTAATAACTGAATAATATAAATAATAATAATATTAATATTTTTTCATAATAAAATCTAGTCTTATTAATATGAAAATAAAACTGAGAAAATAAGTAAAAAATAATATTAAAATACTAACTACCTATTTAAAAATATTAATTAATTAAAAAAAAAAAAAAAAAATATAGGTAATTTTTTAAATAAAATAAATTATAAATATTTTTTTTTACTGCAACTAATATAAACCAAAATAGCCATTTTATAAATTAATTTTTAAAAAAAATGTTGGTGTTAGAAATGTTAATTAATATTTAGTCGTCAATTTTCTACAACTTTTTGAAGTTTACTAAAATTTCAATTATTTTCATTAATGGTAAATAGCCCCTATAGGTACTAAATAACATAAATTAATTTTTTCCAAGAAAAAATATCATTCTTAGTATAATAATATTTTTTATCAATTGAATCATATTATAAATTTGTAGGTATTTATAATTTTTTATATCGCTGTAATTTTGATTAGCGAGAAATAAATTTGAATTTGAACAAACTTTAATAATCGTTTAAAAATTAGTTGTGTAACCTAATTTTTAAACACCAAAAATGTTTTGAAAAATGTATTTATAAAAGGGATCTTGGATTATAAAAAGCATTTTTAATACAACAGAACAAAAGATATTGCATTTGTCAGATCTATTGTATATAAAACAACATATAAAAAGAAAATATGCCTAGAGTATTATCTGGATCCGCTCTATAAATCCCGGATTAATACTTAGTTCAATATAATTAAAAAATATGAGTTGTATTAAAATTGATATTATTTTCTTTCAACAGAGTTCTTATGCATTGCGAGTATGTTGGAAATTACATTGAATCCCATAAATTGTTGAAAAAACGGCGTTTGATTGGACCGGCTAAAGATAATGCCGTGGTTTCAATTATTGATAAAAAAAAATCGTGTGGGACTTTTCGGGAGAAGGAAGCAGAACGTTTGATTAAAATAGGTATACTTCAATTTTCATTTCAAAATATATATTATAAATCCTATACATCTGATTCTGTCAGACCATACTTTATTATGATACCTTAGTCAATATTTTTATGAGAATTATATTATGTTCGTTAATAATTTAGGAGGACTAGAACCAGCAATATTGCCAACGGGAAATGCATTAAGAAATTTAAAGTTTCGTTGTATTGAATTAAAAAAAAGAAACACTGATGTATTAACAGCTTTATCAATAATGAGAGAAGAGGATGAGTATAAAAATACATTACGTAATATGGGCACACATCCGTTTTTTTTACATTATCATTGTAGTGAACAAATTCATGTCTACAGAAATTATAGTCAAAATGTTAATCACCCCATACTTATAATTGATGCTACGGGATCAGTGGTTAAAAGTTTTAAAAAGTTTGGTAATGAGAAAACAAAACATATTTTTTTGTATGAAGCTCTAGCCTATGATATGACACAAAAAAAAGGATTTACGGTTACAAATATGTTGAGTGAAAAACACACCAACATAACAATATTTACATGGTTATCTGAGTGGTTAAATAGCAATGTTCAACAACCAAAAGAAACTATATGTGATATGTCACTAGCTCTTTTGTCGGCTATTTCACAATGTTTCACACAATATTCATCCTTAAGGGGCCTGCAATCGCGCATATTTTTCATGCGTTTGGACCAATAAGCCTAGGAAAAATTCACATACTTAGAGTGATTCAATTTTAATTCTGAAAAAAGCTTTTAGTTCATCAACAACATTTCTATGTTATTGTCGAAATGAATATTCGGTTTTTTTATTACAAAAATCTTAAAACCGTTAATTTATTTTTGAATTTTATGTGAAATTATATTCCATTATTCTGAAGTATTGAAACATTTTTTTAAAATTCCGTTTCCACAATAACCTAGAAAAAAAGATGGTTTATTTGAATATTTTTACAGATTACAAATCGGTTCATTTTAAGTACGTGAATTTTTATTAGGCTTTTAGGTCTAAATCATAGTACTGCAGAACAAATTATTTTTCTTTATTTTAAACGATGACATGTGCATGCGCGTGCGGAATGTGAACGGTTGTATTTCTATATTAAGAACGTTTAGTGTCATTGGCGATTGTGTGACACCGACAACTGACTACAGATAAGAGCTCAGATAGGGACATAATTAGTGAATGTATATAATTTTGCACAATGTTTAATGGTATATAGCTCATACACCACCGCTCACTGGCTCCGACCACCGCCACTTTTCAGAAATTGTAGAAATGATTATTTGATAACCGCAGTAGAAACCGTAATGTGTGATATAGCTGTGACACTGCATTCATTTCAAAATTGCAAGTGCCATCGGTGTGGTCATTGACTGCTATAAGAAGCCAGAAGCCAGAAGGTAAATATTTAACTTAGTATATGTATATGTGTATATAATTTGGGGAAACGAAAGCATCACATCTAAATTATTTAAATATAAGACGTATTGATATACTTTTAGATTAAATAGTATGACGAAAAAAGTTTTTGAAATTTTTAATGTTTTAATAGTGTACCTACGGAGCTTTAATTTTTATTAAAAATGGGTAAAGATTGGCGATTTGGCAAAAAAGCCCGACGTTATATTTCTACACCAATAAGGAAAAAAAAAAGGAAAACAAACAACTTTTTAAAGAAAAACATGTTTTCAATTGAAAACCGTGATGTTCAGGTAAGTTGGAATATTATAAAATATTTCATTGTAGTAATTTTTTTAATTTGGATTCATTCCAAAAATTTATATTTTAGAACAATTTAGAAATAGATTCCGATCAAAGTGGAATAATGTTACAAGCTTCAGTGCCCGGTCCCTCAACCAGTAAAAATGACTCTCTTAGAATGAGCATGGATTGCAGTACGAATAAAGAGTGAGTTTGTTTACTCAGTATTTTTGTGTAAAAATTGGTAAATGCCACAATAAGCATATTATATCTATTATGAACTATATTATATGTTACCGGTTTATAGAATTATTCTGATCTTTACATATAATATATCTAAAGATAGGTCTTAATTTTTAAGTTAGAGACTCGAAACTTTAATTCAATTTAAACAACATGGTTTTCTATTCGTAGTTTAAAAATTTTGAAAATTGGGTGACACAATTTTACTAAATGAGCGTTTTTACATCATTATTTTGTCGTTTTTGTTGTAATGTGTTTTTGGCCATAACTCCTTTAAACATTTTTCAACTAAACAATTTCTAAAAGCTCGTTTTTAAAATTTTGGTTTATAAAATTAGAATTTTTTTCTACACATTTTTTTAGGGTGTGCAGAATCGATGGTAGACGAATAGTAGACATGCAATATGTTTTTGATGCGATTTCTACAATAAAACACGAACCATTTGGCTGTACTTTTTCAGATTTAAATCTGATAAAGGAAATTCAATCAGGATTTTATAGTCAATTTGTTTTCAAATGCAAAGTGTGTTGCAAAGAAGAAGTTGTTTGTACTGAGTGTCCAAAAAAAACCCTCTCTATAAACTTAGCTATGGTGGTATCTTCTATAAATACTGGACAAGGTTTTTCAAGTCTTGAGCAATTTGCAGCAAATTTAAATATGCCATGTTTATCTAATCCTAAATACCAAAAGCTTCATGAAGAAGTAGGAAAGCAAATGGAAAATATATCTTGGGAGGCAATGGAAGAAGCAGCGAAAGAAGAAGCTAAACTTGCATACGACAATGGAGATGTAAATAATGACGGAATTCCAATGATAAGCGTAGTGGCTGACGGAGCTTGGAGCAAAAGATCCTATCGTTCCAATTATAATGCACTATCTGGAGTGGTAAGTATAGTTCTTAGCATGTAAAAGTATTTAAAATTAAATTTATATTTTCGCTTTTTCGTACGTTATGTTGCAAAGTATTTTAAATATTTCAAAGATTTATACAATTCATAAGAATCGTTCAAATTACCACCCTATACGCCTATGATGGCTCGTTAATCCTTTTATTAGATCTTAGTTTTATGTTCACAGCAAATAAGTGTAAAATTCGTAAGAATATATGATGTTAAATATTTAGTACGTTGGTTTATTTTTACTAAAATTTAGAATGAAAATAAAGTTAGATAGGTAATTTAAATTTGATTTTTTATGTCTGTAATAGTTTTAATATTTTTATAAAGTATAACATGACGTGATAAAAATAAAAATGTACGTATTATATTAAAATTATTTTTTACTGCAGGCTTGTATAGTTGGGTATAAAACCAAAAAGGTGTTATACATTGGAATTCGTAACAAATATTGTTCCGTATGTCACAAATCTGAGTTTTTTAAAAAAATGCCCTCTGCCCACGTTTGTTACAAAAATTGGACTGGAACATCGACTTCTATGGAGTCTGATATCATTGTGGATGGGTTTTGCCAAAGTATGAAAACACATAATTTAATTTACAACAATTTAATCGGAGATGGTGACAGTAGCGTTATTAAAAAACTACGAATGACTAAACCTTACGGGAATGATATATTAGTGCAAAAAATTGAATGTACCAACCATATTTTACGAAATTACTCAAATCGCATAAGAGATCTTTCTACTAAAAAAAGGTGTACATCTGGAAATACTGTACCAGGTTTTATAAGAACCAAAATAAAAGAGAGTTTACTGAAATTAAGGTAAGTAAACTGTAGTCAGAAATAGTACCATACATTATAACAATTTTTTATTTTTGTTGCATACAGGTTTGCTGTGTCAAAAGCTATAAAATTTAGAAAAGAAATGAACCTTTCACACAATGAAAAAGTGAAATTGTTAAAAAATGATATTTTGAATGGACCTCTTCATGTATTTGGATGCCATGACAAATGTGACAAGTAATTAGCAGTATATCAAATTATTTTTTTTTTCTTGTATCATTTTTCTACTCAATAAAATCATACTTTTGTTTAGATATTTTTGTACGGGAGTTAAAGCAAATGAAAATAATTTAGTCCCTGCATTACAAAAATGTGGTGTGTGGAATGATTTAATGGCAGCTATTAATTTGGTTGCATATCACGCTAATAGTTTAATACACAATGTTAATAACAATTGTGTTGAAGGTTACAATAGTATAGTTGCGAAGTATGTAGGCGGTAAACGTATCAACTTTTCATTAAGAGGTAATTTAGCTTTATTATTTTGAGTATAGCAAATGTTTTTTTTAACTATAGGAAAAGTTTTCTATTGATTTTTTAGTGTCTCGATATCCTATAGTAATATGTCATTATTATTTACTATAATATATGTTTACAAATGTAGGCTCATATAACGTCCGTTGTCATACCGCAGTATCTGCGTACAATTATGGACCTTCTTATCTCCGACAATTTCATAAAAAAGTAGCAAACTTCAGCCCTGGCAAATATACAAAGCGATATATTTCCAAGGAGATAAAAAAAAAAATTGACAACAGACGTCGACTTAGCAGCAACGCATCAACTAACACTAAGTAATAAAATTGTGATCAAATATAGGTTGATATAAAGTAAAAGTTATAGACTATAGTGTAAAATTATGTATTTTAAAAACATTTTAGCCCTAAAACAAGGAAAAAAATTATTTATGGACCGGACGCCGATTATGGAGCAGTGAATGATGAATTAGAATGTCAGCCGTTACCTATGTCCCATGAAGATTTCGAAGAAAAAAAATTAGAATTGTTAAATAGTTTAAAATTAAATACGATTGAAATCGATGAGTTACAGCGTCGAACAGTTGAACAGGCGAATTGTGAGGAATGGAAAAAAGAGAGGTCCAAAAGGTTAACTGCATCCAATTTTGGAAAAATTTGTAAATTACGAAAAACAACTTCGAAAAAAAATAGTTTAATTTCAGTTTTATACTAATCAGATTATTTTTATGGTACTACTGCTACAAGGTAATTTTTAATTTAGTCAATATTAGTAGTAAGTAATTTAGTCTTTGTAAATTTAGTATTATTATACTTAGTTATTTTTCGTCAATTATGTCTTTTATGGTGAGGCATGTGTATAAATTCCATCGGAGGTCATAGTTCACAATTTTGAATTCACCACATTAGCTTCCTTAGTTTATTAATTTAATATTTTTATCATTTAAACTAGTTATGGGATTCAATTTGAATCTATTGCCAAGGACGAATTTGAGAGGATATTTGGCTATGAAGTAGCTCCAGCAGGATTGTTTGTTGACCCTCATCTTCCATTTTTAGCGGCGACACCAGATGGACTTATCGGGGATGATTCAATAATAGAGATAAAATGCCCATTTTCCATAAAAGATTTTACGCCCCAAGATGCACACAAAGAGAAAAAGTTGAAGTTTATGGATATGCAAGGAAGTAAACTGACTTTAAAAAAAAATCATTCTTTTTACTTCCAAGTACAAGGACAGTTGCATATAACAAACCGAAAATATTGCTACTTCGTTGTATGGACACCAAAAGGTAAAGATTTTACCGTACTAATATAATAATAATAATAATTATTATTATTTAATTGTTGTTATATTTTGCTGTTTTGTATTTTGTATTGTTTTAAGGAATTTGTGTGGATACAATTGAACGCGACGATGATTTCTGGCACAGTCAAATGGAAGTTATGTTGTCTGAGTTCTACCTCGAACATATGGTGCCAGAAATATGTGACCCTCAATATTTAAAAAAATAACATTATCATTATTTGTTATAACAAAAAAATTGTAACTTCATTATAAGTATGCAAATACATTTCAATTAATAATTTATTTAAAGTACAAACTATCATAATTTTATATAGTTGTATTAGTGAAATATTAGCCTCAATTTGAATGTATTCTAAATTTTGAATTTTGTGCAATAAAAGTGTATGTATATATTTTTATATATAAGTACAAATATTGTAATTTATACTCACCAAAAGTCAAGTAATAAGTAATAACAAGTGCGTTTTGTTGTAATTAAATTTAGATTATTTTTCTAAGTTATGATTAGCTTCAGTCGGCGGCAATGCATTTATATAAATGTATGTAATTACGGTAATGTACGGGCGGCCGTATGTGTGTGAACAAATACGTACACAGCCGTGTTATTATCCAGCATAAATCGAATAAAACCAATGAACGGAATAATCGTATACTATTATACTATTATAAAGCCTTTGTATACATCGCTAATTGGACGTAATATAATATCAAAATACGCGATAACAGATAAACATGATAACATGTTACGCACACTAATTCCCATTTACTACACACACACTCTCACGCCTCGAACGCATGTGTATAATATATTATCTATACTTAACCCCTTAAAAACGGTGCGATTGCAGGCCCCTTAAATGATTATATTAATGTTTGTGCTGATTTGGTAATAAAGGAATTACCATGTCGTCAATCTCATTGGTTACCTAGGTAAGTTCATGTATATTTTTACCACTTTGTATACAAATTATACATTTGTATAATGTATATATTTATTATTAATATTGAATCTTTTTTTTAAGTAATATTAACTACCTATCATTAATATTTTAAATTCATATTGACTATTGTGTACATTAGAATAATTACTCTAATTTTATAATTAAACTCAGCACTCAGGATCATTTATCGAATAATTTAACGATTATTGACAACACAACATTATAATATCACTTTCCCAAACATTTTTTTTAAATAGTTCGAAATATCAAAATTATTTATTTAAAGTATGTACACAAAATTATATTATTAAAAATGAGGAGTGGTGTGACAGATTTAGTAAACATTTATTCATACGTATATCAGATTAATATTAAAATTAATTCAGGGTTGTAACGTATAGTATTATGTAACCCAATTTATAAATTTGTTAGATTTAAAATTTGTATTTTAATAATTAAAATACGTTAATAAGTTATTGTAATTATTGCGTATAGATGTTTCGTTAGAGTTGATGTTGCACATTTCATGAAAATGGTAGCAAAATGGGTTCCTTTAAAAACGGTTTCAAGACGGGTCAAAGAAGTAATTTTACGAACTATTGGTCAATTGATACAGTGTCAAAGTCTTCCTGATATAAAAATCCTATTAGAGTCCTTGTTCATAGTTATAATCAACGAAACAGATGGCATTGATAAAATCACAGGGCAAGAAACACCATGCGAAGTGCATAAAAAAAAATTGGTCAATTATTCATCGACAGGTAAATTAAAATAAATATTAGTAGTAGTACTACTAATGTTGTATAACTAATATTTATTTGTAGATTAGGTACCAGCATATGTATTATTTTTAGGCAGATAAAATTCTACTTGTGAACAATCAGGCCACTTTTTAAAATTCAATTAAAATTTTTTTTTAAATTATAAACTACATTTTAATATAGTTTTTTAAATATACAAATTAAATTATTGCGAGTCAAAAAAATTTTAATTAGAAAAAGCGGTGTGTCGAATTTAAATCTATTTTTAGATTTTTTAAGTTTATTTAATCGATATACCTACCTAATTGAACCAATTAAAAAAATATTCGTTTTTTGTTAAGTTTCGGTCGAAACTTAGTTGTTATGCAATCCCTTTAGTTTTTAATTTAATTATAACTAATGAGTTTTATATTTTAAGGTATCATAAATGATAACATATTTGAAGATATATTGACAAATGACATAACACAGGGCGGAGAAAGAGTGTTAATAGAAGAAGAAGAGAATCATATTATCGAAGGAGTTCTCGGTCACAATCCATTTCAGGCTTGGGCTGAAAATATATATGAAAATTGTAAACATTTAATACACGAAGGCACGGGCATTAATGCCATGTATTTACCTACGTTAGTGTCTCCTATAATCAAATGCATGAAACTTTTACCATTATGGTCCGGAGTTATGGTGCCAGTTTTTGGATACGGGGAACATATTTGTAGCTCTGCGGCAGTCGAGTCAAGTTTTAGAAAGCTCAAAACAATTACATTTAACCATATACCTCTACCTACTGATATTGAAGAGTTTTTAGAAAACCACATTTCATCAAATCGAGGAGCTTCATTAATTCATTCGACAACAACTCCAACGTCATTAATTAATGCCGACTTGAATAAGCCAAATTCCGTCAATGCTATTAAGGAAAGTTCAGGCGAAAATATTGTTAAAGATCATGAAGTCAGAGAAATCGACGAAGATGATACTCTAATAGTTCCTGAAAAATCATGTCCCTTATGTAATGCTGGTTCCCTACCATTGGAAAGTGGAGCACATAAGTGTTGCATTTGTAAAGTACCTGTGCATGCACTTCCTTCGTGTTCAAATCATAAATCGGGAAATGATGATATACGGATTTGTTTTGTATGTTCATTGGAAGAAAACAATATAACTGAGGAGAATAGGGCCTGTGAATCATGGGATCGAAAAAATCAGAAAAAACGGAAGAGCAATTCATATCTAATTCCCAATCCTCATCTAAGGCATATTGACTTAAATAATTCAATAAAAAATATTAAACATCTGCCAATTATTAAAAATGGATCACGTTCAGAAGAGTTGAAAGGATGCAAATCTAGTAATACAAAAGGAAAAATTGTATTGACAAATACATGTGCGTTTGATGCATTGGCATCGTTAATAATGGTGTAACATTTTTGTTACTAATTTAACATAAATAAGCATTATTTTAAATATAATTATTTTGTATTTTAGGTTTCATATTGTGATAGCCTTGAATATTCAAATAAGGTGGATTCGAAAAAGCATGATTTTTTAAACTTTATTTCCAGAATCGTAAAAAATGGGATAACATCAATAACATACTCCCAACAAGCTGACTTAATAACTAATAAAACCAATCCTAATATTCAGCAGTTGCAGTATGGTACTACCTTAGTTAGTTGTGATACCACCATAAATAGCATAATAAATTCAATGCTTAAAGAGTTCCCGACATTGAAAGAAAAATCAGTATGCTCTTTAAACTGTAAACCAACAAACAATTCATTTAAGTTCACGATTTATTTATCGTACCAAACGGTTGACGGGAAAATAAATAATTTACAAAATTTTTTGGACAGTCGTCTCCAATCTGGAGAGTCAACATGTGGGCATATGGAGTCAAGAATTTATTGTAAAGGAATAAAAAAAAATATTACAGAAATTTCTGATATGCATTTATTCATCGATGTTTTTTATTGGGAAGGTAATAAAGGTTAAATAATTATTTCACGTTATATTATAAAACAAATTAGTAAAATTTAAAAAACAACGCAATTTTTCAGGAGAAAAAGTTGTTTCAATTAATCGAAGTTCGGAAACTACAGCCCAAGTAAGAATGCGTCTATCTGACATTCCGCAAGTTTTGAAATACAACTCTATATCATATGAACTTAGAGGTGTAATCAGTTTTCGTCCTGGGCAATCAAAATTAAGAACAACAATAGGGCATTATAACGCGTATGCTAAAAGAGGAACACACAATTGGCAATTATTTGATGACCTCAAAAATAAACCAACTCCAATAAAAGAAACCACAGACGTTTTGTGTGAACTTTTAGTTTATACCGTTTAATGTTTCATTATTCAAACCTTTTGTATTAATACATTTTAAAAGAGTTTTAATTTTTAATCATTATATAATTTATACAAATAAATACATTTTTACATAATAAACATTAAATGTATATTATTGAGTATTGTTTTGTATAAGACATTAAAAAATATCAAATCAATAAAAAATCTACAAATTAAATTTCAAAAGTTATTTATCTCTTTTCTATGAACATTACTCACTTACAAAAGAAATTTTAAAAATTTACAAAGACAAAAGTGACTTGTTTATTTATAAATTACAATATCATACTGGTCAAAATGTGATTGAGTATACCATTTCCTATAAAACAGCAGTATGTTTGAATCATTACTTTATTCCCCAACTTAATGGTGCAAATACAAAAAAATCCTGCGATTCTGAAGATTTACCAGGCCATAATGTAGTATACCTTATGCCAATTTTAAGTTTTACAAGATGGAATCAACTACCGTAAACAAATTTACACAATTTAACAAATTTGTGGTTAAACATATTTTTTTAGGGCTTTCGACGTCGGATCATAGAGCTGATATAAATTTAAAAATTTAAATTCCAATCAAACAATACAATAGACCTAGAACTTCAGATGTAGAATTAGTATTTCCTTGTCCTAGTCTTTCGTCAATTATATCTACAACGCAAAAAAAAAAGATAACAAGTTTAATTCTAATGCCTAGTCTAAATTTAAAAAGAAAATAAGATAACAATTCGCCTGGATAAATTAAATTAAAACAACAATTTGAAAAAAAATCAAAATTAATACACAATAAAAATACTCTTATCTCAAAACTAAAAAAATTTGTTTCTTTAAATAAAATTCGTAAGTTTTAATAATTGTATGTCTGCTTTTAAATTTCCATCGTATAATCTTTTTTATTAGTTTATTATTATTTAATATTTTATGAATTAATTTTTATTTTTATTAATTTATTTTATAAATATCCTGCTCCGTATAACTTTCTACATTTAAAAAAAGGTAATTTGCCCGATCCTTCAACTATTAGATACTTGATAGGAAAATCAAAATTCTTACCTTGTATTTAATGTTGACGCCAACAAGAAATCATCCCTAATGGATAATTATTATTAGT
>CM029361.1:5003719-5018497 GCA_017140985.1 Hormaphis cornu
AAAAAAAAAAAAAAGGAAAAATATCATACTATACAATTATGATTTGTATAATTTTGTAAAATGTTGATCCTATAAGAAATTAAAATGAAAAAATAATTTAATTCTAAACTGAGCAAAATCAAAAACAGAAAGTAGTAAATTTTTAGGTCTCATGTATAGTGTAATCACGGAATAGATAAATTATATTGTTCCGTTGTGTTGTAAGATGAAGTTGAAAATGTAAATACCTACTAAACTTGTAAACAATAAGAACAAGAAGTCAAATATAATTTAACCGCTGTAACAGGGTTTTTTGAAGTGTGTAGTGAGACACATTTTGTGCTGTGAGAAAAGTAATTGTGCAGTGAAAGTTGTTACTTTGTGCAGTGCAAAAAAAGTTCCTTGTTGTTGATTTTTATAAATTATAAATAATAATTATTACTATATACAAATTTTTTTACTGTAAATATTTTCTTAATTTTAATTCAATTAGGTAGGTACTGTGTGTTATTTTAGCAATTAATTTTTTTATTTTTATAATTTATTTGACTTTTTTAAACTTTAGCATTAAATTATTTTTTGAATTATAATTAATAAATAACAATTTGTAGACATCTTATTTTTTTTTAATTCTGAGTAAATAAAAAATAATTAACTAATAAATAGCTTCTAAAAACATCTTAAGTTTTTACTGAATTGTTCAAGAAATGCATTTACAGTATTAAAAAAAATAATAATACATACAATTGTTTTTTCTCAATTTAAGGAACTATTTACTGATCTCAACAGAGTTAGGGTTATTTAGAGTTCTTTCTAAAGGAATCGTTGGATGAATTCCATCCATGTGCCGTTTTAAGTTACTAATTGTACCTCCAGAGTAACTTAATAATCTGCTGCAGTGACCACATTTTGCTTTTTCATTATTTACTTGGGTAAAATAGTTCCAGACAGCACTTGATTTTCCTCTAATTGTTAGGTTATGAGATCTTTTTTCGAAAATTTGAGTCTTTAAAATAATTCAATATTGTATTTTTTGTAAACAATATTTGTATACTTACTGCAAGTTTTGAAACTCTTCAGATGTTTTGAATGAACGAAAATAAATAATAACAAAAACAGACCAAAAACTCGATTTTGTTAGAAAAACAAAAAATAAAAGAATTGATCAACTAAAATGTATTTTATTTCACAGTAGCTGGGTAAAAAAATTGATTATTTATACCCGTCACAAAATAAAAAACTTTAACTGTATAAACTTTAAAAAAATTTAGGAATAACACAGTAGTCAATATTTGACACTTGTGTAAAATACAATAACGATTAAGATAATTAATTAACATTCTAGTCACAATTTTGCAAAAGTGAGCTTTATGTAAAATGATATACAAATAAAAAGCTTATGTTACATGAGCTAATGTAAAATAATATAACATTTGTTTTAAGACTATTCAAATCAAATTGGTTTAGGGTAATGTCACAGAATTATAATTTTGTTAACAAAAAGTACACAGCATAAGAATTATCATATCAAAATACTTGACTTCTTATATCTTCATATTATTATTAGATTAATTTGAGATAAATGTGTTATTGTTAAAAATTTTATAATTTTTATTTTTATTTATGTAAACCATATTTTTGTTTTTCTTTTATCAAATATTTAATTACATCACTGGTTTTATAAATATTTTGAAATAGTGTGAAACAGTTATATATGTCGTTAACATTGTATTAAATTTTCAAAACTTTTTCTGGAAAATTTAAGTTTTTATTGAAATTAAATGACAATAAAATTGGAAATTTTTGAAAATTTCAAAGTTCTATACTTAGCTCAAAAATTTGTGAAATGTTTTGAAATTTGCCTCACACCTGTACATTACCAATGTTAACATTTTGTGAAAATATCAAGTCTTTCCAATCATTATTTTGGGAGTTATGACCAATTAACAAAATTGATTTTGTCAAAAATGCGTTTTCCGTACTTTTTTCCGTTTTTTCTTAAATTTTTTTTTTGTTTTTCCTGAAAAACTTTTTTGGAATTGAAAATTACGATCGATAATGCACCAAGGATATAAAATTCTCTACCGGAAAGAGGTACTTTTGTTGAAGATCGGAGCAATTCCCGTTTGAATAATAATAAAATGCTACTTTAATGTGCATTTTATAAAATCATATATATATATATATATATATGTTACAACATCTATAATTTTATTAATCATATGTTATATTGTATGGAGAGGTTTACAGATGATAGTTAGATTTATATAATAAAATAATATTTATTTCTATGATCATGGTAACTTTAAATATAGTCATATAATATATAATTTTCAAACTCAATATTACAATCATTAAACGTCTATGATGTAGTCCAAGAAAAAAATTTACTTTCAAAATAATGGTTAAAATTAACTTCATAGATATTAGCTATGAAATGTTGAATACAATTTAACATGTCCCACATGTGGGTCATAGCACTGTAAACATGAGAAAAAAAAATACACGTTGACAGTAAATGTGTTAATTTAACAAGTTGTTAAAAGTATAAATAATTATTTTATATAATTAAAATAATATGTTTTACATTATTATGAAGCTACATACAATTTTAATACATTTTCTGAAACACAAATGATTCATTAATTATCAGTTGTAACTTTATTTTAGGTATATGGTCTTGTATAACCTTATTTAGAGTAAATTGATTATTTATTACTAGGGAGCGGATGTTTATGCATTTATCATATTTTTTAATAACATCTAAATCAATGCGGAGTAAGATATAAATTTGTTTGAAAAATATCAAAATGTCGATCGATTAATTTCAAATACTGAAAAGGTATTTTTAAAAGCACTTTCACGTGTAAATACTTTCAAAGAAATGTATCCCAATTTGAGTTTACCTCCACAACTAATTTTAACTCGTTGGGGTACATGGCTTGAAGCAGCAATTTATTATGGGAAATATTTCAATGAGGTAAAATGTGTTATTAACGCTTTAAACCAAAATGAAGCGAAGTGTCTTGAAAACGCACGTAGTTTATTTCATAATAAAGAGTTAAAAAATGAGCTCGCCGTTATTACAACACACTTTCAGTGTTTAATAGATACAATAACAAAACTAGAGAAATCGAATGTTACTTTAAAAAATAAATAGTTTATTGCTCATAGAAAATATTAAAATTAAATTCGAAGAAGGAGGGCCAGGAATAGATTTCGCTAGATCTAAATTTACAAATGTGTTGTCAAAAAATCGTGGATATTCTACATTGAAAAAATCGATGGTATAATCAACGGCGAGGTAACTGAATGTGATGAAGACGAGGAACTGTCAGTTCAAGATTTATCGAGTTTTAAATTTGCACCAATTGTATCTTGTGACGTGGAAAGAAGTTTTTCCAAGTACAAAAGTATGCTTCGAGAGATAATCGTAGGAGTTTTCAACTCGAAAACTTGAAATCCATATTTATTACTTCATGCTGGTACTCGTCCAATAATAATAATTTAATATAAATAGTAATACTTTAATTAATTTATAACACTTTTTATACATACACAATGCCATTAAAAATGTTATTTTGCATTTTTATATTAATAAACAATTTTTATACATAATATATTGTTAATTTGTAAAAAAATTAATTTTGCATATTTTTTGCATATTTATGATATGAATCTGCATATTTTATAGATTTTTATTGCATATAAATTCGGGCCCTAGTTTTTACTAAAGGCTCGGTCAAACAGAACGCGGGCTGACCGCGCTGCCCGCTGAGGACTGCTGTCGACCGGACTGCTGTCTAGTCCTAATAATTTACAGTGATCGCGGCGGTCAAAAATTATTTATTATAATATTATACATAATTTGTTTAATTTTAAGTTTAAATTTTAAATTTGTTTAAATTTTTAATATTTTAATTTAAAATTATTCATTTCTTTATTTTATTAATATTATATAATATGGCAGATGAGACTGAAAAATTAATTGATCTTATACATAACTATCCATTTTTATATGATACCAGTCATTGTGAATACAAAAACATTATTACTAGGGAGCGGATGTTTATGCATTTATCATATTTTTTATTAACATCTAAATCAATGCGGAGTAAGATATAAATATGTTTCATCACCTTAAGAATTCTTATTTACTAATTTAATTTTGTATATTTTTGCATTTTGTTCGAATTTTATTTGATTGATCATATTTTTAAATTCATCATGTATTTAGTGCATATTTGAGGTTTTTCGTGATATACTAAATATAGTAATTTATTAACGAACTCGACACGCGTAATTAATAGTTCAAAATGTCCCAACGGTGGTGGCGGCGGCGGCGGGAATAGCGATTATTTCGATTTCTGAGCCTTATCGCCTTATCCACATTGTCCCGCAACAAAAATAAATATAAAACACCGTTATCGTCGGTGTTATATTCGGAGTCGGTATCGAACAATTACGGTAATATTGAAATTGTGTTCTAGTTTTGTTTTCGTCCCAAGTGTTTCTATATTGTAGAAAGTTTTATACCTATTTACTTAAAAATGCCGAAAATTAATTCCAAATCGTCCAGACTTCGTAATTTTGTTTCTGAATTTAAATTTTTACTACCGATGGAATTGTTTTATATTGTACATTGTGCGATATTTCAGTAAACGGTGATCGACGTTTTTTAGTACTTCAGCATATTAATACAAATAAACATATAAAAAATTCCAAAGATAAATCGTTGTCAACAATTAACAAACAGCAACTTGTTTCAAATATTACAAAAAAATTACCTTTTCATGAGGATATGTGTTCTGCCGTGAATTTTTAAGCAAATATATAAAGCATAACATTCCAGACGAATCCACATTAAGAAAAAATTATGTGCCCGAAATTTATAATAAAACTATTCAAAAAATCCATGACTATGTAAACAATAATAGAATTTGGATAAGCATTGACGAAACGACTGACGTGGAGGGTCGATATCTTGCCAATGTCATTATCGGGACATTAGAGATAAATGAACCAGGACAAATATTTCTTCTCGCTTCCGAAATTTTAGAGAAAGCCAATCATCAAGGCATATGTAAGTTGTTTGAAGATTCTCTTTTACTTCTTTGGCCAGATAAAATATGCAGGGAAAATGTTTTATTATTTGTCACGGATGCTGCGCCGTATATGGTGAAGGCTGCAAAAGTTTTACAATCTTTATTCACAAAAATGATTCATATCACCTGCATTGTACACGGGTTGCATCGTACTTCAGAGGAAGTGCGTAAACATTTTTCAAAAATCGATAGTTTAATTTCTAATGGTAAAAAAGTATTTTTAAAGGCTCCATCAAGAATAAATGCTTTTCAAACTATCGCACCTGAAATTTTTTTACCGCCTCAACCAATTGTAACACGTTGGGGTACATGGTTGAACGCAGCGGCATATTATTGTGATCATTTTGATACATTTTTAAGAGTTATGCAAACCTTTGATAAAAATGATGCAAGTTTTGTTAATATTACAAAAACGTTGATGGAAGATCCAACTATAAAAAATGATTTAATTTTCATTAAAACACACTTCGGATTTTTAGTGGATAAAATTACTAGCTTAGAAAAACAAGGCGTCCTATTGACAGATTCTATTTTAATAGTCGAAAGAGTTAAAGCTAAAATTTTTCAAGTCCCAGGAAATGTAGGAAAATCTATACAAACCAAACTTGATAGCGTTTATGATAATAATCATGGACTGAAGAAATTGAATATAATTTCAAACACTTTGGCAGGAAAAAATCATGTTACTATTCAAGACTTGAAAGAAGAACTAACTACATCAGACCTACCATATTTCAAATATGCTCCTGTCTCATCTACCGATGTAGAACGTAGTTTTTCAAAATTCAAAATGTTACTATCGGATAACAGAAGAAAATTTACTTTCGATAATTTAAAGAAAACATTGATTATCCAGTGCAATTCCCAATTACTAGGTATATTTTAAAATAATTTAATGCTTAGTTAGTTTGGTTAAACTTGGTTTCTAATATCTACCCATCTTTATTATTTTCAGATTAATTAACAATTCACCTACAGTTCTTTTTGAAAGTTTTAATTTTATGAATAATTATTTTATAGCTATATATTTTTAATTTGTAATAAACAAAATAAGTTGTAAATAAAAATTTTTTTGTTGCATATTTTTAATAAATTCTAAGCATATTTTTATACTATTTAGAGCATAATTGCATGCATATTTTTTAATTTTTTGGAGCATAAACATCCGCTCCCTATTTATTACTTTAAGTTTACACTGTACAACATTCATATTCAGTAAAAAAATTATATTCCTCATAATTGTGTTGGTATATAGCTATAACTAATTGAACATAATTTCTAAATGTTTTTTATTACCTTATTAATTTATTTTCAGATAATGATATTTTTCATTAATATAAATATTGAATTTATAAAGGTTTTACAATATTACAGCGTATCTACTAAATTACTTTAATTTTCTTATCTACTTCAAATTGCCTCTTTATTTATTCGAATTTATTTATTTTTTAATTAGAGTATTTAATACTTAGTAATTAGTATAAATGTGCGATTTATATAATTTATTTAATTTTCTTTAAAAAGTATTTAATAGGTAGTTTCTTTAAAATTTTCAAGTAATATTAAGTTGATTGTAAATTATGTAAACTTGTAATATTGATAAATAAATGTCATGGTTTGTTCTTAGTACAAAATGTCTAAGTTCTATTATTTTAAATGAGATACTGGTTATATAAAATAAGTTTTTCTAGGAGAATAAAATGAGTCATGTCTATAGGATGGTAATTGGGAGCCTAGTGATTCCTAGTAGAATTCTAAATTGTTTCCTATTGAAAAATTCCAGATGCGGTCAAAATGATTACAGAGAGACTCTCAGAGCACTCCTATAAGGAATTCTAGAACTGTGAACTCTTTGTGTTATGAGGGTAAGTGACTAGGTGGTATATGAAAACTTTTTAAACGCTTGGTACAATTTTAAAAATATAAATATTAAATGATATAACTGTATAATAAAACATGTAAATATTAGAATTAAAAAAATGAATGGACCTCTTCTACAATAAAAATGCATAAATTAAATTTTTAATTTTTGATGGAAATAAGGGTAGAGGGAAACCTAAGAAAAGATAGATGGAAGCAATTGAAGGTAGTTAATGTACGGACTACGGGATGTTAATGATCGTTACAAGTGGAAGTATATGACAAGGGTGGCCGACTCCAAATAGTTGGGAGCATGGCAAAGGTGAAGAAGAAGAAGAAATAAAATTTGTCTATGTAAAAATAATAAATTATACATGTATTAGAGCGCGATCGGTCGATTTGCCCAGTTCAGCTTGCAAAGACTGAATGAATTAATGCGAGACAGATTGTAACCAGGAAAACTATTTTTTACAATAAAATATATATTGAGTTGTCCAGACATCATTATCAATGCCATACAACTTTTGACCGCCAAGGCCTAACAGATAAAGATTTAAAAAATAAATAATAAAATTCTATAAATAGCAAACGCTGCAAAACGATAGCAAACAATGCACACGAAAATGACGAAAAAAAGAAAAGTCAATCATGAATCTCATATTTTTTCTTTGGGTTTACACTAACATATTAACAGGTGACTTCAAGTTGCGTCACAATGTACCTTTTTGATGAACACATTGCGTTTTGAGTATTTTTTGTGCATATGTAAGGAATATGTCTAAGGAAAAATACAAAATGGCCCAATTTTCAAAATTGCTCCGATCGACTTGAAATTTATTTAGTCATTTAGAAAGGTATTATGAGTGTTTCGCTGAAATTTTAATCGATTTCGATCATTTTTGAGGGAGTTATGGAACTTTAAAATTTTTGTTATTTTGGGCGGTCATGTATTTCTTATGTGAGAGCCAAATAATTACGGAAAACGTGTTTTTTACACGTTGATATAGATTTTTATTTTATTATTTTTGTGATCATTTTTCCTAGTAAAAAGAATGCTCCGATGTCAATGTACAATACCTCAATAGATAGATAATGGAATAGAAATGGTACTTTTTTAGAAAAGTTTTTTGAAATTTTGATTATTTTTGCAATCATGAGCAAATAACAAAAACGGTCAAATTCCCAAAAGTGCTCCGTTTGACTTGATACACATTTATATGTGTCATTAAAAAGGGTTTAACAAGTTTACTGCTTAGTTTTCAAACAATTTTGATCATTTGAAAGGGAGTTATGGATTTTTGAAATTTTATGCATTTATTAATCTATAGAACCTTTAGTTTTCACGTTAAAGACTCGAAACTTTAATACAATCTAAACAATGTAGTTATACATTTGTAGTTAAAAATTTCAGAAAATTGGTTCACACAATTTTGGTTTGAAGCCGATTTTACGTTGTTATTTAGTCGTAAAACTCGTCATTCCGGGCGGCTGTGTATTTTTTATTAAGGAACAAATAATTACGGATAACGTGTTTTTTACACATCGGTTTAGATATTTTTCATCATAACATCCAAAATAAAAATCAGACCAAGCTGAAACTTTTACATAATACTAAAACAGGAAAGATACAGATTTGATAAAAGGTTTTATTGTTAAAGTTATGTTTTTAACACGACGTATACTAGACAACTGAGCTCGCTCAGAATCACATTTTTGAAGGCAATAATTTATCGTTGCTTTGAGAAATTAAATAATGCGTTTAAACCACAACTTTTAAACTAGTGACCCACCCAAAACGTAGTCACTGCCCACGCGACCTAGACTGATCCCGGCTTTTTTATTTCATATATTCTTTTTTATCAACTATCATTCTGTTTCTTGTACCCTGACGTTGCAACACTATATACGTACCTATTACTATTAATTTGTATATTTTTAAGGTAAGGTATCTCCAAAGTTAAAAAAATCTGGGTGAGAAGAATTAAATGAATTATTAAATTTTCTGTGGAATTATTCACAATAGTTTGTCGTGTGTAATGTCGATGATAAATATTCTGCCGATATTTTTGGTGGAAAATCAGCGTTAAATTTTACAATATATGAGTCTAATATATAACCTGTTAATTCTAATACTATAAAATCTTGTGGTTGTATTTCCATATTGTCTTCGGTAAAACAGTTTTCAATATCTTGTGGATATAGGAAAGGTAGTTCCAAAAATAGTTGTACACTATTACTTATTTCTGTATTTTTTTTGTTTTGTTTTGTTTTGTTTTTTTTTTTTTTTATTATTGGTACCCAGCTGTTTGTATTTTTCTGTGCCAAGTTAACCTAGGTGGAATTTACACCCAGTACATACAGTATTTGCAGCAGCATGTATAGCCTTTTTAAAATTTACATTCATTCGACCCGGGTTGATAGCATATCATTTTTTATACATTCTTCTATTAAATGTTGAAATGCAGCAGTATAGCGATTAGTTAACTTTGACGGCATTAAAAAATTAACAAGTGGGACTAAATTATTTTTTACTACACCATAAATAGTAAATAGTTGATAGGTAGTATAATTTTGGGCAACTTTTTAAAGTACCGTATACAAATATCGTGTTCAAACTGCATAAAGCTTGTAAATTACAAATTGTCGAGAATCCTAACATATTTGTTTTGTTGATATTCACTAACAAAAAGTCGTCCCTTTTAACTGTCTTAAATTTCATATTTTTTAAAGTGTCGTGAATTTTGGTGAGTGTAGTAGGTTTTATCAATAAAATCATTAAATATGTAAAATTTATATATTTTATTTGAGTGATTTTCCGTCGGACGCAATTAACGTTTACATTACAGAAACACGGGCCGAAACTTACATATTATGTTGTTGATGGGACCTTTTTATCGGAAAGCAACTTACATTTACCGATATTATAACTTTTTAACATTATATATATAAAAAAAAAACATGAACGTGTCTCAAAAATATTTATTCTACCTGTATTTACTCTGCACAATTAAATAGGAAGTAGGTACCTAGCAAAATTTTGAATGACGCACCGTTCTATTGTAGGTAGTCAAAATTTGTCATACAAAAATTAATTTGTTCAATTTTTTTTTTTTTTTTTTTTTTTCAAAGTTTAGAAAATCATATAAATTTAGTTAGTTGCCGAGTTGCTTTAATGTAACGCAAAACTATCATCAGATTAAACTAAAAATTACTTTTCTAATTATGTTACACATTAAATTGTATTTGTTTATGATTTTGTGTTATACGACGTGTCCAAATTCTAATGCTTCTTTAAACAAATTGGAAAACTTAAAGTATAACATTCAGAGTAATGGTTTCCAAAGCAAACGAGAAAATCAAACAATAAGTAAAGTTTTTTTTGGAAAAATTGAATGTCAAATTTACATGTATCAGCCCGAGGATTTATTCATTGGTACTGGTCGTTCCTACTATCCTGATACGACAAGTAAGTTTTTCATTTGCCTTAATTGCGAGTTTGCTGAGTGGACTCGTAAGAAAATTTTTGAGCTCATCGAATCTTCACCATTAAGGGACCAATCTATGTTTTTACCTATACATCGCAATTTATTTTTAAAAAACATTCAAAATTTTACAAGCCAAATAGAAAAAATATTGAATTATACTAATCGATTTATTGGAATATTATTAAATATTATAAATGCACATTTAAGTGTGTATGATACGTCTCTGGACACAGATATTTTAAAGATATTGCTGTCACTTCATTTTAAAATACATTTTGTATTTCGTACTTTATTAGATAACACAGTTGAAGCAGAAAAATCTGATGCTCGGATATTTCGATTGTTACTCGGAGAATTGAATTCAATTCAAAATTTTATATTTCTCAATTGCAAATACGTATCTTACAACAAAGAATCGTCTGAGAATTTAATTGACAAAAATAGTCCAGAAGCCAATAATACTATTATAGATAATAGAATAGAAATTTTTCTTTCCGATATTAAAATACTGAAATTGGAATCGGAGAACGCTTGCGACGTTTCTCAAATGTTATTACAAAATCAGATTCCACATACGTTTGGACGTATAAAATGGGTAACTCAAAACGGCACATTTCAAGGCACGCAAATATTTCCTAGAGTTCAACAACTATATGACCTAGACTTAATAGAATGGTTTCAGAATAACATGTTTGGCACAATTATGAAATTATTATTTGAAAAATTTCTCATTCACTATAAAACAAATAAACATATCTCAAATAACGTAAAGCGCCAATTGTTATTATTATATTCAGAATTGCTGTCTGATGTTACAAATTTATCAACCAATTTAAGTGATATTTTTATTTTATTAGAAAATGAAAAGCTACCCAAGTATTCCGAAAAAAACGATCTAGTGGAAAAAATAAAAAATTATGTTGATTCCCTTGCTAATATAAATTTAGACGAACTACACAGATTTGAAACAATAATGCAAACTGAAAGCAATGATTCTAATAACTTCATAAATAACATTTCAATGACCACCGTGGAAGAAGTTTTATCATATCTAACAAATGTCAAAGATGATTTCAAATGTTTTCTTCGTCTTTTTGAATTTCTGCACAGTGGAATCCATGCATACAATGTGCCTTTTATTGAAAAGGTTCAAAAGATAAAAACATTGGAAGAACAGGTCTCACTAAATCTGAACAGCCAAAACCAAGTCAAATTGAAGTATGAAACTGAGGAAAATCTTAAACGTAAAGGTTGTAATTTTTTTGTGGGTGTAAACCATTATTTATACGACACTCTGATTCAACTTGATAAGTCAGAAAGTAAAGATTTAAGTTTCAGTCAACAAAACAAAAGCTTCAATCAAGCGAAACTTAATATAGTGAAAGTCAAAGGATTTTTAGATAGCATGTCTAAGAACCATGGGTATCTTCCTCATTATACAGCTGTGTATAGAACAGCTCCTTTTTTATATGTATTGGACCAATCTAAGCTTAATGATCCCAGTTTTGACTTGAGACGTGCTGTTCTCACGATTATGGCCGAAACTAATTACTATGGAATTGAACATTGCTTTCCACCAGAATATAACTTTTTATTCTTCGGAAAAACTTATTTTGGTATGATCGGCCTGTTTGGTCATAACATAGAAAAAGACATATTAAACGCTTCGAGTGCGATGGCAACGAGTTTAATAAATGGTTCAACTTGTAGTTATACGAGTATACAAAACTTATATAGGATATTTGACAATAACTACAACACATTTTCACAGTATAATGATATTATACATATTAAGTGGAAAGGACAAGAACTAAGTATGGTATACATTCACAGGAGTCTTACATATGACATCATAGGTCCGTCTAATTTATACGAGTTGCTTGATTACTATTTAAAATTTTGTATGGCCATAATATACTATGAAAGTTATAATTATTATTTGAATCCAGATAAACCCATTTTAAAACAACCATACAATGTGGCATTTGTAAAAGAATCAGACTTCGGTGGAAAATTTACGGTTCATTTTCGAAAAATAGAATATCTGATAGAAGAGTTTAATGAATGCTGTTTCAAGGCTTCATGCATCAATAGTCCACGCTTTAGAAAAATTAAAAAAAACTTAAAGAACCAGTTCCAAATGCTTGGTACTGATATAAATTTAGACAAACGGACAGACCTTATTAATAGTGTTTATAAGAATAAGAAACTTTTAAAACGATCTGAGACGGTGAGAAAGTTACGAGAAAATGCGGCGAGCTCAATAGCTTTAACTTTAAATTTCGCCAAAAGTGTGAGTAATTTTATTATTATAAATTGCGTGTACGGAATAGTTAGTCCATCTACATTAACAAATAAAATTATAAGAATTATGACAAAACGTAGAAATTAAAATTTACTGTGCAAGTATATTTTATATTGTTAGTTGCTATTGTTAAATTGAGTTTTTATTGAAACCAATATAATGTAAATTTGTTAAGATTTGTCATGTTTTTATTATGATAGTTTATTTGCTCACCTATCTGCTTTCTTTTTCTTAATTGCATTTGACATTGTATTTTTGCAATGGCTCGGCTTATTACCAGTGCCGCAACTTGGTATGTATTGGTGGGTGTGCAAGCCAATATTAGGGGGCCCAAGTACCAATAATAGGCCCTCAAAAAAATACTGCTTGCTTATTTTGTAAATAATAATCTTCAAAATAAAAATACATTACACTTCCTTTATAACCAGTAATAAATATATGGTGTAAAGTGCACAGAGCAACTATCTATATTTGGTAAGGAAAAAAGTGATCTGTGGCCCTCCGCTTCCTTTTTTTCTCTGCTCATTTATTATGCATAATTACATAAACGGTATAAACTATTAGCTACTGTGACAAAATTAAAAAGTACGGTAACTAATTAACAACACAATTGGTAATGTATACTTGGTATTAATCATATCAGCTCCACTCTCCCATATGAAATCATTATTTTATTATTTTGTTGGGTATAGTCTTACTTTGGATTTTGCATTATAGAAGTTACCTACCAATAGTTTTATTTAGTTTCTATTTGTTGATCAAATTATAATAATACTACTCATAAATTATATTTCTAATTAAGATAAGAAATATCTTAATAAGTTAATTTATTAAACACATAGTACATACTATAGATACTAGTATCTAGTATTAAACATATAATACAAGTCATATAAATAATAATTTAGTTTAATTACATTAACAATATTAATAAACACATTAAACCTTAAATATACAAATTAAATAATTATATTATGCGAGTTAATTTTTTAATTAATACAATTTTTTTAAATTTAATTAATCTACTTAAAAATGTCTTTTTCTAGATTTTTTATTTGCAAATGTTGTAATTATAAGATCAATATCCAATTCATTAGTTCGGGTTATTTCAATATTTAGATTTCTTATATTTGTAAGACGTTTATGAGTAGTTGAATTTCGTAAATAATTTTTTATTAATTTAAGTTTCGAAAATGAGCGTTCTGACTAGGCAACAGTAACAAGGTAAAGACAAAAAAATAATCCCAAGTTGTAGCATTTTATACCACCATTTTCCGCCTCAAAAAGATAAGTAGAAAGTAGTAATGTGTAATAAAACTAAATATACCATCATATACTTCATTTGACCTAATTGCATTGCTATCTACTGTTGAACTTTCATGTTTTGACAAAGTATTGACTTCAAGCTCCTACAGAAAAATTATAATATTTTATACACTCAACATTAACATTTACTTATGCAAACAAAATTATAATTTTTTATGAACTTCTTAAAAGTTCCTTAACGAGTAAAGTTAATATTTAAGTTTCAAAAAATATAGACAACCAAATCGTTCAGGTTTGGGCCCATTGTTTAAATTTAACAGGAGCCCGGGGGTTCCTCGCACCACCGGTAGTTGCAACGCTGCTTATTAGTTGTTAAATTTGTTAATTTACTTTGCTGACCTCGACGTCCCTATAATATTCAACTATTGTTCTCTACCATTTTATGTTCTGCAAAATTGTCTGCAGAAATAACAAATGTCATACTATGAAAAATAAAATCTATAAGTAATATTTCTGTAATCATGTATAGAAAGGGTCGGCAAATTAGACTAGAGGTAAAAGGCATCAAGGCGAAGGCTATAAAAAACTCTTATAATTATTAAAGGACAGGTTTTCAATGTTGTATAAGGTTTATTTCTTTCATTTAGCATTCGATTTGTGGAATTTGTTGTGTATGTTTTACAGTGATAAAATTTGGTCTAATATGAATTTAAGCATTACTGTACTGTAGTGCAGCGTTTCCCAACTGGTGTTCCGCGGAACCTAAGGGTTCCGTGAG